>CM032228.1:105082500-105682500 GCA_019009955.1 Riptortus pedestris | reverse complement strand
CAACCCCCTACATACACAGTAATAGAAAATATGTGGTGAGATGGGTCACAAGTGTATTATACCAGCAAACGGGAAATCTGCTTAGTTTACGCAGCCCCTGCGAGACGGCCTTTTGACAGATTTCCCTTAAGGGAAATCAGCTATTGAGGTCGTACTCATGACGCGATTTTCGAAATTTTTCTTCGATTCTAAAAAAAAAAAAATATCTATCGATCCTGCCTAGTAGATGACGAAAATGAGGTCCGTTCAAAACTGTGTATATATATATATCTGTTACCGCTCTAGCGTTATTATTATTACTGTTATTAATTATTGTTTAATCGTTACCAAACTCGATATTTAGTCGTTTTATGTAAAAAGAAAGATCAAGTTCGTTAACGGCTGAAATTGGACGAGGGGAAGGGGGAATTTTGAAAATTCGAAATATTTGGTCTTGTCTTTAATTTTATCTTTTTAAATGCCTGATGCTTTTTCTGATATTATCTCCATACAGTTCTGGACTGGCAGCTCTGTGGGCCCTCGGCAACATGTAATAATAATTAGTTCCTTACAAAACATTACCTATTTTTTTTTTAAAAAAGGAAGCATAAAGCAAGGTAGGAATAGCATACAGTGCGAAATACAATCATAACATTTGCTAATAGAAATATGTATCAGCGATGTATTAGCATAAGCAAATAAATATTATTTTGTTCATTAATATACAGTGAATGTCTTTTTAAATTTAGTTTTTTGTCTTTTTTTCATTTGAGGCCCATGGGCTTAGGGCTGTGGGCACACGGCATTGCCGACCTGGCCAGTCGGCCCTGTCCCCATATGTTTACGCTGAGGTTTTGTCTTACATCCATCCCAAAGGCTATACATCCTTACAGATTTTCTTAATGTGATTTGTTAGCCAGTTTATATAGACTACGGGGAGTAGTTCAATAAATTTAAGCCTCGAGTCGAGTGTTCTCTACTCTTCTTGGCACCCATTCAGACGGCGTTGAAAAAGCATTGAATGCAATTGTGATCCCCTACTTTTTCCTAACTCATTTCCTTGGAAATCAGAATAATAAATCACAACCAATGAATTATAACTACATGGCATATTGTTATCATTTTAATTTCCAGTTAGTTTCATTGTCACATTCTTGATATCTGTACTAGAGAATTTTAGGTTTGGAATCATATTGCGACTGTCTACTCATTGTTTCAGCTGTGTGATTTTTAGGTTTCAGGGAAGCTATCTAACGGTATCTACCTAGCATCATGCATGACTAGGGAAATCATTAAATAAAAACATAGGTAGGAGATTATGATAAATTACATTTTAATTTCAAAGAATAGATGTGTAGTTCATAGTTTTAAGGCAAGGGTCACCAATAAAAAAAACATTTTCTAGCTCAAACTTTGTTCATACTGCTCTATATGGCACTTATACTCGTATCAGCGACCTCCCCAGTGAGGACAGTGTGTACGGTGAGGATGGAATTAGTGGAAGTTGTGCCTTGCCGTCAGGCCTTAACCAACCTCCTTCCAATTCGACCTACAGCTCACTGCTGTGAAGTGGCCCGAAGGTCACTCCCTGGGAGGGGGCAAATCTAGTTCTCTAGCTTCGGCACACAGACAACAAGTACCAGAACAGGTAACGGGCCTGTCGTCTCCGTGCCTCCATCGTACGACCACTACGTCAACGACCAGACGACAGGAGCAATTTCCTGTCTCTTGCCACCACCCGTCACCGAAGTAGCTTGCCCGTAGTACCATTATTGAATGAGCTGTTTCCAGCCTCACCCCGGAGGCCTTGAATAGTCACTGGCCCGGAACAGCCAAACCGACTGAGGACCTACTGTCCCTACGGTTCCCTCCCTTAAGCGAGAACAGCAACGAACGTAAGAGGGAAACGAGCACTTCAGAAATGGATAGCAACTAAAGAGGTGGTATGTAAACCACGAAATTTTTACGGCTGTATGAATAAAGTTTGAGCGAGAAAAACTTTTTTATTGGTGACCCTTGCCATAAAACTAAGGAGAATATATAAAATTACTGGGACCAGAATAAGAAGTATATATATATATAAATATATGGTGTTGTTGTTTTTCTTGGAGGTTTGGTCAAAGTTGGTGAAAGAAACTTCATAGTTTATACCGATATTTCGAGAATTTTATTTTTTCTTCTTCAGGGCTGTAAAAATATAGTTGCTACTTTATAATATTGCACATTGTTGTTAAATTAGAGTGTAACAGGAGGTGTTTATGCTATTTTTACTTACCAAGACTAAAGATACTTAAAAATTACTATACATATTGCACTAGAGTTACTGGTTATAGTAACCTTCCCAGGTTTGTTTACATTGAGCAGAGCCAAAGCCTTATGTTTTTTTGTATATCTACAGTATATTGTCTTATGTTAGTTGAACTATATTATAATTATTATTCTAGCTATTATATGATGTTGGAACTATTGTTATGTGTTATTACAATTATTGTTAATTTTATTAAAGCTATATTCGTGTTATATGAAAGTTATTATGTTATTGTTATTTTATTATGTTACAACTGTTATTGTTATGTGTTATTACAATTATTGTTATATATTTTTAAAACTATTAGGTTATTGTTATATATATTATGTTACAACATTTATTGCTGTGTGTTATCACAACCATTGCTACATTTTATTAAAGCTCTTTTTATGTTGCACCAAGCTATTTTATCGTTATTTTACTATGTTACACCTATTATTGATATTAGGTATTATTATATTATGTTATGTGTTATTACAATTATTGCTATATATTATTAAAGCTATATTCATGTTATATGAAAGCTATCATGTTATTGTTATTTTATTATGTTACAACTGTTCCAAGAAAAACAACAACACCATATAAATATAACCTGGTCGAAAACATCAACTCAATTATATATATATGGGTGCTATTTTGAGAGCGTACGTGCGTGAGTATGATAATGAGGTGGCTAGGAAGCGGGAGTGGCCTAGAGAGAGCCTATTGATGCCGGAGGTCCCTCCATTGTCCAAGACAAAGAGCATTGCCTTCACAGCCTCCTATAGTGCGTACCTTGCCTCTTATCCTTGCTCTTACTGTACAAGCATGACCTGCTCAATGTCATTCATATACCATAATGTGTGATATCATTCAGTAATTCTCCATAGGCAGTCATGCCTCGAATTTATAAAGTAATATGCCTAGTTCTCTTCCTTGTCTAAATTCTCACCTACATGTCAGTGGGGTAAGACTGGAGGGTAGATTAAAGATGTAGTCTGTATACTCATATTGGCTAATGCCTACCCATCATTAGTCAGCTTATGCTGGCTACGGAGAGATGGCCATCTCCACAATTCGGGCCTTGATTAGAATTTTCTTAACTAAATGTATTTACTGGTCTTAGTGGAATTTTCCTCATGATGCCTTTATTGGTGGATGGTCTGATGCAGAAGGCAATTGGAAGCCACTGCATGTCCTTGTGACCCTCTTATTCCCTTGTTTGGTCCCGTTAAAACCAGGCTTGGCTGTCCATAAGACCAATTACCAGGTGTAGACTGTAAATACTCCGATACGACTAGTAGTGAATTAAGCTAAACTAAGATCTGGTAAATCAACTACTGTTTTTGAGCATTACAAATATTTATTCAATTATCACAATATGCAAATTCAAATCAATTTACTTTTGAATGAAAAAAAAGAACCATGAATAACATAAATTGACAAATTGGATACTATCAAAATAGGTTTTCTAATGAAACCAAACAAAATTTTAGAAATATCCATGGGTGGACACTAAAAATACGCAGAAAAAATTGATTAAATGAGATGATTGAAGTGTAAAGAAAAACTTTTTTGTACGAAGTGGAGGAAGTGCTGAAAAATGGAAGGTTTCAACATTTCTGATTTCACGGAATTATCCGTTTTGACCCTCCCTTAAACCATTTTGACAAGTTTCGGCGTAACCTCTGTACAAATGGTCATACTTCTATTTAAGAATAAATTATTATTATTATTATTTATTAACGTCAACTTTTTGTAACTAAGACTAATTGGGACGGGTTATCTACAGGTTACCACCCTTTTCTAGCCAGAGTGGGACTAAGGATATTATTTAATCCATACATTAAACACGAGTAATATCAACACTTCGTGCATATTACAAAATAATAAACTATTAAAACTGCTTTAACGACACCATGTAAGTGAAGTTTATTTTTGATTCTGCACGAAATTTATTTTTGTAGGATCGGAAGTAGCTAATATCATATCCATAAAAGAAGTAGAATGAAGACTATATTTACGAGAATGCGGAGAAATATATGATATTGCTTATCCAGGACTTCCTGTGTTATGCCACAGATAATGTTGCTGTAGTTATTCCCTAGTCTCCCTCCTCCAAGTTCACTCGCTTGTGAAGTATTTCAATGTGTGTTGCATGAAATTCATATTTTTTTCTTTGTGTACTTCGATAATGCAACAAAATGATTAAGACAATCGATCATCTAATAAAAAGGTTAAGTATTCCGTAGCACAAAATACCACTTCTTTAATTTTCTGGGTCCTCGAACACACCTTGAACAGCAGTGACACTTTCTCACTCACGAAATAACTGTACACAAGTATAGTTATTAAAGATCACATAAAAGGGGACTAATGCAATGCAATCGTTGAAAGGAATTTAATCATGTAAAGCCCTTCTCTGCAAGCATAATCCGGTCTGTCTGGAAGCCGTCTAACGGTAAATAACCTCAAAATACCTCAAAGGAAGCATCGAGATTTATACACCTAATTCGATCACATTGCCAATTTCCAAAGCTACATATACTGTTTATAAATAATAAAACAAATTAAACCGTCAATCTATTATTCGAAAAAAAAGACAATAATCATGTTCAGCCACCATCGATCACTAGGATAACACCAGCCATTCCTGTAGCTCCAAAGACAGCGTTCCCCATCCACGGAGACATTACGTCAACGTGTACAGCAGACAATACAACATGCTACCCAGTAAACACAATGTCTTAGCAATAAACGTCTCCATTTAAAAATCTCTACTCGACAAAAAGAAAATTGACGACGTCCACATCACAAAAAGAGACAATACATTTACGAACTCTGCTGTATATAAAGAGACGAACTTACCAACTATGGCAAGGCACGAGACACAACACAGGCAAGATAGACGAATGCTTCAATCCATTCATCACAAATCTCTGTAACTGCGATAAATCAGTTCAGACGACCACTAAGCCGTGTCACAGGCTACGCAATAGCATCTACTTTTGAAGGTGTTAATTCATTATCGATGAACCTTCCATTCTCCCTCCGTTTCCAATCTACTTGACATTCCTTTCCTTATCACTCTATCCTAAAGCTTTTAATCCGACAAATGTTAATAACGACATCGCCAAAATCCTTACCAAGAAGATACCAATGGCTTGATACTTCGCGCAACCTCCAAACACTTCCCAAATAAGAGGTTCTCATTTTAACATATATATGTAAGAGTATTCTTGAGGAACATTTTCCTTCATCTAAACGATCCCTAAACCTGGGAAACACAGCTTCATTCGTCCTATAGGCCTGTTGCGTTCCTCCATTGGGGAAATGTTTGAGAAACATAATCATTAAATGTCATTGCCCAAACCTTGATCCCAAAATTCCGCCCTAGTAATTCGACTTCCTTCAATTCCATCCCACTACCCAGCAATGCTATAGAATAATTGACGTCTTGTTCACCTCATTTGAACACAAACACTTCTGCCCAGCGGTCTTCTTTGATATTGCCTAAGCTTTTGACATAACGTTTGTCACCAGAGTTTTTTATTTAAACGAAAACATATTCATCCAGCTATGTATTTCCTCGTCGTTAAATTCCCTCACCGACATATACTTTCAAGTTTTATTTGGTTCCTCAATTTCCTCCTTGTTTACTTCAATTTGCAGGGGTACCGCAGGATGGCATTTTAAGTTCCTTCCTATTCAATATTTACACAGCCAACTTCTCAGCACAACCTGAAATATCTTTCAACAGAATTTGCTGATGGTGTGTCATCAACGTTCTAACGTCTAGCCCAGACTTAATTTTGGCACCCACATCACTGCAAGAACATCTGTCTTTTCTCGAACCCAGATTGGCTCTATAGAGACTTCAGAGTAACACCAGTAACTTCAGAAGAGTAACTTTTACTCTCCATCGTTCCACTTGCCCACCGATTACAATCAATAACATTCCAAATACTCCAAAATCACAAATAAACTGCCGTGATCTTACTTTATTTTATAATTTTTTTTTTCATGGCCAAACATTAGACAAGCGACTAACTTGTAAAACTTACATTATACTAAACAGACAGGAACTGAATCAACGGCCTCCTAAAACTACTTACTAGACAACAGATCTAAATTATCACTGATATACACCTGTTTCGATGTTCATACTGAGACGGATATTAACATAGGAGTATAAATTTGGGGTTCATCAAAAACAAGTTCCAAGATCAAAGCAAAATACTCCTAAAAATCCCCATGTACAATTTAACTTAAACATACCAATTATTTCTCCATTCCTAGTAGGTAAGGTAGATTCTGCTTAGGAGATGGCGAAATTGAGGTTGTTTTAAATATTTGATTATATGCTATATGATATTAAGTTTAACATTGTTATTATCCAATAAGGAAAAGGAAGAGATTGATGGCAGGGGGACGGAGAATAGTAATGGCAACCACAGTAGTAATTGATTCATGTTTAATTACGTCTGTTTATAAGAATAACTACGTGAAACGCGCTAACAAATCATGAAGAAAAATAACAAGTTTCAATACAAAACTAAACTTGTAATTTTATTTTTAGAAAGATATAATGAAAAAGAGCATTTATATAATGAAGGCAGGAAACGCGCTTTGTACAATACAGTGTTTCAAAAATCATGAAGTGAGAAATTAATTATATCTTTCTTACAATGTTTTAAATGTTTGATATCCGTTGGATGGGATAATTATCGAAGGAATTTCATAGTTGTGAATGGAGTGAGCTACATGCAGGGTACAGTAAGATGGAAATTAAGTTTTATAAATTAAAAATATATTATTAATTAATTAAGGTTTATAAATAAAAAATATAATGATGGATCCCAGACTTACTTGTAATTAAGAGTTAGTATTGAGTTTAGCTATTAGAAATATAAGATGACTATTAGAATTTCGCCTTAGAAGATTTCCCTTAACTGGAATGATAAAGGCATATGCTGAAAAAAGTCCGTCACGCAGGGGCTGCGTAAACTAAGCAGATTTCCCATGTTAAGTTTTACAATAGAGAAATCTGCATACTGGTAACACAACACCACCTTGATTAAATACAAACGGTAATGAGAAATCTTTCAGTTAATTAAAATATGTATATATATATATATATATATATATATATATATATATATATATATATATATCGATTCCCGCTCTGGGCAATAGAAATTTATTTGATGACGGATTCATTAATTAAATTCCTTAGTTCCACCCTGGCTAGAAAAGGGTGGTAACCTGTAGATAACCCATCCCAATTAGCCATAGTAGCATAAAGTGGACGTAAATAAATAAATAACATAACATGTCTGAAACATTATTACCTCATCAATTATTATAATCCACAAAATAAACTTATCACATTTTATTTTAATACTTAATTATTAATCCAATTAATAAATAACATTGTCGTTGCTTATACAGACAATGAAAAGTAAAATAACGATGAGATCGAGTGGAAGCTAAACAACAAATAGTCCGCTCAAAACAAAATATCTTGGCTAATCAAACGATGAAAGAAGTCCGCAGTTTTTCTCTTGCCTTATTATATTTAATAGTAAGTTAGTTTTCATTTATTTATTGATTTATAATCCTAATGACCCATGATTGACCACGAAACTCAGTAATTATTGTATGTATTGTATTTAATTTGTATGTACACGTAAAAGGATTACGACTTTAAGGTAATTAAATATCGATTTTGAAGTTGTCGAGAGAGAGGAAGCAGTATGGGAAAGAGAGAGAGGGATTTGTATTGGGAGGTATCAGGAGGTGGCTCTCCGCTCTTAGTAGGAGCTCTAAAACCAGCGCTCACCAGCTCCCAGGTCCCATATTATTATTTTATTTGTCGTGACCCAGTTAATTAATGTGTCAACATGAAATTCAGAGTTCCTACGAGTCTTTATAAAATCAGTATGTGTGGGTGGTATATGCTAGTATTGTCGTTGAAAGGATAGAGATTTTAGTATGTCTGGTTCCAATCTGTAATAATAAAATCTAGTCACAGGCGACTTCTTATTTTAATAGAGTACTTCATATATTTCCTCCATTTTAAAAAAAAAAATTTATAACTACTTTAACTATGAAATATATTTTCACTCATTCTAATTCATCAATAGGTACATGCTTCATTCGTATGGAAGAAATGTTTCTTGAAAACCATTGTAATTCATATACGGTATATCAACAAACCATTGGTTTTTAAAGTTTTTTTTTTTTAAACTAAGCAGATTTCTCACGTAAAGTTTTACAATAGATAAATCTACATACTTTTTTACACTTAACACCGCCGTGAATATTAAATGAAATATTGTACAACAAATACAAATGACAATAAGAAATCTTTCAGTCAATTTGCATTTTAATAACCTCTGTCAACCTCTCTGAGCTGAAAGATAGAAATATTCTTGACCGAAAAGAAAAACTATTACTGAAATATACTGAATATATGAATCAGAATAATTTTTTATCTCAATCACTCTAATTTTAGTATCCAGGAATAAAATAGGGGGGAGGGGCGGTCAAGAACGTTTTTGCATGTATCTCATCTAGAAATGATTTTTTGAATACAAATTTTTAGTATAAGTATGATCTTGAAATGACGGTTCATGTCATTTCATATGTTGGCTTATTCATAACGTGCGATGATAGGAAAAAAAAACCGTCACGCAGGGGCTGCGTAAACTAAGCAGATTAGTGAAGTTTTACAAGAGAGAAATTTGCATACTGGTAACACTTATCACCGTGAATACGTACAAACGGTAATGAGAAATCTTTCAGTTAATTTTAATAAGCTCCCAACGGAAAACATCTGAATTGTAACCAAACATATCTGCAAACCAATCAGAGCTCAACAGATAGATAGACATATTCTTCTCCGGAAAGAAAAAAAATACTGAAGCATAACTGAATATATCATATTAATTTTATTTATTATGTCCTGTACTGCAATTTATAATCAATCAGAATTTTTATCTCAATCACTCAAATTTTAGTTGTGATCAACAGGACGTATTTGCATATATCTCACGAAAGAGAAGCTTAACACCAGTCTCTAGACCAATTTCACAAGAACCGAACAGTTACGGAAACGGGCGAACTAACTTTCAGTGAAATCGCACCAACAAAACCGACAATAGTCGAATATGAAAAATACAAATATCTCGGTTAATATTCAACATATAGAACAAATGTATATAACAATATTTATATTAAATTTAATTTGCAATAAGATTATATCTATACAAGTTTTCGATCCGACGTTTAGTAACAGAGATATTTCGAATTTTCGAAAATCCCCCTTGCTCCCACTCCCCCTGGTCCGATTTCAGCCATTAACAAACTTGATTTATTGAGGAAAACATTTGTTGCGGTTTAGTTCAGAATAGTACATTTCATGATATAATAGCTTCCTGTTAAACTCAGATGTGGATGAGTGGGCCTTAACTAATGGTTGAAAACTTGCAAAAGCATATTAAATATATTCATTTTCGAGTTAAACAAAATAATATGTTTTGAACAACTGCTGCAAGACATTACTTTAACATTTTTCTAACACACGCATAACCAAAGAGGGAGTGACGATTTTAAGTTGTACTTCCTCCTCAGAACTCCTAGCCCGGATTTAGCTAATCGGATAATAAACTCTGAAATATCGAGTTAGGTATTTATAAAATAAAATTGTGGCTCCTATAGCGTTTATATATATATATATATATATATATATATATATATATATATATATATATATATATAATCTTCATTTTCATGTAGAATAAGAAAGTTTTTACAATGCGTAATGTCTTTTATTTCCTCAATTTCGTATTTTCGAACTTTTTAAAACATTCATTATAGTTATGGAATATCAATCTGCACAGTTGAGGATTGACGGAATTTTTTTTTTAATTCTAGCTTTGATTCCATCTGTAGACATTTATTCCTAGCATCTCAGTAGATATACAGTTTAGTGATTTTACTATCCACCCATGAGCTAGCTTAGTAAATCCTTCATCTACTCAGTACATGCAGGCTGCTTGCGGTAAGGCTATTGGCCCTGCGTACGACTGTTTGTAAATGACAAAGTTTTTTTGAACTATATAGCCGCAGTTAAAAAAGAAAAATCACAGGCTTCAAAGCCCACGAAATAGATAGTTTACCACGTTGATGAGAAACGAAATGATTGGCTTAGCGCTTTTGGCGGCACTTTAGATCTGAGATAACTACTACTTATTTGATGTTGGCCCTCAATTCCTTCATCCTTCTTCTGAGTGGACATCTGGAGTACCGGTAGAAATTCAACCTCAACGCTCAGCGACTAGGTTCACTCACCACTGCTTTATTTAACTAGTCTAGAAAACCCTCATGTCCCAGCTAGCATAAACGATCATAGATAGCTACGACATCCATGACCGACACCCAACCAACGTTACTCAACAAGTTGTAATTATACTAAGGCAGAAATTATGACGAAAAATTCAAACACAGAAAACAAAACAAGATCCGCCCTGCGAGTACGATGTAAGAGTAATGTAATTTCATTAAAATATACTTGACTTCCTTTAAGTGATTTTTTTGTGTGAGTCATGAGTTCATAATTTAGTTGAATTGCTACTTGGTTTTAAAAATGTATTTTTTCCCCCCAGAAGTACTTAATAAAGAAAGTCAACACATAGATAGAAAAGTCCTTCACGCAGGGGCTGCGTAAACTAAGTATATTTCCCACGTGAAGTTTTACATTAGAGAAATCTGCCCAATTACAACTGTAGTATCTCTAAACCTATTCACGAGAGACGAACAGTTATGGAAACGGCCGCCAGAGCTCTCGGCGGAAAGTCCCGAACATAGCAGACTCCTGCCGACCTTAAGGGAAATCTGCTAAAATTCAGAAAGCACTCTCTCTCAACATAACTACACTTTAATCTGATTTTATTCAATTTTCTATACACAGACCAGGCAGTCATATTTCACTTTGGCTTGGATTGGATGTTAGACTGAAATATTATTTCAAATTGCCTAAATCTTATGTATCTTAATAAGATTTAGGCAATTTGCGTTACGGGAATTTTATGACGATGCTGTAAATTGAACAATTCAACAAAGTAATTATGATAATACAATCGGTTTCTAAGTTTAATATTACATTAAGAATAAAATTAATATTATTATTCAGGTGTCAGTGTTTATTTTTTAATTTTAAAGCGAATGTTATGAAAAATGGCGCTGGTACCTGAGTTGGAGGGAAGTGGTGGATTAACCACCATCGAATAGCACTCTAATACATATACCTACTTCCTAAGCCTTCTTCGGCGTCTTTCATCACTCATCTTGCTTCTCATATAATCCTCTTCAATTTATGTAGGCGGTGAGAAATATCTTCCGATTGGTCTGACCCATTGAAATGAAATATACTTATTCCATTAAATGTTAACTCAAGATAATATAATAGGTCAATTTTTTTTGTTTTATATAGGAAATTTACTAATATTGTCAATTGCTTCCTTTACGTATTATTAAATAGTGTTTATACTTATATAGTTATTATTATTTATTAACGTCCACCTGTTGCTACTATGGCTAATTGGGGCGGGTTTTCTACTGGTCATCACACTTTTATAGCCAGGATAGGACTAAGGATTTTAGTCAATAAGTTCGTCACTAAATAAATTCCTATTGTCCAGGTGGGGATCGAACTTGCCACTCTAGGTTTTTACCATGTGAGATTAAGACCTACGCTTTTATTCACATGACTGACCTGAGCCCCAGTACTTATGTACTACATTCGTTAAAAAATTATCTCGAATTCCAATAATAAATTTTATGAAATCTATTAATTCAATAATTATATATAATAAATGAATTTCGTTAAAAATCTTAATACCACCCAGCGCCGGACTGGCAGCTCTGTGGCTCACGGGAAAATTAGCCCCCCTATATTTGATACCAAATATAATACAAACAATTTTTTATTTAGAAATATATATATATATATATATATATATATATATATATCATAATACTCTTACTAGCATATTTTTAATTGTAATTAATAAAATAAGTAACTGATGACTGAGATTATAAAATGCGCATATGTAATTCATACAAATATTTATTGTAAGATTGTAGCCTATGACAAAAATTAATAAATCTAGATTTTACTGTACTAATAATTCAGGACATTAGTTCCTTACAAAACGTTACCTATTTTTAAAAACCCTGTAAGAATAAAATGCAAAATACAATCATAACATTTGCTAATATAAATATGTAGCAGCGATCTATTTACAAATGAATAAATTTAATTTGGGGTATTAGTTAATAATAAAATTAAGGCATTTTTAAATTTAAGTTTTTCTTTTTCTCATTGGAGGCCCAGGGGCCACGTATGGCGTGGGCCCTCGGCATTTGCGCAGATACCACTCTATGTATATGGCATACATTTTTTTAATTTATTGCCATGCTTTGTTATTAGTATAAAATTTATTAAAGGATGACATGCTTTGTAAATTATGAGAAACATTTCCCCACTTTAAAGAGACAATGTTCCCGATCATATATTATTTTTTGATGTTTATGACAAGCATTATGTAGTTTTATTTAATAATTAAACTGTCCATATGCTATTCATCTTATGAATAAAACATCCTTCAGACATGGTGTTCTTTAATTGATTTTTAAACAACGAATGTTTTTTTTATTTTAGATTTAATACATTCTGGCAGAGCGTTAAAGAGTTTTACCCCTGAAGCGGTATGGTTTTATCGAAATATTTGTTTGTGATTGGGAGTTTGAAGCATATTCTTGTATGTTGTTTTATGATTATGTGTTATACCATTGTTGTAAAAAAGTTATATACATATATATATTGATAGAAAATTTCTTATTTGTGACTCCTTAAAGAATGGCCGACAGGAATCTCTGGAATTCTGTTCAAATAGTAAAATTTGAGTTTTTTTTAGTTATCCCAATGCTTGACGACATAAGTTAACCGATTAGGCAAATAACAAAGTGTATTAGTAATTTAGTTTCCACAGGTAGATATTACGACATTTTAATAAGAAGTAATGCGATTTATATGGCCAAACCAGACTAGACTTTACCCAGAGGCAATGCTAAAAACTTTATCATGTAGACTGGTAAAATATCCCGATTATTCATTGATATCACTCCAGAATAATGTGAACTATGTATCGGCCTGCTACTGTTCCTGTGTATGATACAGCTGGATAGGCCATAGTGTTCCCATGGTTACATTCTCTCCACATGGCCCAAACCCAGCTGTCATTTAATGGAACTGTGGCTGACAGGCTTGCCTTTAACTTCCATGAGATTAATTTTTCTGGCATTCCATCTGTTTCTCTCATTGATGCCACTTAAAATCTTTCTTTATTTTTCTCTCACCAAGGTCTCAAGTCTTTATTAAATTACTAGAATATACTCCTCAGCTATTATTGCGTATTAGTTCGGCCGGTTTTGTATAATTGGACGGCTGAGAAACAGTGGTGTAAGTCAAAATAACTACTTCTTTAATAATGAAGATTTTTCGATTGACACTTTAGAGAAATCAGTGAACTAATGAGAGTAACTTCATTGAAGCTCTACGTACTACATTTACCTTTTAAACTAAACGAGAAAATGCTATTATTATTTTTGTATTTTCTATTTGAACAACTATGTTTCTCAGACATCCAATTAAAACAAATATAATCCGGTGGTGAAGTCGCAGGGAGCCTTCAAAACCCAGTTCAAATTTTAGCAGATTCTTCTGAAATCTACTAAGATTTCAAATTTAGGTT
Organism: Riptortus pedestris; assembly: GCA_019009955.1. NCBI lineage: Eukaryota > Metazoa > Arthropoda > Insecta > Hemiptera > Alydidae > Riptortus > Riptortus pedestris. The sequence continues at coordinate 105,668,412 of CM032228.1, read as the reverse complement.
GTGCTTTGTAGCTCAAACTTCTTTGAAATTACCATCCCTGAAAATACAAGTTTGTTAGTGGCTATAATTGGACTAGGAGGAGTGGGCTTTAGGAAAACGGTAAAATCTATTAACATGTCATAATTTTCACATATTTCTAATATATAACGTCGGGTTATATTTTAAATTTTGTTTACGTAGGGTTTTTTCTAAGGGAAAGATAGAATACACAATATGAGAGCACGGCATAACAGAGCTTAGGAATTCTATTTAGTTTAAAGATTGACTTTTTAGTTGATATTTTAACTTTTGAATGTATTTGGTACTGTCTTCATAAAAATAAAAAAAATAAAAATGCTCGATTCCACCATTGAATATGACTTTGTTGCAAGCTGAGGGAGATTATAAGACAAATCTATTTCAAAAAGTTTGTTCAATGTGGCTTTGCTTGTGGGAATAGATACTTCGAATATGACACTTGAAAAATCATTGGGTTCCTGTAGTGCCATTAGAACAGAATAATTGAATAAATAATTTCTGATTTTCAGAATGTTTGGAAATAGATAAATGGTTTTGGTCTGGCCTTACACCCTGTCTTAATTAATAAACCAAAAATAGTCTAATTTTAGAAAAACATTAATAAAGAAAGTAGGGAAAGGTATAAAACGTATCTCACATTATTTTAATGATTATTATTAAAGGATAATAGAAAAGAAGAACTATACTGTAAATATACTCATTACATTGTGCCAACGTTTTAAGTTGAGAGTATGTTTAAAGTAATGGTTCGTTAATTAATGAACTGACACAAAACAGTACATAAACAGTTATAACAAAGAAATAACTCTGACAAAAATGATCATATAAAATCATAAATAAGCTTGATATATTAGATAAGGAATGGCTTGAGGAAAACTAAATAGAGGCAGAGCGGAGGCAGTGTATGGGCTGAGCTAGTATATTTGGACAGGGGCAACTAACCTTGAGTATCTAAAAATACTGGGGCAAAGATACGGCAAGCTTTCATTCTATTCCTACCTATACCTACTCTACACTATATAAATGCTTTAGCTCAGATGGAAAACTCAAGAAAGCATTAAATTGTAATAGACAACTTTGTATTATTAATTCACAAAATATTTTGAAACCAGCTATGTCATATTTATATTAAATTAAATTAAATTATTTATTAACGTCCACTTTTTGAAACTAAGGCTAATTGGGACGGGTTTTCTACAGGTTACCACCCTTTTCTAGCCAGGGAGGGGCTAAGGATTTTATTTAATGAATTCCGTCACTAAATAAATTCTTTGCCCAGGCGGGAATCGAACTCACACTCTAGGTTTGCCATGTGAGATTAAGTTCAATGCTTTAACTTACATGGCTAACCTGACCTCCTTATAAGTCACTTATATCAACTTATTTCAAGTGAAGTAACTGCGTATTGAATGTGTTCTTTTATTTTATGTGTGACAGCTTTTTTTAAAACCGGCCTACGTGTAAAACAAAATGGATGTAAGAACATTTAACAGACTTCTAAATGACTTATAGGTCAACTCCCTGTTACATTGAAATTTTTGTTATGTATTGCCAAAATACTATTAATGTGTTCAATTTAGTTGAAAGAATAAATCATTAGACAGAGTCAGTTCCCTTTTGATTATGAACAACAAATTTGCCACCAACGAGCAAACAAAAAAATATTCTTTACAAACCATTTCAAATATTTTAATATGGTTTGCCATGTGAGTTAAGGCATAGGTCTTAATCTCATATGGTAAACCTAGAGTGGCGAGTTCAAGTCCCGCCTGGGCAAATAGGAATTTATTTAGTGACTAACCGAAGAAATAAAATCCTTAGTAAGAAATAAAATCCTGGCTAGAAAAGGTGGTAACGTATAGAAAACCCACACCAATTAGCCATAGTTGAAAAAACGTTTTCGTTAATAAATAATAATAGTTTATTACATTATATATTTCTCATTGTACTTCAAGCTGAGTGCACACATTACTTTTTTAAAAAGAAAATCAACCGTGGTATAAAAAAAAAAATAAGTGAAAACAATTTTTTAGTTGAACAGTTTTATATATATATATATATATATATATATATATATATATATATATATATATATATATACATATAATAGAAGACTTGTATTATTTATTTATGTTGGATATGTTTATATATATATAGTTTTTATTATGTCACAGAGCACTGAAGATGGGGCGGTTCGCCACGAAAGTAGTCTGCAATTAATAAAAAATTGCTAACAATTTGGAGATTGCTAGAATTTGGAGGTGGTTTGTCCTTCTTATCCATCCGTTGCTGATGATGGACCTCCACCAGCCAGCCCAAATCTCAAGACATAATTTTCTATTATTTTTTGTTCCTCCCTAAATTTGTTATTAGCATAACAATAGTAAGCTGATTCCTATCTTCCAATCAATGTGTTTTTTCGGCTTTTCAGTTTGAGAATCACCTGGAGTGGAGCTTCTCTTCTTTTTTTTCACGGATTCTTTAAAAATTTAAAGGTCAATTTTAATACTTATTTCATCCTTAAAAGCAGTTGTCAAACATAAAGTATTATTTGTATTTTAAAAATACATACGTTACGCATAAATACCTGAAAGTAAAATTTGAGATTCTAAATGGATTTTAGATACTGGATTAATGATTTGATATTAATTGTATTAAAACTACAGTAAATTGTCTTTGAAAACCTACTTAGACTATGATGAGAAAGATTTTCAAAGCTCCTATCGATGACGATATCCAGGAAAACAATGCATAACAAAAGTGGCATTTATTATATAAGTCTGTTGTCTCTAATTTATTTTTCAGACTGGTTACTTTCTTAATTCGTGATAATTTTGTCAACAGACTTTCACGCGAATTAAAACAAATATTTATTACCATGAACGATGTATTTAAGAAAATAAATACCGTTTTCAAACTAAGTTTAAGGAAGTATCAACTCTACCCGTTATCTCTATATTTTAAGGATCAATTTAGAAATGAGTTCATCAAAATGGAGGGAAAATATAGAAAATGAGAAACGATTTCATTAATTGAGAGAAGTTTGAGAAATTCCTTATCTTATACAATGCAAGACACAGATTTTGGTTTAGCAATAAACAAATTGTGTTGTGAGGCATCTTTTCTCTGCGTGTTGTTATGCAATAATATCTCTAGCAAATGAATCATAATTCTTGCTAATCACTGTTTTAGTACCTCGTATGTATAAGCTCAGTCAACATTTTATTTTTATACCTTAATCACGCTTTGTAAAAGCTCTAATCTCACAATTAATATTGCTATAGAAAATTAAGCAAGGCGTAACGAAAAAGTTTGTTACGAGCGTATGGAGTTCTAAATTGCGTTCGGCTGGTGAAAGAAAAGTTTCAAGCGAGGTTTTATAAAGAATGAATGGATACTTCGTATATAGGTATCTCATTCGTTTTATACGTTTATTGTCGATAAAAAAAAAGTTATTTATCTGCTTTCGACTTGGGTTGTGAAAGGAGACGAGGAGTCAAGATGGGCTGAAGGCATGTTTGTTGAAGGTAGGTAGGCGGTTTGGAATGTTACCCGAATGACATTAGTTACGAAAGGGAGCAATGCGGGTGGCAATGGCTGTAGATGCACCACCATCTGGTTACCTCTGTAGCCATTCATCAATGCGCAGTCTCACCGGCTTTACTATTAATAGATCCAAGGTGCAGTTGCCTCAATTGTACGACTCTTCCCTTCTCGATCGCTCTTCTCACACGCACGGGCCTGCGTGTGCAACACAATCACGGTTATACAACACATTACCAACTAAGTCAACGTTATTTTGAAGTATGGCATAAATAACACAAGGAGAACATAATACTCACAACTCCGTGGCGAGCAATTTGAAACCCATTTATTATATCGGTAAACATTTATATTCAGCCGAGAAAATATTTTTATTTTATTCTACGGAGTAAAGATTCCTCTTCTTATGCAAACAAATAATTAATTAATTTGAAAGTTAAGGATCTCCTGTCGAAGGTTTTTAGGCAAAGATAACGAGCCTCACACACGTTGAATAAAAACTCGTTTCTCATTTTGCTTTGTTTGAATGAAGTAATGGGAGTTTTAGTAATTTTCAAAATGTCTCTATTGTTTGTTTGGAGTTAAAGCGTTGCCTTTAATCTCATGGTTAATCCTAGAGTGGCGAGTTCGATTCTTGCCTGGACAAAGGAATTTATTTAGTGACGGAATTTATTAAATAAAATCCTGAGTGCCACCCTGGCTAGAAAAGGATGGTAACCTGTAGATAACCCGTCCCAATTAGCCTTAGTAGCAAAAAGTGGACGGTAATAAATAATTTAAAAAAAAATTATTGTTTCTTGGTTATAATATCAGGGTATTGAAGTTTTATGTTACTTTAAAAAAGTGGCCCAATATGGGGTTGGAAGGTCATCCAGTCGTGTTTAAGTACAATAATCAAGCCGAAATGTCAGAAACATAATAGTTAAATTTCATTTTAGTAAGGAGGTCCACAACGGAGGCAGTTGTGTCTAGGTACAGTGTGCAGTCAGGAATGTCTATGAAGGTTCTATAATTTTTCTTCATTTTATAATGCAGGTCCCATTATGGTGCCAGTTGCTGATGTGCAATGCTCTATCGGAAATGTATAGCTTGTAGTAGTTTTCCATTAGGCCCTTAATGATGCCAGGTTTGCCTAGGTAAAATATCCTATCAGAAATGAGTAGGATATCAAGTTACTATCATTTTGCCATTACTTTATTATTCAGGTTGATAATGATGTGAGTTGCGACTAGGTTCAATATTCAATCAGAAATGTAAAAGATATGAAGGCTGTACTATTTTCCTTTTATATTATTACGAAGGTCCGTAACGATTGCTCCGTTAACCGTATCTGGGGTACAAATATACTCAGGAATATAATATACTTATAAAATGTAAGGGAAATCAAATCCATTTTCGAAGAATTTGCACATTACGCCTATTGACCGAACGTAGATATGTCTTAATCCAGCTATTGCATTCTTTGCATTGGATTTAGCATAGTATAGAATTGGGGTGAAAACATATAATTCATATTTCATGATGTTCTTTGTATTATCTCACGTCTATTCACCTGCCCGACATGATATGTTTTTCAGGGGCCAACTGAATTCTAGCTAAGTAAGAAGTTGATGACCCTCTAAAGCAAGAATGCTCGCTGAGCGAGGTTCTGGCGGCAATGTAGAGCGGTATATTTGAGCTGTAGCTGGAGGTCGGTAGCCCGTAAAAGACGGAACGTGTAGAGAGCCGAGATTGTCTGTGCTAGTGGGGGGGAGGAATGCTGGGCCACATTGATCCAAGGTAGAGCGCATGCCCGCCCCCCAAGGCACCTTACCCCTCGATCACCTACCTCACCACATTCTAACCAAGCATAATCCACAGCCTCACACTCTCCCTTAAATCACTGCCACCACACACAAAAATCGGCTAGAACTTGTCACAAAACATATCTATACAGTATCTAACATATTAAGGATATTCACGCGACTTGGCTATATGCCACGCTCACACGTACGTGTGCTATGTGAATTTTTGTGAACCCCCCCCCACATGCTAATTTTATGGTTAGGTTATATTTGATATATGTATAGTTAGGTTATTATTGTTATTTTTATCAGCTTCTTTCGTAGAATTACGATTAGTGTTTTTTTTTAAAAAATACTTAAGTACCAACAGAATATATACAAAAAATAAACCAGGAAATAAACATCAACTCAATGTGCATGCACGAAAAATGAATGCGTAACCTTTCTAATTAGGATACCTGAGATAGCTGAGTCTCTATGCTATGCTTGAATTGAATTGCATACGGCCTAGGACAGCTAGAAAATATGATGAAGTGTACCTCACCTATTCGGTGCTTAGTTCAGCTACACGCATACCCCTATAGTATGAAATGAACCCTCACAGAAGACAGGACGTGGCAGATATATTTGAGAATAAATTTAATTGTTTCCCTAATTGGATCATTATATCCTAACTCCGTTATACGGGAATAACTTGTAATCAGATCATAATTAAAATTTGTGGTACGTTAAAGTAGTATATTGCAGAATCATACTGTTTAATGGCAATCATCAATCAGTCTGTACAGACTAAGGGAGGGGGTTATGTGAATTTAAGCCAGGAGTGGAGCTCCTTCATTCTTTACGAAGCTTTTGTTGTTAGACTGTTTCAGAGGGAAGCGTGGAATATCACCAAGGAATTCAAAAAACGCTCAGACAGTGAACCTTATTTTTGAAAATGATTTTTAAGAGGTATAAATAACAGATATAATACGTTGCTAGACTAACGTAACTGGGGAGGGGATATGAACCGTTCAATATTAATCCTTCGAAATTGCAATGGATAATTTGATGAATGAAAAGTTCTTTTCTATGAAGTACTTATTGACATAAGAATTGAATCTGGTAATTCTTGGGAGTGGTACTTTAGTTAGCAGATCCGAAAGATATTGATCTGGAACTGGTTAGACATATACCACAGCGTGTAATATAATCGGAACCTATGAAACGCGTCCTGTGTTTGCTATTAACATCGTTAAGTGCTGGCCATTCCTGTAAGGTAGATAAAAACAGGTATATTCAATATGATCTCTCCAAGTGAGGGGAGCAATTAGAAAATTCATTAAGACATTAAAGGATCCCACAAGGTACGAGATTCGCCCAAAGACGAGAGAGTCGGAAGTTCTATAGATCATGTCAAAGTTCCTAAGGCAGAAATTCAGTCTGTTGTGCAGAAACATTTGACAGGAAGTGGTCAAATCAATGGCAGGTGGGCCTAGATCTTCAAGGATATGCGGTACTAAGGGTCATTTGTACTCCACGGGTATAGTCCATTTCAGTTATGCCGGTATTGAGGAATCTGGTGGAAAGAGAAGAGATTAGAAAAATTGTCCTGCCTGCAGTAAAACTCCAGGGCTGAACGAAATCCCAGGACGAAATCCCCATTGAAGAATGGAAGAGATTTCATTCATTGTCAGGTGATAGGGGCATAAAGTTTCTTCCCATAGTCAATAATATCTCCCTCAATAGAACTATAATTGTAGGAAATTAAATTTTGAACAAGATTAGGCCCAGACATTTTTCGATACACCTCATAATAACGAGATGTTTCCATTTCTCCTTGCGGTTCAACTTCAGTTATTAACGAACTTGATCTATAGTTTTATATGAAACGCTTAAATATATATTTTGGTAATGATTAGACAAAGATTGCGGCCACTTGAGCGTCAACTATATACAGAGGGCGTCTCTTCTAAAATGTAATAATGTCAATTTACTCTAAAACCACTAAATATCTACATGGGAAATATGAATAAGACACTATTTTTCGATCCCCCAACCCCTCCTTCGTGATCCGATTTTTTCCGCCTTACATTAAAAAGGTTCAAGCATGGATTTTAGGTTCAATCAAACAGAAATACGGCAGATATATATATATATATATATATATATATATATATATATATATATATATATATATTTGTGTGTGTGTATACAGGTCTTATACTGACTATAGTGCGCAAACGTTGAGTGATGGTTCTTGACGAAATTTCCAACAAAAAATTTCATATATGGTATGGTCCGTTACTTATTTGTTTTGGAGATATTATAGTATTTTTGATTTTTCAAATTGGAGCTATGTTTTCCCATATAATAAGCCGTAACTCCAGAAATAATTTCAATATAAAAAATCTGAGTTTACCATTCGAAAAAGCAATAAAATTCCCTTATAATGATGCCCCTAGCATAACCACAAACTATAGTGAAGGAAGAGCTAAGGGGGTTTAATTATAATAAATAAGGACATTTCCTTTCTCTGTAAACTTTACTTTTTATTGATCCAATATATGAGGGAAAGATTTTAATTCCCAAACATCAGAAAAATATCTTCATTTAGTAAGTTGCTAACCATTTCTTTTCATTTTCAAATCCCAACAATATTCTTCGTCGCAAATTTATTCTTAATTACAAAACCGGATTTTATTTCAGCTCACTGAAACTGAAATTTTTCATAAAATGTTTTGTTTTCTACATATTTGACCTCTGATACATATGAAAATACAGACCTAGTAGGTATTCAGACAGTAAACATATTGGTATCCTCTTAGATTCTCTTACCTCAAATTCATAAGTAGTCAATCAGTGTTCTTGCTTTATACAGAGTTTCCACTATTATTTCTGAAAATGCCGTTCACAAACTTAGAATATAACGATATTAAGTATATTTATGGTTTCGCAAATGGAAATGCTCTAGTGGCTAGAAGGCCTCACATTTTCCATCAAGTCGTCCATTTTCAGTTAGTTTCCGCTAAGTTCGTGAAACAGGGTGTGTTAGGTCTAACGCTGTAGGCATTGGAGAACTAAGAGGTACTTGTTGGATAAGAGAAGATGACGTCTTGCAGGTCGAAGATAACCCTGCGTTAAGCACTCGGAAAAGCGGGGTTTTGCTTGGCATCTTTCATACTAGTGTTCACTGAACACTACACCGAGATGACATGTACTCTTTTCGTGTGACCCTTTTTCTAGACATGTTGCCTCAAGACATGAATATCAGGCTTCATTTTTGCAGGTGGTTTATTGAAAATGCGATGAATACGAGGCAACCTTGTCTTATATAAATATAAATTAGAACGGAATATTCTCTACTCAAGGATCAAAATTCTCTGAAAAAATGTTTTGAAAATCTGGTCTTGAGAAATGTGCTATAAATTTAAGACTCATGAACGTTGCGTTACTTGAAAATCATTGATTATCTCAAATACGAAGTAAATATAATTTTTTATGTATGTGTAAACATATTGTTTAATCAATTATAATTTCTATGGAGGGAGCTCGAGTTATCGGCATATTTGATTTATAAAATTGTTAATGCAGTTCATTTCAATTTTATCCAATTATTTATAAGTGATTGAATTTTTTTGTTTTATTGTTGTTATAATAGTAATTTTTTTTTAAAAAAAACACTTAAGGAAGGTTTTTAATAGCCAGTTCGCTGTATACCTGCAGGACATCATAGTTACAGGGTAAGGTGGTTTTATTTTATATTCTGATAGTTGTCTTTACCGAGACCAAATTCTAAAGATACTGATATTTTATTTACGGGTGGAATCGAAATATATTTATGACACTGAAATATATTCCATAAATTCTAGGCCCCTTAGAAATACCACTATTTACGCAACTCCTGCTTGACGGACGTTTTTAGTTTTCAGCTTTCATAGTGAGGGGTATTGGTACTCCTACCACTCATCTTGCATTGGCAAGAAGCCAAAATACCAGGAAACATTTTATTTCAAGCTTAAATACCTGATAATGTATTCAAAGGGCTTTACTAAGTGGGATTAAGGGATAAATTCACGACGGGACCATTATAGAGGCCTAAATTTGTATTTGATCGATGCTATACTTGATGTGTTAACCATTTCATGCAAAAAAAAAAAAGGTTGGCGCTTATTAATTATTGGCATCGAACAAGGAAGGGTGGGGGTTTAGAGGGATAAAATAAAAATTGTTGAACGTTGTGATGAAGTGGAATGGAAAATGGTATATGAAGAATATTATTTAAAATGAAATGGTCTGCAATTGTTGTCCAATGCATTTCTTCTCTAACTCACTAACCGAGTTATTCGTAATTTTTTAGTTTTCAGTTACAACATAAACCTCATACGATTTTTACTTAATATCGGCTGTTTGCATCGGTTTCTTATTTAGAGAGAAATAGAGAATAGAACCAGTGGGGCATTGCAGTAGGTGGGAAACGTGCTCAGTGCATGCAGCACCTAGGTGATATACTAATTTTAATAAGGAAGAGAATACCACTGTTACTTTGCCTGTTTACTGTTTCCTGAAGTAAGTGTAAAGTGTAGTGTGACCGGATGATTTAATAATCAAATATTTATGACCATCGATGCTGCCTGTCAACTTCATGGGAGCAACGTAGTTTATTTGTCGACCAATAGCGCCCCCCCCAATTATAAGCCCCCCCGCTCCCCTCAGTGGAAGGGGTTCGATTTTCATCCAAAGAAAAGGTGCACAACTGTACAACAGTCCTAAATATGAAAAGTCCGTCACTCAGGGGCTGCGTCAACTAAGAAAAATTCTCACCTGCTGGTATAACACACTAGTGATGTCATCTCATCTCATGAGGAGTAAATTTAGAAAACATGAATATTCTCACGCTTTCCTTATCAATAAAACGTCTATGTTAAGTGTTTAACTTAAAAAGAAAGGATTAAAATGTTTACTATCATTTTAATCCTTTTTGGGGGGAATCCAGCCTCGCATTCTCACATTAGTGGTGTTGCTAGTACTGTTCAGTGAAGTCAACAAATATGGCTAGATTTACCAACGCTGAATACGCGGACATAGTCTACGTCTACGGATTCTGCGATGGTAATGCACGTCAGGCAGTTCGGAAATATCGCAGACGGTTTCCTGACCGAGAAACCCCACACAGAGGTGTTTTTACCAGCACTTTCAGAAGGCTTCGAGAGACTGGGTCCTTCTCATGTAATCGTTGTGGAAACCGTATGCAGGCTCCGATGGAAGCCGACCTGAGGCGGAGGGAGAGGATACTGAGGCACTTCAATACCAACCCTGGCACAAGCGTCCGGAGAGCTGCTTCAGTTCTAAGCATACCAAAGACAACCATTTGGCGCACATTAAGGGCTGACCGCAGGCATGCTTACCATGTACAAAAGGTACAAAATTTAATACCCGCTGATTATCCCCGCCGATTAAATTTTTGTAATTAGTACAAAGAACAATTGCAAAACGATGTAAACTTAAGTTCGAAAGTAATCTGGACGGACGAAGCGACTTTTACACGTGCGGGCATATTCAATCAAAGAAACTACCACCTTTGGGCACATGAAAATACCCGCGCTGTTAGAGAATTCCACTATCAGCATGAGTTTTCTGTAAACGTGTGGGTCGGTCTTTGTTATAATCGCATAATAGGTCCCGTATTTTTACCTGCTCGACTTCACGCTGAAAGTTATCATCTATTCCTGGAGAATGACTTACGGGCACTTTTGGAAGATATCCCTTTGGAAACAAGGCTTGAGAGCTGGTTTCAACTCGATGGTTGTCCTGCACATTACGGAAGGGCCGTACGAGACTGGTTGGACATCAACTACCAGGTCGCTGAATAGGACGAAGTGGGCCGGTGCCTTGGCCTCCCCGGTCTCCGGACCTCAAGCCACTAGATTTCTTCGTGTGGGGATACGTGAAAGAAAATGTCTACCGAGAGCCCGTCCGCACAAGGGATGACCTCATCGAGCGCATCAGAATGATTTGCAACCAGCTCACCGCAGAACAATGTTTAGATGCAGTGCGATCTGTGAGTACGCGATGTGATGCGTGTATTGCAGCGAGAGGCCAACACTTTGAACAACATTTACGTTGACGCTTTAGAAATTAACGATGTAATTTTAGAGAAGGTAAAACCTTCAAAATTTTCAGGGTTTTTTTTCTCACTAAGGTAGACCCATATAAAAACTGAAACATTTATGTTTTCCAAGTAAGAATATTTAATTATTTTATGAATTTTCTAAATTTATAATCTTTTTTTATGTTTTAATCTTCAGTTATTGTTCATAATGTTATCTACTTTAAATAGGTAATTTTTTTTATACTATGAATATTTGAATAAAAAAGTATTTATTATTTTTTCTTAATAAAAAATAATTATTTTTTTTCAATTACCTTTCTGTTAGTATAAGATTAGAATACAATAATTGTATTGGAATAACATTTATTGCTAAAATTCATTCAAGGAATAAAATCCGCTCTTCCATTGGCCTTAACTAGTTTTTGCACAACTATTTTTAGTTTTTTGTGATTTTCTCGAAAACGAAGCGAAAACGAGGCATATGCCAGAGGACTTTTTGTTTTAGTTTTTCGATCCTCTATCGATCCCTAAAGTTTGGCCGTTTGGTTTGGGCACACCCTGTATATATATATTTGTTTGTTAACGCTCTAGCGGTCGCAATTTTTGTTTGATCGTTACCAAACTCGATATTTAAACGTTTTATGCAAAAAGACAGATCAAGTTCGTTAATGGCTGAAATCGGACCAGTGGGAGGGGGGGTTTAGAGGGGTGGATTTTTGAAAATTCGATATATCTCCGTTACCATACGTCGGATAAAAACATTGTATATAACCAATGTTATTGAAAATTAAATTTACTATAAATATTGTTCTATACATTTATTCTCTATCTTGAATATTAACCGAGATATTTGAATTTTTATTAAAAGTGGATCGATAACGGACGAGTGAGTTTCCCGCCAAAAGCTAGTTCGGCCGTTTCCATAACGGCTCGTAAGGAGATTTCTCTATTGTACAACTTCACGTGGGAAATCTGCTTAGTTTACCCAGCCTCTGCGTGACGGACTTTTTTCTGATTGTTGCCCACATTTTGGCCTAAGTACAAGTTTTAATGGCTATTTTAACCTTCATGGAGACACTAAAATTGAGGACCTCTGCTAGGCATAGGAACAAGGTTGGCCTGTCTGTGGTACATCATGTACCGTACATGAAGCCTGGTGGTAGCGAACCTGTACCTCACTGCTTCGTCTAGAGGTGATATGTTGCTTCGTTACTTCCATGATCATTCCTTACTACATGTTTGAGCTGCTTGTGTCCACAGGACCAGCCAATTTCGAAGTATTGCATAATCCGTAGGACGGATCCTTAATTAATCCGTACAGGTGATAATAACTACTCTTGTCTTAAGGCAGTTGGTGTAACTTCTAAAACCATCAGAGATGATACTTTTTGTCCTTATAAAAAGTCACTTGCAGAGTCACCCTTGTCAATTTGTGACTATGAATGTGATTTAGCAGCTTTAAATTTGTAATTACGTTTTACATACTAAAACAATTTATCTTCATTCCCTTGGTTTTATAAATATATTTAATTTAGTATTCCTGACTACTCGATGTGGGGAAAATGACAACTCTTCATTGCCTATTAATCAGAGTAAATTGACAGGGAGAGCGTTGAATTTTATTCGTGTGTGAGGGCGAAGCGATGGGAGATAAGAGTGGCAGAAATAAATTGTGCTCCCCTTTGGTTGCCGACCCTGGATTCCAACATGCTTCAACTAATCAACCATGTCAGCGCCCATTCATCCTTCGACAGATAGCTGTCACATCCGCCCAACCTAATGGAGTCAACGTCATTTTAACCATCCAATGCCCTATATTCATTCATCTTTTTAACAATTTATATTGGATTTTGGGGCATTATTCATGGTCATTTAATAATGGGCTTGTGTTAAAATGTTTTTTCCCCTTTTCCGTTGACAGGTACAAAAAAAGTATTATTATTATCATTCATTAACGTCCACTTTATGCTACTTTTGCTAATTGGGACGGGTTATCTACAGGTTACCACCCATTTCTAACCAAGGAGGGACTTACCCAGGCGGGAATCGAACTCGCCATAGCAGGTTTACCAAAAAAACAAATACAAATTACTTCTTGAATTTAATAAATCCGAAATCCCAGAAAACCAACTTACCACAACGCGTTATTTAGTCCATTGATGCACGTCCGTAAAATACTATTAAAGATTTTAGTGTAAGAGTGAAAAGTTTCATTATGTTTTATGAACGGAAGGGCAATTAGTTAAATGCGTTTATTACAAGAAAGTTCAAAATCGTTCACACCTTTTCCCGAGCTTATTTTTAAGAAAACAACTAATTTGTATAAGATCGCACCTACTACATTACTCAAGAAAGGTCAAACTAAAATTGACAAATACTAAGGTGGAGGCATCTTTGTAATGTTTTTAAAATCGATTTCCAACAAATTTAGAATCGATTTTTTAAAACAACCATAATTCATCGATAATATTAAAAACCATATAATTTATTCTAATTTGGTTTTCTGGCAGATGGATTTGAATTATTTTGCAGGTTGAGTGAAACAGCCAACGCCAAAATAAAGTTTATCGTGGAAGTGTGACCGTTTTACTCAAACTTCAATATATTGTTTGAATTGCATTATCTCCAATTTTGTATTTACTAACTCTTTCCTAGTAATTTTTAATTTTCGGCCTTCAGTAAACCCAAACTCCTATTCATGTCATATCAACAATCACCTGTTATATCATGAAACACTTCATTCCAAGGTTAAATATCAAATATTGTTAGAAGATTTCCCTTGAGGTCGTACTCATGATGCGAGTTTCGAAAAATTTCTTCAAATGTCCATCGATCCTACCCAGGAGATGACGAAAATGAGGTCTGTTCAAAATTATATATATATATATATATATATATATATATATATATATATATATATATATATATTTGTCTGATTAACGCTCTAGCGGTCGCAATTTTTGTTTGATCGTTGCCATACTCGGAATTTAATCGTTTTATGTCAAAAGGAAGATCATATTTGTTATTGACTGAAATCAGCTTTGGAATGGTAGGGATTTATAGTGGGGGAGGGGATTCGAAAATTCAAAATATCTTCGTTATTATGCGTCGGATCGAAAACTTGTATAGAATAAATCGTATTGCAAATTCAATTTACTATAAATATTGTTCTATACATTTATTCTGTATCTTGAATATTAACCGAGATATTTGCATTTGTATTCTGCATGTGGTCGCCCTAGGCTATGTTCGGACTTTCCGCCGAGAGCTCTGGCGGCCGTTTCCATAACTATTCGTCCCTCGTGAATAGGTTTAGAGGTTAGGTTAACTGTTTTTTGGGGCTAGAAACTACTGGGTTATTACGCCCTAAATAATGTTTTAGGTTTAGAGGTTTCTTACTACTACAGTTGTTATTGGGCAGATTTCTCTATTGTGAAACTTCACGTGGGAAATCTGCTTATTCCGAATATAAAAGAAAAAAAAATCAAGCTCATTCCAACTAAACATTTTTCCAATATTTCACCTTCAAATCTTCAGTGTTTGGCTATATCTCTCTGAGCTTGAAAGCAAACGTTCGGATGCAGTTTGAGATGATTGTTATTTTAGTAAGGTATTTCGGTTATATTAGATATAAGCTACATACTTTCTTCGTGTACCCTAAAGTGTAGACTATCCATATGCAATGCTGTAGGACTTTTGATATGAAAATTTATTCCTAACTGCGTGGAAAAAAATAAAACGTGACGAAACATTTGGGGCTTACTCATTTGATTTTCTCGCGAGCCTGTTATAACACTAAATTTGTGATAGCATTAAATGCCTTATATTCATTCATTATGTAAAAGATTCATGTTTTTTTTTTTTGTTTTCTTTTTTTTTCATTTTCTTCATCTTTCTCAATTTATTTTGATATTTCTTGAATATCAATTAATTATAGATGCCATAAATTATAGATGCCCTTTATTGGACTATTCCTAAGACAGAAGCAAAAAAACACATACACAAAAATCAGATATTCTATGCTTACACTTTGCTTTCACTGTTGAGGCCGTAATGTTTATTTCATCGTTATCAACGAGTTATGGTACTGTAGTCCCACTGAGTGTACAACCAATGCTCAAAAGTTCTTTCTGGGTATGTTAGGGCCTTGATATGGTAACAACATGAGCTCTCGAAAGGACCCTAATATTAATTTTGTGCAGAGGGACTACTTTTGTCTGAACTTTACTTTGGATTGTAGTAACTTCGCTACCAGAAATAAGTGGAAAGTCACTTTTTTGACATTCGAATAATCACAGACATTGCTTAGTTTACACAGGTTCTGCCTAACTTTATGCAGATTTCCCTTAAGGGAAATCAGCTATTGAGGTCGTACTCATGACGCGATTTTCAAAAAATTTCTTCAAATGTCCATCGATCCTACCCAGGATATGACGAAAATGAGGTCCGTTCAAAATTATATATACATATATATATATATATATATATATATATATATATATATATATATATATATATATATTTGTCTGTTAACGCTCTAGCGGTCGCAATTTTTGTTTGATCGTTACGAAACTCGATATTTAACCGTTTTATGTAAAAAGACAGATCAAGTTCGTTAATGGCTGAAATCGGACTAAAGAGGGGGGGGGTTTAGAGGGGAAGATTTTCGAACATTCAAGATATCTCCGTTATTATTCATCGGATCGTAAAATTGTATAGAAGTAATCTTATTGCAAATTAAATTTACTATAAATATTCGTATATACACTTATTCTCTATCTTGAATATTAACCGAGATATTTGCATTTTTATGAAGTCTGTGGTCTGGTATAGTTTCAGATTAGGTCGGCCATTTTCGTAACTGCTCGGCTCAGGTGGAAGCTCCTTCTAACCTTACCTGTCGTTTCTAACCTTACCTTACCTTCTTTACTTTGTGAGATTTATGCAAATATGTTCTGTTCACCCCCCCCCTTCTTGGACTACTAAAATTTGAGTTATAAAAATATAAATTATTCTTACAATTCAGAAGCCGTTTCAGTTGGGAATTTATTTTAATTAACTGAAAGATTTCTCATCACCGTTTAAATTTAATCATGGTGGTGTTGTGTAGATTTCTCTATTGTAAAACTTCACATGGGAAATCTGCTTAGTTTACGCAGCCCCTGCGTGACGGACTTTTATTATGACCATTTAATGATTTAATGAAGGGTTTAACTTTTCGCTATTAAGTATATTTTATCAAGGTTTTCTACAGGTTACTCACCTTTTATTGTTAGACTAAGATACAAGGCCTTCACCAAATGAACACCTGTTCTTATGACGAAACCGAAATGAAGTCAAAAAGATAAGTAAGATTAATAATAAGGCCGGGTTCATTGAGTCCGGGTTCATCGATCCTACCCAGGAGATGACGAAAATGAAGTCCGTCCAAAATTTTATATATATATATATATATATATATATATATATATATATATATATATATATATATATATGTGTGTGTGTGTTGTATTTGTCAGTTACAGCTCTAGGGGTCGCAATGTTTTCTTATCGTTACCAAACTTGATATATAATCGTTTTATGTAAAAAGAAAGATCAAGTAGGTTAACGGCTGAAATCGGACCAGGGGAGGGGGGGGGAGGTTTAGAGGGGAGAATTTCTAAAACTCTTAATATCTCCGTTAATATGCGTCGGATTGAAAAAATGTATAGAACCAATCTTTTTGCAAATGTAATGGTCTATAAATGTTGTTATGTATCTTTCTTAACTATCTTGATTAATAACTGAGATATTTGCATTTTTTAGTTTTCGGTCTTTTGTAAACTCCTACTCATCTCATATTAACAATATTCTATTAGTTTATGAAGCACTTTATTTGAAGCATAAATACCAAATATTGTTCTTATTGAACTTTTAAGTTTTGAAATAAATGCAAATACCTGGCGCACGTGGGAAATCTGCTTAGTTAACGCAGCCCCTGTGTGACGGACTTAATATATTTATCTATCTATATATTTGTCATTTACCGCTCTACCGGTCGCAATTATTGTTTAATCGTTACCAAACTCGTTTATTTTAGTCATTGTATGTAAAAAGAAAGATCAAGTTCGTTAACGGCTGAAATCGGACCAGAAGGAGGGGTTTAGAGGGGAGGATTTTCGAAAATTCGAAATATCTCCGTTATTGTAAGTCGGATCAAAAAATTGAATAGCACCAATCTTATTGCAATTAAAATGTACTATAAATATTGGTATATACATGTATGCACTATCTTGAATATTAACCGAGATATTTGCATTTTTATTAAGTGTAACGGACGAGTTATGGTTCAGTAAATAAACAGGAATCATGGTAAAGAATTATAACTATGTATTGTTAGAAAAGATAACACCCAAGTCTCATAACCACATTTCTTATCAGAAGGCGATAACACTGAAACGAATTCCTCTATGATTCAAGGTGAAAAAGTAGTTCGACAAACAGTCTTTGCTAAAACAAGATTGATTCCTGTAGTAATTATTTGACTTATGTCGATCATTAAGTTCTCCTTAGGAGTTTAATTGATTATGCAGGGAAATGCAAGATACGTTTGTATGTGTGAAGCTAATCACGATGGACACAGCAGATGAGAAGAATTGGCTGTAAAAAAATGTACCATACTTCTATATGTATCTAACCCTAAAGTGGAGGCTAGAATCCGTCACGCAGGGGCCGCTAAACTAAGCTGATTTCCCACTTGCTGGTCCTGTGAGTAGAAGTCGGGGATCACTGACGCACACAGGGCAAAATCACCAATTTAGATGGACAAAAGTCAAGTCAAAAGTTTTGAATTTCTGAATGCTTGACCTTTTTATTATTAGTTGGTAAGACGCTTAATACTAATATTTCCCGCCATACCGTGTTTATAAACCAATAGTAAATGAGTGAATCATCCTGTTAACACAAGTGCCTAATAACCGGCTGTCGGATTATCTTTATTCGACGGCCATTTATTATGTTCAAGGTGTGTGTAGCACTAATTCTTTTTGCTTTTATATAACAATGGACATTACTAAGACAGGTAAGATATTATTTTTCCTCACTCGTTATTGAATATAGATTGCAATATACCTGTAGAGTTAATATAGCCATTTGTAAATTTATGCCCCTTTTCAAAAGCAAAAAACTATATAACCCCCAAGTTACCCCAAGGATTTGTTTGTAGGATTTGATTCATCAATCCTTCTAGTCTTTAAATGTTGCAAAGAATTTTTGCGATTTTTTGCGTTTTGGCTGATACATAAGTTTCCCCAAAAAAAACGCCAAGAACACTTGCTGAAATTTATTCTTACTTCCGCTCAAATAAATAATAAAGAAGATGTGGAGATTGGGCCTTTGAAAATTAGAATTTCCCGTCTTTCCGACAAAATTTCGGAAAGGTGGGACAAATGTCACAGAAAACTGGAAGAGTTTTTCAATAAATACTCTAGTTGGCTGGATTCAGATGACTTGGATTTTAATATTTCAGTTACCCAACCTACTTGTCAACGCTCAGGACGCCCTGAAAAATGTTTCGAATGTTCTAGTGAGAAAACAAAAAAAAGAAAAGTCAGCGAGTTATTGAAGATAGACAGTGAAAAATTGACTTTCGCTGCACTGCACGTGCTTTATGTTTCTGGTAAGCGTGGTGCTTCCTAAGTTGTGAAAGAGGTATCTACCTCTCAACAGCCATCTTATTCTACAAAAAACTTAAACCTTGAGAAACCAAATGATGACATATCAGAGTCAGAGTTATCAGATCAATCTGGATCATCATATTATGATGATAAGTGAAGAAGATAATTAGTTGTTTAATATTCGTAGTTTACTTTATATTTATCTACCTGTGGTTATTACGTTATCAATTATTATAAATTATGCCTAATTTCAATTCTGTAATTGATTTAAATTCTATTTAATGTACAATGATTATTAAAAAAATAAAATTTAAAAAAAAAATAAATAAAAGTTTTACAATCTGTAATTTGAAGAGATTCCTAAATGATTTAAAATACATTTCTTAGCAGGTTTACGCCACTCTGAGCCGATAAATAGATTTGTTATATTATGTTTCCCGTACTCTGGGACTTCATAGGTTAAATGTAGGAAAGTTTTAGATTTTTGCATTAAATTTGACTTTTGACCACTGTGCGCTCGCCAATCGTGTCAAAAAATTAATTAGATTTTTTTTTATTATTTTTTCCGTAATCTGGGACCCCAAAGGGTCAATATGGACAAGTTTCAGAATTTTGTCCACCTAAATCGGTCATATTTTCCACTGTGGACGGACGAGTTATGGTTCAGTAAATAAACAGGAATCATGGTAAAGAATTATAACTATGTATTGTTAGAAAAGATAACACCCAAGTCTCATAACCACATTTCTTATCAGAAGGCGATAACACTGAAACGAATTCCTCTATGATTCAAGGTGAAAAAGTAGTTCGACAAACAGTCTTTGCTAAAACAAGATTGATTCCTGTAGTAATTATTTGACTTATGTCGATCATTAAGTTCTCCTTAGGAGTTTAATTGATTATGCAGGGAAATGCAAGATACGTTTGTATGTGGGAAGCTAATCACGATGGACACAGCAGATGAGAAGAATTGGCTGTAAAAAAATGTACCATACTTCTATATGTATCTAACCCTAAAGTGCAGGCTAGAATCCGTCACGCAGGGGCCGCTAAACTAAGCTGATTTCCCACTTGCTGGTCCTGTGAGTAGAAGTCGGGATCACTGACGGTTGAAAAAAAAGTCCGTCACGCAGGGGCTGCGTAAACTAAGCAGATTTCCCATGTGAAGTTATGCAATAGAGAAATCTCTATACGAGAGCCGATAGTTATGGCCGAACTAGCTTTTGGCGGGAAACTGAACTCATCCGTTATCGGCCCCATTTAATAAAAATGCGAATATCTCGGTTAATATTCAAGATAGCGAATAAATGTATAGAACAATATTTGTAGTAAATTTAATTTGCAATAAGATTGATTCTATACAATTTTTTGATCCGACGTATGGTAATGGAGATATTTCGAATTTTCGAAAATCCCCCCTCTAAACCCCCCCACCCCCTCCCACGGGTTCGATTTCAGCCATTAACGAACTTGATCTGTCTTTTTGCATAAAACGCTTAAATATCGAGTTTGGCAACGGTGAAAAAAAAATTGCGACCGCTAGAGCGTTAACAGACAAATATATATACAGGGTGTCCCCAAACCAAACGGCCAAACTTTAGGGATCGATTGAGGATCGAAAAACTAAAACAAAAAGTCCTATGGCATATGCCTCGTTTTCGCTTCGTTTTCGAGAAAATCACAAAAAACTAAAAATAGTTGTGTAAAAACTAGTTAAGGCCAATGGAAGAGCGGATTTTATTCCTTGAATGAATTTTAGCAATAAATGTTATTCCAATACAATTATTGTATTCTAATCTTATACTAACAGAAAGGTAATTGAAAAAAAAAAATATTTTTTATTAAGAAAAAATAATAAATACTTTTTTATTCAAATATTCATAGTATAAAAAAAAATTACCTATTTAAAGTAGATAACATTATGAACAATAACTGAAGATTAAAACATAAAAAAAGATTAAAAATTAATGAAATAATTAAATATTCTTACTTTGAAAACATAAATGTTTCAATTTTTATATGGGTATACCTTAGTGAGAAAAAAAACCCTGAAAATTTTGAAGGTTTTACCTTCTCTAAAATTACATCGTTAATTTCTAAAGCGTCAACGTAAATGTTGTTCGAAGTGCTGGCCTCTCGCTGCAATACACGCATCACATCGCGTACTCACAGATCGCACTGCATCTAAACATTGTTCTGCGGTGAGCTGGTTGCAAACCATTCTGATGCGCTCGATGAGGTCATCCCTTGTGCGGACGGGCTCTAGGTAGACATTTTCTTTCACGTATCCCCACACGAAGAAATCTAGTGGCGTTAGGTCCGGAGACCGGGGAGGCCAAGGCACCGGCCCACCTCGTCCTATCCAGCGACCTGGCTAGTTGATGTCCAACCAGTCTCGTACGGCCCTTCCGTAATGTGTAGGACAACCATCTTGTTGAAACCAGCTCTCAAGCCTTGTTTCCAAAGGGATATCTTCCAAAAGTGCCCGTAAGTCATTCTCCAGGAATAGATGATAACTTTCAGCGTGAAGTCGAGCAGGTAAAAATACGGGACCAATTATGCGATTATAACAAAGACCGACCCACACGTTTACAGAAAACTCATGCTGGTAGTGAAATTTTCTAACAGCGCGGGGATTTTCATGTGCCCAAAGGTGGTAGCTTCTTTGATTGAATATGTCCAGATTACTTTCGAACTTAAGTTTACATCGTTTTGCAATTGTTATTTGTACCAATTACAAAAATTTAATCGGCGGGGATAATCAGAGGGTATTAAATTTTGTACCTTTTGTACATGGTAAGCCCCTGCGGTGCGCCAAATGGTTGTCTTTGGTATGCTTAGAACTGAAGCAGCTCTCCGGACGCTTGTGCTAGGGTTGGTATTGAAGTGCCTCAGTATCCTCTCCCTCCGCCTCAGGTCGGCTTCCATCGGAGCCTGCATACGGTTTCCACGACGATTACATGAGAAGGACCCAGTCTCTCGAAGCCTTCTGAAAGTGCTGGTAAAAACACCTCTGTGTGGGGTTTCTCGGTCAGGAAACCGTCTGCGATATTCCCGAACTGCCTGACGTGCATTGCCATCGCAGAATCCGTAGACGTAGACTATGTCCGCGTATTCAGCGTTGGTAAATCTAGCCATATTTGTTGACTTCACTGAACAGTACTAGCAACACCACTAATGGGAGAATGCGAGGCTGGATTCCCCCCAAAAAGGATTAAAATGATAGTAAACATTTTAATCCTTTCTTTTTAAGTTTAAACACTCAACCTAGACGTTTTATTGATAAGGAAAGCGTGAGAATATTCATGTTTTCTAAATTTACTCCTCGTAAATTAAAAAATTAAGCTTACTCAAAAAGCCAATAGTTTTTTGTAATTTAAATACATTATTAAAAAAAATACACTTTTTTCACAACTATTTTCAGTTTTTTGTGATTTTCTCAAAAACGAAGCGAAAACGAGGCATATGCCAAAGGACTTTTTTTCTTAGTTTTTCGATCCTCTATCGATCCCTGAAGTTTGGCCGTTTGGTTTGGGGACACCCTGTATATATATATATATATATATATATATATATATATATATATATATATATATATATATATATATATAATTTTGAACGGACAACATTTTCGTCATTTCCTGGGTAGGATCGATGGACATTTAAAGAAAGTTTTCGAAAATCGCGTCATGAGTTCGAACTTAATTGTTGATTTCCCTTAAGGGAAACCTGCTATAAGGACAGTACTAATAACTCGCTTAACATCTAAATTACGAAAACGAGTATAGACCAACAATTTTAGACCATTAATAATGTAGCAAAATTGGTTCTATAACAGTTTTTAATCCGATTCATATCATGCATTTTCGAATCCCCCCTCTGAACCCCTTGGTCCGATCTCAGGCATTAACGAGTATGATGTTTACATACACTAAAGTGTTCAATGAAACGGTTAAATATCGAGTATCATATAAACATTATCGAGCCAAGAGTGTAAAATCATAACTGATGACGTAATAACAACATATATCTGTCTCACTTAATAAAAAAGTCCATTGAAAACAAAATTTAGCATTTAAGCTTACGATGACTAAATGGGGGGGGGGACTTTACTGAAGGCTGGAAATTAAAATATCTCTATTTGTGTTCAAGATAAAGACGTAGTTTATAGAAATACATATATAGTACATTAAATTTGCAACAATATTGGTTAAATACACTTTTTCAACCAGACTCATAAAAACGGATATATTTTGAATTGTGGAATATCGTCCCGTCTATCCCCCCCCCCGTCCAATTTCAGCTATTAACGAATTGATATTTAGTTTTACGGGAAACGTATATATCGAGTTTGGAAAGATCCAAACAAAAACTTGAAACTAATGTCCGTCACGCAAGGTCTCGCGTAAACTAAGCAGATTTTCCACGTGAAGTTTTACAATAGATACATCAACATACATACTGGTAACACTTAGCACGACCTTGAATATTAAGTGAATAAACACGAGTGATAATCAGAAATCACTCATTCAATTTACATTTTAATAACCTCCACAACAGGAGGCGTCGTCTGAATTGGTATCAAACAGGTTAGCCAACCATCCCAGAGCTGAAGATATAGATGGAAATATTCATCATCGGAAAGAAAACTATTACGGAAATATTACATATTTATATGGAAATGTATGTATATTTATACAGAAATATATTAATTTTATTTAAAACTATTTATTATATCTAATACTGTAATATATAATGAATCGGAATAATCTTGATCTCTTTAATTCTAGTAATCCAAGAACAGAAGATGGAAGTGGGGGGGGGGGAGGTCATCTGAAAGAATTTGCATATTTTTTTCAACACAATATTTGGAATTTCAGCTTGAAATAAATGAATGATGGTTCATTATATGATGGCTTATTCTTAACGTGCGATGACTGAAAGTGGGGTGTTCACTGAAGGCTAAAATCTAAAAAATGGCAAAAAATCAGATAATATTAAAGATAGAGAAAACATGTATATAACAGAATTTGAAGAACATTAAGTTTGCAATAATATTGGTAATGTACAATTAATTATTAGATCCGACGTATAGTAACGGAGAAATTTCAAATTTTCGAAATTCCTCCTTTAAACTCCCCTCCTCCTTTTGGTCCGATAAGGAACTTCTTTTTTAATAAAACAATTAAATATCGAGTTTGGTAATGATAAAAAAAATTGCGACTGCTAGAGAGTAGACATATATATATATATATATATATATATATATATATATATATATATATATATATATATATATATATATATATATATATATAATTTTGAACGGACCAAATCTCTTGATACAAATATTCAAGAAACAAATTTGCAATATAACAATTGTAGTAGGTTACTTTGCTAATAGTTTTAGCCATTTTGCCTTTTTCGATCCTGTGCGTTAAGACGGAGAAATTATCTTTTTTAATATTTCTTCTATCTAATCCCCCCCCCCAACCTTTTGTGGTCCAATTTGGGCATTAACTAACTTCATCTTAAGTTTTACATGTAAAGATTAAATATTTAGTTTGGTAATGATATTGTACAGAGTTAACAGACAAATATATGGTTGTAACTGTTTAGTATGTGTCCACAAGAATAAAAAGTCTTCCCCCAGACTGCCACTTTCATTTATTTATCGCGTATCGAGCCATCGTTCCTTACGAATGGGTTTCTTTTCATCTAAATCACAGTTCAAATATCTAAATTCTTGCCGGTTTATACTGTTTGTGTGTTAAAGCTTTACATAAGTAGACACTAATTATTCTCACATTCCTACTACGGGCCTATTCCTCGTATTTCAGTCGCATTGCTAATAAGTGTGAAATAATGCTTAATGGGTTAGCCACGTTCCTCCAGGTATTTAAATAAAAAATATAAAGGTCGGTTGTACAACAACAATTGAATAATAAAGGAAAACTGACTGGAAAATGTTAATAATGTCCATCACGGGAATGTTACTACTATTGTTGCTTAGATTAGTATTTTTAACATTTATTTTTTTATTATAAATATGTTTCATTATTATTTAAATATTCCAATGAAATTGTTGAAGACTAGTTAAAAAATACACCTAAGGAATTTAAAAGTATATATATATATATATATATATATATATATATATATATATATATATATATTTAACTTTGACGGACGGATTTTCTAGGTAGGATTGATGGGCATTTGAAGAATTTTGGAAAAGCCCGTGATATCCTCAAAATATATCCTGCTTCTCTCGAGGGAATTCTTCTAAACGTTAGTCAAATTATAGTATATAGACCATACACAATAACACCCCCTCGCACTCCCACAAAATGGGAGATTAAAAACTAAATATTCTCGTTATTATGTGAGGGATCAAAAAATGTTATATGACTGGCCTTGTTAAACATTTAATTTTATACAAATGCTGTTTTGATAATTTTTTTTCGTAACTGGAATATTAAGCGATTTATTTTCTTCATTTCAGCCTTCATTACATTTCCACTTTTAGTAATCTGATTTATTTTTCAGAAACTAAGTCAATAAACACCTGAAGTCTAGCATTAATTTCAATTTCTGTTTACATACATACGCACCCCATCCGTAAGGAACTTCTCCTACCCATGTTCAGATTGGAGTCATTAATAAAGTTGAATTTTATTTGAGTTTCCTAGGATATGTTGACATTATTGAAATTACTTTGAACAGAAATTTACTAATACGTATATAATGCTTACATAATGTATGCTCGAGTCTGCTTTTGACGGAACAGACTTTTTTATTGTTAGATGAATATTAAGGATGATAGTTATTATTTTTATTTATCTTGTTAGGAATAATGAAGAGAGTTGATTGGGGATTGATTTAATAATTTAACATTTTTATTAACGTTTAATCTATGTCTGTACATTGATTTTTTTCGCGAAATTTCACGATAACTTTTCGTTTCACATGTCATAGACACCATATCTGCATTTTGTTTCATTCGTGTATGTTTGTTTGTTTGTTTGTTTGTTACCTTTTTACGCATAAACGGCTGAACCGAATTTTATGAAACTTGGTATGTATATTACTACTAACCCAACTTAGACTTTAGGCTATATTAATTTTCTCTGAGACGAACAGGAGTGGGGGTTATAAGGGAAGCCTGAAATTAAAAATAGCGATATTTCGTTTTCTATTGGTTTTTCGGCAAATATGCACATAACAAAAGTTATTTATTTTTTTATTTCGAGTAACATTTGTTATATACACTTTTGTCGTATACCGAAGTTTAAATGCGTTATACGCTAAAAATTATAGATTTGGACTTAACCGAACTAATTAAAACTCGGTATGTGTATTCGCAGTGAAGCCTTCATTATAATAAGCCGTACCAACATTTCTATGGACGGGCAGGAGTGGGGGTTATAAGGGAAGCCTGAAATTAAAAATAGCGATATTTCGTTTCCTATTGGTTTTTCCGCAAATATAAACATAACAAAAGTTGTTTATTTTGTTATTTGGAGTAACTTTTGTTATATACACTTTTGTCGTATACCTAATTCACTAACGGCTGAACCGAACTGATTATAAGTTATATTAAAATTTTTAGGTTCGAACGGGTGGGGAGCTAGTTTATAATATAATTTTTTATGACTCATGAACAGTGCAGAAAGAAAGGCGAAAATAAAGCTCACCATTTTTCCTAGAAATGACTATATTACATATAAATATTGAAACTGGAAGTTAGAGTAAATTTAAATTTTATTTCATATACTTAAATCTTACAATGCATGAAGATAAGTGCTTTAAACTGCAGCCAAAGACAACTATTACATGGTGTGCTATGTTAAAACAAAAAGAATGTTCTTACATTTAACTCAGACTAGAAAATTATCTTTTCAAACGTAATTTAATAGCTTAATCCTCCAATGAGATTTTGATGGCCGACGTCACATTGGTTTGTGCTGGCACTTCAATTAATACTTATACTTTTAGTTATGTGGTGTTTTATTTAGAAATGTTAATTTTTTTAATTTTCATAAATAAATAATTTAAACTTAAAGAAGGCTAAAGGGGAGTGAGAGCGATGGGGAGGTGTACTTAGTTATTTGTGCTATTTATTACAACACCATTGTTCCATTGTTATGCTGCATGTGCTGAACCCACTATGTACTAATGAGTATAGATTAAGAGACTTATCAAGCATATTAAAGTATAGATCAAGCATACAATTGAGTATAATGGTTATGACTGAGTTTCCAGATACATAAAATGGATGCCATTGTTGTTCGTGGGACCCCTTTGGAGGAAAAGAAATTTTTATTCTTAGGTTTATAATAATGAGCATTGCAATCTATTATTTGATTCCTTTGATTTTGATTTATATGACGTGTTGAACATCATATAACTGATTAGGTACTTCTTAACCTTTTTTTTCCTGAACTGCTGTAATACAATATAACAATTCTCTTTTGTGTCCGAGTGTTGCAATAAAGGAAAAGATAAAAGTAAATACTGACACAGGAATTGTAAATACATTAAGTAGTGTAGCCTTGTGATAAATTACACTCGTACTCATTACTTAGTCTAAACAATTCAAGAATAAAATCGGGCATCTGAGCTAATGTTTGTAGATACTATATTTTGGCAATTATTGTATATAAATAAAAGGATAAATGTACTTTTTGATTATCGGAATGAAGAAATATAATTCATCATTCGCACTCATTTGGGAGATCAAATTAAAAGATTATATTGACGTAAATCAATTAAAACAGATTTTAGATGCAAAACAAACTTCACGATAAAAGCAAAAACCACAGTTTTGCTGTCCAGTCCCTGATGTTAAATTTTTTCTTTGATATATCCAGAGGAGGGTTCGTAGTCAACTTTTCTAAATTTACTTCCTCAGCTTGGTTCTTGTTCGTTTCCAAACATACTTTCGCGTCGAGATTATACCTTTGTTTTTTTTCCCTTTGGACGACTACAATATCAGCTGTTGTAGTGGATCCGCCTGAGGAACGGCAACTACTTCCTCTTACACATCTCAGTATTAATGTTATTTCTTTGAAACATTGAGGAATTTGGCTGATTTAGAATTGCACCTTTGCTCACAATATTGGTAGGACCCAAGAACATGAGGGGGAGAGGGTCGCTCTCTTTTTGGTATGAGGAGGCGGGTTGTTCCTAAGTCTCTTACAGGGATAGGGTTTAGATTGACATTCAGTTGTATAGCTGTAGTCAACTCAGAACAGAATCTTGTTATGCTAGAATTACTGGGCTTCCGTTTATTGAAGATTTCTATGTATTTTCATTTGTGCGAGTAGTGATTACCACTCATAGAACTATTTTACTCTCTAACCTTTTCTCACATTTATCACTTTATAGTTTTTACTGTCCTCTAATTGTATGTTGAAGCCGCCATACTGTCAGATATTTCAGACATTACATCTCTGTTTGTGAGGAAATATGGGTTTACATAATGTTGACCGCTGCACACACATTTAAAAGATGAAGAATAGCTCCCCAATATACTCTAAACATTCCTCTAACTTTGTGTGAATGGAGTGAGGAGCGTCCGACAGGATGTTTAATATTTCGTTGGGAGAAGAGACTATTTTATCTATTTACTTCGGTTGCAGGTTTCAGTTCTTTCTTGGGGGCGTATTGCAATGGGTAATTGAAGACTAGCCGTGTATATTGGTGTGAAATATAGTTTCTGATCTTGAGTAAATCGGATGTCGACAACTCATTATGCTTTTCAACTGGAGTGTCTAGATGCAAGACACATTTCTTGTTAGAAAGAAACTTTCAGGTATGATATCCTTCCTCTGGTGTGATGCTTTGAATAATTTGACCATCCATTGTTTTTACATCGATCCTTGTTTTTGTTTTCTTTTTTCAATTCCAATTATTTGGGTTTCTTTAGTTTTTATATTTAAACCAATTTTGTTAAAAACGTCAACTTCTATAAAGTGGTCTGCCAATTATTTGGCTAAAGTTGCTGCGTCGTTAGAGAATCCGCAGCCTAGGTACATTTTCAATTTATCAGTAACCATGAATCAATGAAGTGCTGTTGTATTCGCCTATTCTTGAAAGATAAAGACTACTCTATGAAACATCAAAGGCGATAATAGCGCTCCCTGAGTCATCCTATCATAATAGGATTTGGACGCATTTTCTTTCTGTTAGTCAATGAATTTGGCATTTCAAAAGATAGTAGGTCAAAATTATATCACTTTCGACAACGCCCTGATATTCCTTTGTTATTCTTTATTGGACTACGAGCACTCTTTAAGTCCGAATTCTCTTTATGTTTGTTGCTCTTGTCGCAGTATAACGCCTTATAACAACCGGTTTTAAAAGATTTTCTTATAAAAAATCGCATCATGAGTAGAAAAACCTAATTTCCCATAGCCGGGCGTGGGGTCACGCGAAATTACTAGCAACTCTATATTTTAAATGTGAATTACTCACAGTAATGTGAGTAATCTGACAGTTTGAAGTTATTATTCTGCTCTCTCCAATTTTACATAACAGACTATGGGTCTTAAGGGATTTCAGAACTTTAGTTTTCAAAAGAAAATGAATTTTAAACTCTCTCTGAAAAATACTTAACTCAAAAAATATAGGCATTAGGTCATTTTATTACTAAATGGTACTAGCAATTAGACGAAGAAAAGGATTCGACATAAAAGGGTAAATATATGGTGTTAAATAAATAATGAAGGCAGAGGTTTTTGTTTCACTTTTCAGCAGATTTCCGTTCAGATATCAGTTAGCGCGGTCGCTAGTTTTGTTCAATCGTTACGAAACTCGATATTTAAGCGTTTCTTGTAAATCTTTAGATCAAATCCATTAAATCTGACCGGGGGAGGGTTAGGAGAGGGGAGAATGGACATTCAAAATACCCCCATTATTTATAACCAGTTCTAAGAATTGTGTAGCAATCTTGTCACGAATTTAATTTTCTGGAATATTGTTCCATACATTTTTCTTTATCTCGAATATTAACTGAGATAATTACAGTTTTTAGTTTTAGCCATTCGTAACTCCCCAAAAATATAAATATTACAAAAAAAAAAACATAAACGCATAGAGCTGAAAGGAATCATTTGCAGAGCCGTGTTATTTCTGAAATTTATTTTAATTTCAAAAGGTTCACTTATATTTAGCAAATCTGTAATTAGTTGTTCACCTGGAACAATTTAGCATAACTTTAGTCATAAGATTCAATTCTCGTTGGTTTATAAAATTTGTTGAATAATCAAAACGGGGTTAATAAAAAGAAAAAAAGGAGTACACATTTTGGAAGATATTGGCAGGACGTTACATTGGTACATTTGTCATAGAAGTTTTATTTGTGGCGATCTACTATGTAGTATGCTTAACAATAAAAAGTTAAAATTATTACGTAACGAAATTAAATTAATTTTAATGTATTCTAAATCCTAATAATGAAAGCTGATTCTGTTTTAGACATTATACATGCAACCAGTAAAGCTTTAACCTAAAGGACCTTCATGTTGGATTTAACGACAGTGTGTTGAGATTTGAATTAAACGCAGACTAACTCGAATCCAATCTCTTCTTGTCTCGGCTGTCAATTAAAACCTAATTATTTTACCAATGCTGACAAGGACATTAATGGTTAAACTCCCTCTCTCAACCATGTATTTTATATCAAATGTATTGTCTTTTACTATTTTTTATTTCGTTAAAATATTTTGTCATGCATTTATTCATGACTCCTGTAAAAGATTATCTCATGCCACGGTTTAATTTTGTATGAACACTTCCTTTAACAACCTGTCAATTTTTTTTCCGCATGAAAACGATTAGTGAAGAACATAATTAATTATACTTATGTTAAAGAGGATTCGTTAATTCAATGAACCAGTGCGTTCTCGAAGTGCTAAATATGTGTGTTTTTTATTCTCTTTAAATTAATTGGCTCATCAATAGTCTCTGAGCTTTGTTATAATAAAATATATTATTATTAAAATTGATATTTTCTAGAAGTGAACCCTTATTTTCTTTTTTTTTTTAAAAAAATCTTAGCATCATAATAAGTAACATGTTTTGAATCCCAGTAATTTTAACTTTCAAATACTTTCAACTAATAATTAAGATACGTCATTCTAAAAATGATTATATGATTGTTTGCATATGATTAATTAAAAGTTGAAACCTTTCGACTTCGAAACAATGGACATATAGTTATACAAGTGTATATGTATTAATCGAAACACATTTACTCATTTTTAAAAAAAATTTAAATCCTAGGTAACAGAATTTTCAGGTACGTATTAGTGTTGCAAAAAAAAAAATGTAGGTCTTTCTTACGTTTTTTTAATCCAATGCAAAGAACTGGACAAATTTACGATTTGATTATTTTTGCAATATTTACTATCCCTACTAATGGATGATCAATATGTACAATGCATTTCATTCATTCTACTATTTACGTTATGTCCATAAATAAGTGAGCATCACATTGCTATTAGCGTACTTCCTTCAAAACAATGAAATTATTAAATGCAGTAAGAAAACCGGCGAGGACACATTTTGCCAGGGAACATTTATTCTTTATAGAGTTTTTCAGACGCAATATTCAATATTCTTCAGATTTGCCAGAGTCACTACATAAAACCACTTTTTTCTTCGTAGATATTGCATCTTTGCCCTACATGTTTTGTGGCCTCAATACAAAATGACCCCTGAAGGGATGTTGTTAGTGTAAACACCATTTACGCATTTAGGTGCAGAGGACGAGACAAACGTTTTGTCATTTCTTGAGGGGAATTGTTTGTTTGTTGTCCTGTTTTTGTCAGTCTTTAATCCTTAACTAATTACATTTATCAAAAGAGAATCTTTCAAACAGCAATTGCTCGCTAAATCAAGAAAGTGAGGTTATTCTCGCCTTTTCTTGAAAGACTATTCCCATATGAAACATCAAAGGCGTTAATGGCGCTCCCTTAGCCATAGCATTTTCTTTCTGTTGGCATTTCAAATAGCAGCAGGTCTAAATTATACCAGTTCCGACAACGGCCTGACTTTCTTTTGTTATTCTTTATTGGATTACGAGCTCTTCGGAGAGCACTCTTGAAGTCCCAATTCTCCTTACGTCTGTTGCTCTTGTCGAAACATAACGCCTTATAACAGGTCAATTTTTAAAGATTTTCATATAAAAATTGCGTCATCAGTACAATAGCTTAATTTCCCTTAGTTGGGGGAATTTCTAGGAACTCTGTATTTTAACTATACATTACTCACCACTTAATGCAGCAAAATATATGAGTAATCGGACAATTCGAAGTTATTGTTCTGCTCTTTTCAATTTTACATAACAGTCTATGGGTCGTAAGGGTTTTCAGCATTTTAGTTTTCATAAGAAAACTCAATTTTAAACTTTGAAAAATACTCAACTCAAAAAATATAGGTATTTGGTCATTTTATTACTAAATGGTACCGGAAATCAGCCGAAGAAAGGCTTCGACATAAAAGGGTAAATATATGGTGTTAAATAAATAATGAAAGAAGAGATTTTTGTTTCACGTTCCAGCAGATTTCCGTTCAGATATCATTTAGCGCGGTCACTAGTTTTGTTCAATCGTTACGAAACTCGATATTTAAGCGATTCTTGTAAATCTTTAGATCAAATCCATTAAATCTGACCGGGGGAGGGTTAGAAGAGGGGAGAGCGGAAAATTCAAAATATCCCCGTTATTTATATCCAGTCTGAAGAATTGTGTAGCAATCTTGTCACGAATTAAATTTTCTGGAATGTGGTTTCATACATTTTTCAGTATCTCGAATATTAACCGAGATAATTGCAGTTTTTAGTTTTGGCCTTCTGTAACTCCCCAAAAATGTTAATGTTACAAAAAAAAACAAACGCATGGAGCTGAAAAGATTCATTTGCAGAACCGTGTTATTTCTCAAGTTTATTTCATTTTTCAAAAGGTTCACTTATATTTATCTAATCTGCAATTCAATTTTACATAATACACTATGGGTTGTAAGGGTTTTCAGTATTTTTGTTTTTTAAAGTGAAATATGTGAAGTGGAAGGGGGGGAGGGTGGTTTGATGAAAGAGTATGCAATTATGCGTTTCAACTGCGGCGACACATGACGTAGAAAAACCAAGTTCTGGGCGATCATCGGAGAGGAACATGGAGCCTACAGAAAGAGCAGTTGAAATCCGTCATCCAGTATCTGTCGACTACACTTGAGTCTTCTAAAGAAACATAACGCCTTTATTCCAAATGTCTCGGAAGAAATTAGAGGAGTTACCTATTCCTACTCCATGGTTTGGCGGCCGCCCAAGCCCAACCTGAGTTATATTATATATCAACAAATGCTCACTTGCCTGAAAGGCAATCCTCTTTTGAAAAGAATAGTAACTTGTGTTCAGAAATGGATTTTTTAGTGCAAACTCGTTATACGTAAGAAGCGTTATACACTAGGCTGGTTACTCAATCTGATATGATACATGATAAGTTTGCTCATAAAGTGATGTTTTGTGTTGGGCGTAATATCGAGGTTGTGGTGTACATTAATTTGGATCCTGATGGTCGTGCTATAAATTCAAAACTTGGTAGTCAGCCATTGTTGCAGATGTATGAAGTTCTGGTTCAGAAATAGATGCTCTGAGCAATCCGAAGATTTCTACATCAACAGAATGAACTTGATGCTTTAGAAGACTCTGACCTCACCCCCTCTGACTATTATTTGTTTCACCTATAGTAGATTTTCTCGGGTAAGACAGTTCTTTAATCAGAAGGAAGTAGAAAACGGTGTTCTGGGTTTCTTCGGATCAAAAGATAAAGCCAGATTACCTGCGAGGCTCTCAATAGGTGGGTGATAGGTATTCTTTTAAAATATTAAATTAATCATGGATAAATATGGCGAAAGTTTATACATCTATCCAAAAGTGATAGATTGGCTATCTTATTGTAACGCATTTAACATTCAACAGAGCAAAGTGTTGAAAGAATAAACTATGTAGTATAAATATGTAGGGACGATGTTATGAGTGATATAGAAGTGGCTTTTGATATATGGGCTCTCAAAGGCAATTTAAATACCATTCACTTCAAGTTGTCAAAAAGAGAAATTTATTTTATTCGTTATTTTTAGTGGTAATAAGAATGAAAAAAACAGGTTTCAGATCTGTAATAGTTGGGGAAGCAGTGGATAATATAAAAGCTGAGGCTACTTGGTAGGCACGCTGGGTGGGCTCAAGGCTATAAAGCCGAAATGTTTAGTTAGTGGTTGAGCCAAGAGGAAGCGCTGCCTACTCCTAGTGGGAAATCGATAGTAGGTGCTGGTTCTCCGTGGCCAGGCCTAGTGACGGGAATCGAACCAAGAGAGAGAGTAGGCGAGAGAAAGAGAACGACAGAGGAGGGCTCGTTCATTATCTTGTGTCCGCCATTCCCTCCCTCCCCCCACAACCTCTATACCTCTTTCCAAGGCAAACAACCTCTCTGCTGGGGAATATTACTGCTGCCACTCTACTAGCCGTTCACGCCTAACTCGACACTCCAGCCTCTAGCATACTGCCTGAACTGAAAACATCGGCCCAAGGCCTCCTCAATAGCTACTCCATTATCTGCAGGCCATTGTTCGGGATAAACAATAAACAAGGCTCTCACAGCCTACCTTTGCCTTCGAAATACTTTCACGAACAGCTCGCGTCGTTCGCCTACTTCTTCGTCAGCACCTTTTTTTCAGATAAAACACATTCCCGCCTCATATTGATCCCAGTACACGAGAAATCATTTGAAATGTAGTGTGTGAACTACCCCTAGCTTCTATCATGGGCTAGGAATTGCCCCAATAAAAATTCTTGAATTGATACTCCTCAGAAAAAAAAAAAATACTTTTATTAAGAATGCTATTCATTCCCACCTAGGGACATATTCATGTGTAATTTTATTGTAAGAGGGTTAAGTATATAGATAAGGCTTGTATCGTCAACTTTATCTTTACTACCCACCTCCTCTTACTTTGTATCAGATTTTAATTATTTGTTATAATGATTTGAAGCTCTAGAGCTAGCTAATAGAGACAGCTTATATGCAGGTTGCAACCCTATAATGCATCTCAGGTGAAGCAGGTTACATTTTTGGATAAATATCAGTTTATCTAAAAGTATTTAACAAATCCTTGTTGTAACTTAATGCTCCTATGGCTATCACAAACTCTATCAAACCACATAGTAAGTTGTTTTGCATAAATTCTTCTGATTCATTTATTAGTTCTATGATTTTTTTTTTCGACAGTAATATGGATTCCTGAACAAAATTCATTATCATAATTAGAAGGAGACTTCCATCAATGAATGTGACATTGAAAAAATTATCATGCTGTAAAAAAGAAAGAAAGTAGTTTACAAATAACGTATAGTTCTTGAAATAAAAAAAGAACAAAACTTGAAACCTAGTAAGTAAGCTATAAATATAAATTGGCCCATAATAGTAGTATCATGTGTTTAAAGATTTGTAACTACTGTGAAGTGAAAGGGTTTAACGATTAATGGGTTTTTTTGTCAGGTGTAAATAGAAAAGAATATATGATTATGGGATGAACAAAATAGCAGGCCGACTATTTAAATTCCTTAAAAAGTACATGGACTTTCTCACCTCCTCTAATTTTTGGAAATTTTCATTGACTTCCTGCTAAAAAGAAGCCAGTCTCGTATAACGATATAATTGTGCCTTCTTTTTTGGTAGACATTTCTGAGGCAAGTTTATAAAAAAAAAAAAAATAGACCTACAGTATTTTATGGTAGTGAAACATGGATTTTTATGAGACCTAGTCTGGGAGACTCGGTCATTGAGAAGGCTGTTAGGAACAGGACAGACATGGGATCAGAACTACCTGATGGATTTTTTATATGTGATTCCACTTGTGGGCAAAGACTCACCATAAAACTTTATGGCCCATTGCCTACAAGTGATATCAGATCAAGGGGTTGTTTGGCTCATTAATGCATCATGGGTTATTTTATGGAACCTGATTTCTGGGCTATTATGAAGAGCAGATTATGGTGGGTCACTTGGATAGGATGAATCTCACAAGTATGTTGCATGGGACATCCTTTGTGGGGAGAAGGGAAGGCAGGCCCAGATAGCTGGAAGACCTGAGACAAGATAGTGGAAGGTTGGCCAAACCTGGCTCCATGCCAAACCGAATGTTTGAAGAGCGCCAGCTCCTTTAAGGACTGCTGTAGCTGTTTGTCAAATTTCGCAGGAAGAACGAACTAGTTTTTGCTTCTTTTTCTCATTTTTAAATTATAATACCTGTTTAAAAAATTGCTAAGATTAGTATATTCAGGAAAAAATGTCACATAAAGTCTGCGTAAACTAAACAGACACGCCGATGATCTCAGGTGTCCATCCATTTCTCTCTTAATATGGCGGCTATGTAATCAGAAATTAATATTAAGCTGGACATGAGTAAGTCACATACTTAAGTGAAAACCACTTAGTAAGAAACATTTAAAGTATTGTATTTTTCCAGATTTATCTTTTTCTTTTATACTAACATAAATGTATAAAAGAAAAAGAGAATGCACAATGCATTGTAGTTATCTCGGGCGTGACAGTGAATTTTGACCATATGAATTAGAATTCTCCATGTTTTACCTATTTGGAAAACAAGAGGTTGATGTCCATTGTTGAAAGAAAACCTGATTCTTGTTTTGCTAATAGGCCTGATCACTGGATAAAATATTATAACATTAAGTCTTTTGATGTCAATGAAGTACTGAATGATTTGGACTAAACGTATACAATTAATCATTTCGAACTAAGAAACCATTTTCGTCATTCAAACAGCCTGATACAGACACTTTTTTTCGGACTAAGTTGATCGGTAATTATTAGTTATTTACACGTATTTGAGATAAAATCCATGGGTACCATTGTTCCATGTGTACCTCAGAAAGAAGGGTTCCATGGCGTGATATAATGATTTGGCTTGAAATTCCTTTCGACTTGTGCAATATTCTGCTAAATTTTTCTGTTTTATTTGTGGGTTTGGAGTTTCATCCTTGTTTGGGATGTACTCATTTGAGAATAGTATTGCTCGACCTTCCATGTCCCTGGAGTCTATGGATCTAAGTTCTATGTGGGCTTATGATTGGAAAGACCTCTCACGCTCTCAAATAGACTATTACCAGATGAGTTTTGATTATATATATTTTTGTAAGCATGTAACCTGTTATCATTAATTGTCGATTGATTTCTTGTCATAAAAGTTTCTCTCATTGTTTAATTTCGGCTCTGTTCACAGATTGTTACTAGTGATCAGATTCTTCCAGATAAAAGTGGCCTCAATATCACTGAGGTAGTTTACAGTTGAGTATCTTCCCAAAGTCAGCCCAAGATTGACGCCTCTCGTAGATGCCTTAGGAAGATGTCAATTCGAGTTTTCCGGGGAAGTGCCAGTAGCTTAGAATCAGACAAGCAGTGAAGTCGGTATTCCGAATGTGAGGGTAGAATCCCCTGCATCAGAGTTGTGTCTTAATGGTAGCGTCATGACGAAGTTGCTTTAGAGAACTTCCCATTTTCCAAGGCAAGGCGAGGCATGGTTTAATTAATTGTATTAGTGAATAATTATGTTTAATTTGGTTTCCAAGTTAAAATTTTGTTCTAATTTTAAAAAAAATTGAAATTCTTTAAAATTTTTCATTTATTTTTTCTTTTTTAATAATTTATTTTAGGTGGTCGTAATTTTTATAAATATCAATTCTATAGGAATGATTTGATTGTTGTTGAAGTCTACTTATTAAACTGAGTTTGTAAGCATTATGATTTCCTGGAGAGTAACTTTTTTTCCTCTTTCTTTTGGACAGCTTCCGGGTGGTGTGGGGGGGGGTGCTATGTTTCGCCTTAGTTTGTACATATGCATTTGATGTTTTTGCTCTATAAAAATTGTATTTATATGTAAAAAACTCAGTTAATAAAGGAGTGGAAGATCATATTTTCAAAGCTTATCGTTGCCATATAATCGCCAGTAAGGTGGACAGTAATACTCCTGATTGCTCTGAAGGACATATTATTGGATTAAATTCGTGTTTTTAAGATTCTTCTGCCTTATCATTATCTACTCAAAGCTATCTAACAATCAATATACTTGACGAAGGTTAGAGCTCCAACAATATCAGCCTCTTCATAATACTCAAGTGGATATTCTCGCATTCCAAGCACATTAATGTAAAAAAAAAAAAAGATTGAATAACACTTCTGGAATGTCCCAATGAAGATAACTTCTTGAAAGACAGACTTCTTTAATGAAATGAAAATACAATACATTTCATTTCTACAGAGGCGTATTCTACTTTATCGAGATACTCAAGAGCAAGGAGTATTTAATAAACTATATAGTCAAGACGTACGTTTAACAAGATTGGGTATTGCCAAGAAGTCCCAGGGCCCCCGTAAGGGCTACTGGCGCCTGTGTGCAAAAAAGGATTTTGCGCCCATTAAGGCATTTTGAATTATCTTTTTTCTTGATGGCAGGTAGGTGCTTTAAATAAAGCAAAGAACTGAACTTTAAAAGTCACATTTAATCGGATTATAAGAATTTTTTTTTGGGGGGGGCCCTTGGTTTTTGGCACTCCTAAAGGATGGCGCCCGTGTGCATTGCACACTTTGCACATATGGTAGCGGGGCCCCTGAGAAGTCCTCTTTATTCTTGGCAACTTTCAGAAACATAAATCTTCCTGAAGGAAATCTATTAGGTTATCTGTCGGTTCAAATCCGAATGTACATCCCGCCACCAGTAACATGCTTTACTTGTTTGGTTTTAGGTCACCATAGGCAGTTTTGGAAAGAATGAACCTGTCCCCACCCCCCACCCCCCCCCCGCACAGTGCCCAAACATGAACCTTGCCTTGAAAAGAAATGCTGTGGGAATCACATTACTTCCGAAAAAAGTGAATGTTATGTGCTGAGGAAGTTGAAACCAAGAAGAAAATGGTGGCGTTAAAAATAAGCGATAGATGAAGTGGAGAAATAATATGCTTATACAACAGTTAACAGAAAACTCCCGGTTAGGTCTGGCTGTCACCTGGAGCCCTCTGCTTTAAAATTTACTAGTGATTCGGGATTGAGAGTAGTGTAGCCACAACAGTGTGTACATAACTTATTCAACTAGGCTATACGAATCTGTGATAACAAGTTTGTGCGTCGTACGAATGTTCCCCAGATACATTATATATTTTTTATGATCTTATTCAACTACTTTACTTATTATTCTGTTCATTACCCACACTAAAGTGATGAGAGTGTATATCTTTCCGTTTGTTGTTTAAAACTGTGGGACAATGCCCATTGAAGAGAAGATTGGAGCTAACCCCAGCCTTCACACCCCTTTTGTGGAAGCAGGTGTATCATGCGCAGCCAGGATACCTATCTTTTCGAGAGAAAATCCGGAACTCGGGTTCTGCACAGAAGAGACAGCTTTTGCCATACGTAAGGTAATTTCGAGTAAATTAAAATTTCAAATAGTCGTGCAAAATCTGGAATATAAAGTGCTGAAACAAGTGACGGATATAGTCAAACAGCCTCCGTCAGACACTGCTTATGAGAGTTTGAAAGCTAGACTCATACAATTTTTTTCAGATTTGGAAAATTTGAGGATCAGGAAGATATTAGAAGATAGAAAGTGGAGCGATGGAGAACTGCCATCCCACTTCCTTAAAGAAATAATCCGGCTGGTCGATTTCACGATACCGTTTGATCTTCTGCGGTCTCTATGGTTGCGAGCGTACCCTGGCCGGATGCAGGCTACACTTGCGGCTACTGCAGACTGACTTAGACAAAACAGCTGAAATCGCAGATAGGATCACAGAAATTAACGAGCCAAGTATCTGTCAACGGGGATCACGCGCCCATACTGGATCCACCTCACATTTAGAGTGTTTTCCAAATTTCTTCTGTCTTATCATTATCTAATCCACGCTCTCTTGCATTCAAAATACTCGACGAAGGTTAGAGTTCCAACAATATCAAAAATAATAATAATAAAAAAGAAATGATGGAATAATACTTGTGGAAGTTGCATGAAGGACAAGGCCCCCATTGAGTGGACGACCGAAACGGAAGAGACTTTCAATAAGCAAGTGCAAGGTGGACATCCAAAATTCAATCCTGGTTTATCACCTAGCAACAGACTGATTTATCACCCTTGCTTGCGATGCCTAGAACATAGTAGGTGCGTGCAGAGCTACTGCAGCGGGAAGAGGACTCCTAGAGGTCACTAGGATTCTTTTCAAAGTCATTGTCAGAAGCTCAGCAGCGATACGCTACTTATAATAGGGAACTTCTAGCCGTCAAACACTTCCCGCCCAATATCGTGGGGAGGACGCTCACCATTCAGACAAATCAAAAGTCTATGGTGTAAGCATTCTTCCAAAAGTATGAGACTGCTACTTCGATGCGGATCCAGTATGTTAACTTTATTAGCCAGTTTAACAGTTAACAAGGAAGCTGACATTCTCTCACTCGTTGAGTAAGTTCTGATCCCGGATGACATGAAGAGGATAGCAGGTGAATAGGAGAAGGACGAGGACATTAGGGAAATTCTCAGAAATCTTGCTGTTCAGCTGAAATGGATGGACATGCCTAACATCCGGAAACCACTATTCGAGACTACAACTGCCAAGATCCGACCATATGTCCCAACCAGCCCCAGACGAGAGATCTTCCAGAAGTTGCATGGATTCAGCCACCCTGGAAACCGGGGGACACGGCGCCTGATAACTCAGTGGTTCTTCTGGTCTAATATGAACGCGGATTTGGTTAAATGGTCGCTCAGCCCCTAGTTTAAAATTTACTAATGGTTCGGGAGTGAGTGAGGGCTAGTGGCAACACTCAACCTGCTCAACTAGGCTATACGAATCTATCTAAGCGCCATCATTGTTTTTCTTTCCTCTTTTTCTTTATGTATCACATTCTATAATGCATATAGTGAACCCATCCCGCTGAGGGCATTACGATCCGTAGCTGCTTCAGTATTCCTTATGTTCAATGTTACAGTATGTGTTAACTATTGAAACACTAGACATGCATTTAATTCGAGAATTACTTACTCAACAACCTATCCTTTTATTATTTACTGGTGATATGAATTTCTTCCCTATCAGCAATTTGGAATTCTCCTGGAAGTAATAGCAGAGGACACGTGATCACTTCTCATCCATGTAAAAATAAACTAGCTTTCTCCAACAATTAATACGATAACTTAATTTCATATAAAGAATCATTTCTAAATTTGACAAGAAATAAATTGAATAACACAGTATGATTACAAACGTCCACTTTTAGCAGATTTTCCTTAGGGGAAATCAGCTATTGAGGTTGTACTCATGACGGAATTTTCGAAATTTTTCTTCAAATGTCCATCGATCCTACTTAGTAGATGACGAAAATGAGGTCCGTTCAAAACTGTATATATATATATATATATATATATATATATATATTTGTCTGTTACCGCTCTAGCGGTCGCAATTTTTGTTTGATCGTTACCAAACTCGATATTTAGTCGTTTTATGTAAAAAGAAAGATCAAGTTCGTTAACGGCTGAAATCGGACCAGCGGGAGGGGGGTTTAGAGGGGAGGATTTTCGAAAATTCTAAATATCTCCGTTATTGTAAGTCGGATCAAAAAATTGAATAGAACCAATCTTATTGCAATTAAAATGTACTATAAATATTGGTATATACATGTATGCACTATCTTGAATATTAACCGAGATATTTGCATTTTTATTAAATCTGAGCGCCTAACAGAAGAAGTGGCTTTCACGCCAAAAGCTAGTTCCGCCGTTTCATTAACTTCTCAGCTCTCGTGAAATTTCTCTATTGTAAAACTTCACGTGGGAAATCTGCTTAGTTTACGCAGCCCCAGCGTGACGGACTTTTTGCTACTATGGCTAATTGGGATGGGTTATGTACAGGTTACCACTCTTTTCTAGCCATGGTGGGACTAATAATTTTATTTAATGAGTTCACTAAATAAATTCCTATTGCCCAGTCTCTTTCTATTCCAAAAACCTCGACCTATTAGTGAAAAACTCCAGATCCAGATGGGACGATGAATACAAAGCTGCTATATAAGATAAGCATAAAACATTTCTTTTATTTCAAAAGTGAATCTTCTGACTGACATCTCCTGATTATAAACGAATGAAGGCAAAACTAGGAGTGTGCGAAGAAGGTGTGAATCATGAAAAATAGTAAAAGTATTATTGGGGTAGATTTCGTTTCTATAAAAAAAATCGCACACCAGTAACTGGACTTAATGGATAAATTATACTGACCAACAGCAATTAGGACTATTCCAGGAACACACTGTAGCGCAACTTCAACCAAGGGTACCTATAATAAGCAGTTTTTAGATTTTTAAACCATTTATGGGAAATATGTTTGAATATTGATAAAACTAATCTTTAAATA
Source organism: Riptortus pedestris (assembly GCA_019009955.1). Lineage (NCBI taxonomy): Eukaryota > Metazoa > Arthropoda > Insecta > Hemiptera > Alydidae > Riptortus > Riptortus pedestris. The sequence goes on along the minus strand of CM032228.1, from coordinate 105,625,848 downwards.
ACTTCACAATGCATGCATTAAAACAAACATTAACTAGTTTGCGAGGGACTACTACCAGAACTAAGCAAGTGATTTACAGCATGGATCAAAATTTATCCGAACAGACTCTTCCTTCCCTCTTCTACAGGCTTTCTATATCTTCTTAATAGGATTTATAAAAATGGAATATAATCTATATCATTATAATTCTGTTATAATTGCGATACTTAAACTTAGGTGAGGTAAGAAGTTAAAACCAGTTTTCTCCATATTTTATAACAAACTTGTCAAGCGAAGTAGTGGGTTACATGAAAACGTCTTTTTTGGTATCTTAAATCTGAAAATATTATGTATACTTATTAATGTGGATTTAGACCTCAGCTAAGGCAGTTGCCGTTTTAAACAGTCAGGAATCATTCAATGTTAACACAACACAAGGATAACTTTTGCGTTTCATTAAAAACTATCTCACCGAGAGAATATTAGTATACAGAAAAGGTACTACTTTATCTGTTGCATTTCTCTCGGAAAGTCAGCATTTTCCCCCAGGGAGTAGTACTAAGAAAACATTGTTTGATATTGCTATGTATCAGCCATTAATTACTCGTATATCCTCCAAGATGTATTCCTATATGCCAATAACCTGTTCATTTAGAAGGCACTTAAGAACCTAAGCACAAGTCAGTATCTCATCCATGAATCCATTCATCAAGTAGAAAGGTTGTCTGACGAACTAGGTTCTAGTTCTCCAAAGAAAGAACAAATTGTATTATTTTCTCTAAAAGTAGAAAAATGTTAAAAACAAAAATAACCCTATATAAACGCGTCATTGTACATACAGAAATACTAAAATATCTAGTACTTACTGTTTTTGTACAAACGCGTAACATGGCTTCCCCCCATGTCTTCTACTAAATGCTAAAACCCGCAGAAGTTGCTGAGGATTCTTAGAAACACGAAATGGGAAGCTGACAGACGCAAAGTGTTAATGCTTTAACACTCTTTTACCAGGCACTACTGGACAACAAAAAAGATGTAGTCTTCCAGTATTATATTTTTATTTTTATTAACCGGTTTCGCTTTATCAGTGACATCTTCTGTTTCTTAATACAAAAGTTAAATAAAACTACAAGAATATCGCTAGCGACTTACAAGCTTCTCAGTTAATTGAAAAGAATGTCTTGGCTACCATATTACCCAGTCTCTGTTGGTAGTTAAATATAATATTCTGCCGGTTGTTAAAAATAAAAATTTCAGGAAGACTACATGTTTCTTTTCGTGAAGTGTTTGATCCTGGAACATCGATGACTCAACAATATACTATTGGACTATGGTAGCAAAGAATATTCATTTAGTCGGAGAATGGCGACATTAATATTTTTAATGAAATTCAAGGGACAAAATGAACCCTGTAAAAAAATAAATATGCCTGGTGTTGAAAATATAAATTATTTAAAAATTAGAATATATGCTTGATGACTGGTCAACTGGCAGATTACAAACTTGGAACAATCTCAGAGTGTGTGTGTGTGTGATTGTGTTTGTTTTTGTAGACGAGAATATAACATCGCATCGTCGGACGTGTAAATAAATAAATATTAATGAAATACCTATTTTAAAAATATTCAAATGAACTATGGTTCACAAATGTTTTAGTTGACTCACGACTCAATCATAACCATAGCTTGATTTTTTTTTATATTTTACGTCCACTTTATGCAACTAGGCTAATCGGGACGGTTTATCTACAGCTTACCATACTTTTCTAGCCAGGGTGGGCACAATGAGTTCATTTAATGAGTCCGTCATTAAATAAATTTCCACTGCCCAGGGCGGGATTCGAACCCGCCACTCTAAGGTCTGCCATGAACGCCCTAACTCGCACGGCCAACCCGAGCCCATAGCTTGATTGATAGAATGTTTCTGTAATCATTTTGGCACAAGGTAGGATAAAAAAATGAAAAATCTGTGCAAGCTGTATGCAATCAATGTCGGAAATCGTCTCAGCTTTTAAGAAGTTGAAAGAATATAATTGAACAAGCTGCTGCTGAAAAGATTGTTAGACCTTGCCAATTAGAGGGTAGATGGAAAAATTATTGTATTTAGAAAGGTTGTTAGAATGACGATTCTTGTTGTGTTAATACAATGATAGCATTTGTAATTCTGGCTTGAAATAATTAAATTCCGTATGCGGGTGTTAGTTGTCTAGTCATTATCGCAGTGTAATTAAATCACTTGATCAACTTAAAAGCATTTTATCTATAGAAATAATGGCAGTCCCTTCGTTGCTGATTATAATGTTAATTACGTCGATGATTAGCGAAACTGAATCTATTATCAAATAGTTATTTACAAATATATTGAGCGTGCTTAGTTGGAAATGTTTATGAGGGAAGTTACTTGTATAAAGAGAAGATAAGATATGTTTAGTGGTGATGGTATTTAGGCTGGCTGTTTATCTTGCCCGTTATGTAAGGCTGGTGCTAGGGACCGCCTGCTACCAATAACAGCCTATTAGTCTGGCCTAGCTCGTTATTCAGCCAGCACTGGCAAATAGCTCCGACAAATTCTCAAGGCAAATTTTACTACTGCGAGTCTTCAGGGCGCAATATTACAGAACCCATAAAATGCTGACCATTCCCAACTCTCGGAGTCAAGCTTGCTGCTGACTTTCTTGGAAACAGGATTTCTTGCAAACACATGCGGAAGAAAGTTTTAGAGCGTTTCGCTAATACCAGGGTATCACTCAAAACTTACAATCATTGAGGGTATAGTTAGTGTCTTCATGCACCAGGTGCTAACAATTTATTTCAAAATATTTCTGAAACATTCTATATCCTCTTTTGTAAAGATTGTCTGAGACTTACCTCCTTACCATGACGAACACATATGGTCTTATAAGATGAATACGTTTAGGGTAACATTTAGAATTATTACGGCTTCATCAGTTGCTACGTTGGAGCAAAAAGCCGAAGCATTTTAGAAACTGTAAATAATATTAGAAAATTGAAAATATACATCGCATTTGTAGGTTTATTTCAATTGAAATGGACTTATTTCAATTAAATGTTCAAATAGGAACGCCAAATATATTTGTTTTCCCTGAACAATTTTCTAAAATTATGTCAATTAATTTCTTTAAATATTATTTATACTTATACGAGTATAATGCATTCGTTATAAAATTAGCTCAAATTCCATGAATGCACTTTATAAAATCTATCGATTTATAATTACATTTATTTAGTCAATGTCTTTAACAATGTGAGTTTCACACTAAATACATGACATGCATATTTTTAATTTATTAATATACTTTGTTATTAGTCTTAAATTCAGTAAAGAGTGGCATGCTTTAGAAATTATGAGAAACATATCCCCCATAAATTAATATTAATTAAAGAACCGTAGACCAAAGATGCTCTATTTTCTAAATTATCAACATTTCTGCAATGCAGTTTCAATATTTTCTTTAAGCCTAATTAAAATACAAGGAACAAAATACAATATTCAGAAAATAAACTGTTCTGCCTCTGAAAAATAGGGGAGTCGCAACCTTAAAGAAAAGAATTAAAAAGCACGGCAAAAATTTCGATAATTTAGAAAAAAGAACATCTTTGGCAGACCATTATTTGAGCTTTTCTGTATAAATTTAATTTTGACGAGGTAGATATTTTAGATAATGACAAAAACGTAATCAAGCGGAAGATAAAATAAAATATCCACATTATTAAAAACAAACAATATGTTGTGAACAAGAAAACTGAGATAAGAAATTGACAAGGTATATATTTATCTTAATAACAATTAAATAAACAGAACGTCGATTAGATGAAATACAGATATCTTTCTTCTGAAATCAATTTTTCAAAACTTGATACTTTTAGTTATCGATTTTTACAATCTTCGTTACTCTAATGTATCGATATTATTAGCTAAGCGGTGTGGTACATCTCCATTTTTGTTAGTCTTGACGTGGCCACCGAGGTGATAAGGTTGATTATTTTTATAATGGTGTACTACTCCTGAAGAGGTGTCGTAGAGGACTCCAAACATGTAGAGGGAAATAAATCAGTGGAGATATGTCACGTGTTTTTCATTTACGAACGTTCAGCTTTCAACGAAACAAATACCCATATAGAATTCCCAAAAAAGGAAAAGACATTATTTTTGATTTCTTAAATCTTTTTATTGAATAAAACCAATTTTAGAACTTGTCTCTCATCTATTTATAGCCCCGTAACGTCGGCGATTGCGCACACTTCAATGACTGCTAACTCTCTTAAACTAATCTCAAAAGAGAGATTTGTTTATGCATCATCAAAACGATGGCGCTGCTTTTGATTGCTTTAATCCGAGGAATTGTAATAATCTCGAAGCGTTATCAGTAAAGTATTTCACAATCTGCTGGAAGTAAAAAGCGGTAGTAAACCTTTATACTGTTAACTAGAAATTGATTTTTTGTTTGTTTTTTCTTTATAAAAAATAGGAATAGGAAAGATGCATGGTTAATTTAGGAACTTACAGAAATCAGGGGACTTATATCATTACAGATGAATATAAGAGAGGAGCAGGTAATAACGACAATGAAAGAATAAGTCCAACGTGTACAGAGTAACTATAAATAGGATTCATAGGATCAGATATTCAGGTGACGATAATTGAGGAACTGAAGTAGTATTGTTATCGAAAATGCATCACCACTGAAGAGAATGATTAGTAGAGCTGAAGTCAATGCATGAACTTTAACTGAAAAGTATGTATGTAATACCCTAGGCAGCAGTGGATATCCTACAAGAATTGTGCTTCTGAACAAAAATCCCTCGCCTAATTTCAACGAAGACAATGAAATAGTCAGTAAGAATAATTAATTTTAATTTGCACACACAAAGGTGTAATATAATAAAGCTGCTCTCTCTTAGACGACTGCCTCCAAAATTGACAATAATAAAAATATGTAAAATACGAACGTTCAAATATTACGTAGAAAGGCAGAGGATGAGGAGTTTTTCCGTTTAGGGAACTATCAAAAAGGAGGGCGGAGGGAGGAGGGGGGAGTTTGGTTGTCATTCGTTTGAGCTTATTACTTTACACAAGTAAAATTTGGGTTCTTTATAAGATTGGTTGGTCACTATAGAAATATAAATTTGGAGCAGAACCACTAGAACAAGGAAACCAACAAGAGAGTTCCAAATGTTGGTTTGAAAGTAAAGGTGTTAACAAAGCCATGGACAAAAGGAGGGTGAAGCTTCTTGAATTAATGTCTTTAAAGTTCTCAACTCCCTCTTTCTCTGAAGCATACTCAAATTGGCTAATGCCTATCATTTGTCAGCTACAGGCTACAGTGGCATAGAACACAACAGCAACACCATTATTTGTGTGAATGGAATTTTCCTCACGATGCTTTATAAAAATCTTAACAGTTTTTAACGACACTTTTCCAAGGGTGAATACAAAAGAACCATTTTGCATTATTGTATTATGCTTCACTAGTTACTAATAAAGGCCAAATTACTAGCTTGTGTGACCGAAATAATATGACATACAGGCAAACTGATTGACAAACATGAGAACCTTTTTACAAAAGAAACTAAACACTAAAGTTGAATCTGTGAGCATGTGAGGCGATGGTAATAATAGTAAAGTAAGAGGTTTCAGCGATTACAATGGTTGGTAAACACAGCTATAAATCAAACTACTCACCGCCGAGGTCACTCCTATTGATAAGATAAGTACCCTTCAATGCTGCTTCCTCTCCCGTCATTTCCAACTGCCAGGGTATTTATATTCTATATTCAGTCATTCATACATTGTCATTGATAGAAATCACCTATTGAGGTTCCTCTAATGACATAGTTTTTCAGAAATATCTTCAAATATTTATTCTCTCTCTCTCTCTCTCTCTCTCTCTATATATATATATATATACACATACACCCACCCAGCATTTTTACCAATATTTTTTACTTTATCGTTATTGAATATGATGTTATTTATGGTTGGGGATTAGAGTAGGAATTGTAATGCATTAAATATAAACTCAACCGCAAAAAAAAACCGGACACTTAGATTTAATCTTATAATTTTGTTAAATACTTAATATATATGTATATTAATCTTTTTAATTAAAATAATTGGTTAATCTATAGGTTATTTAAACAATATCTGCCAAAAGTGAATAATTTTTATTGATTATTTACAAAAAAATACAAAATAAAAAAAAAAGATAAATTAACACATTAAAAAAAAAAATTATTCTTCATTTTTATTATAGTGAATGGGAGACTTCGCTAACCCAAGCGTTTCGACAATGTAACGTAAGCTCCGGCCTTCCATCTAAGTTTGAAAGACCCATTATTCTGGACCGAAATAAAAATAAAACATTAATTAAAGAAAATGCTTGGTTAATAATTAAAGATGTTTAAATGTGCGAAAAACTACTTACAGTTTAGAATAGATCAACTTCACGAAAAATAAATCTAACCTGAGTTTTATCTAATTGTTTACTAATCCTGAAGGGATTATTTCAATGTACTCAGACTCTAAATTCACGGTAATAACTAGAATACCCACATAAAGAAAATTGCTGAAAATTAGCTTTTAATACGACAAAAATGAAGTGTCCGGTTTTTTTTGCGGTTGAGTGTATGTTATTGTGCGTCACATCGGAAAATTTTTAGTTATTTCATTTTATTATTAGTTAACTTCAGAATTATGGATCTGTACATATTTTAGCAGATTTCGCTTCAGGGAAATTGAGGTTGTACTGATGAGACGATTTTCGAAAAATATTCTCGAATGTCCATCGATCTCTACCTAGGAGATGTAGAAATTGATGTCCGTTCGAAATTATATATATAAACAAGAAATAAAACAGGGGATACAAAACAAGATATCAGAGCCTAAATACGAAATTTCAACATTCTAACGCTACCCAAATTATATTAAATACTTACAAAAGAACAAGCATTCCCAATCAATGTGGATTTTGGGTGGACCAAAGATGTAATATGTAGCTGCTCACTCTTAGTCGATTACCTCCAAAGTTGACAACAGTAAAAATATGTAAAATGAAATACGAACGTGCAAATATTACATAAAAAGGCAGAGGATATAAGAAGATTGTCACTTTAGGGAACTCTCCAAAACGAATAATCCCGTTGAGATATGGAATCAGAAAATTTTCTGAACGAATTAAACTTCGTACTCCTAAATAACACGATATTACATCAAACTCGAAATTGATTATGGGCTTGAAATTTTTTGTTATAGGAGTGAGATATTCTGAGTTTTGAAACAGGAAAATACTATTTACTCCACTTGTAGATTGTAAGCATTGATGTAGAAAGAAAACCTTCATTAACATCGAAAGCAGCTATAGAAATAAAGTATATATATATATATATATATATATATATATATATTCAAGCTGTAAAGAAATAATTGTGTCTATATACCAATGAAATGAAAGAAAAAACCCATGTTTGACAAATTTCGATAAAATCTGGTGTAAACTTCAATGAAAAAGAAGGTAAACATTTTTTTTATAAGGCGATACCGGAAATTAAAATGCCGAGTTGAAGCTTCAAAATAATTTTTCTCATTAAAATGACCTAAACATCTATAACCATAAGCTATATTTTTACTAAATTAGACTGCTGTTGCATACATTTTCTTCGGTGGTGCCGGCTACCGCCATAACAACATTTTTTGTTTTGTGGAGCAGGCCTGATTGTTTAGATATAATAATTAATATTGAATAAATAATGCTTTAATCCATCATTTAGTAATCGTTTAAAAATATCCAAATTTTGAAAGCACAGTTTATGAGGCATGTTGGTTTTCTAAGGCTTTTATTTCAACTTGGTAGCAGTATTCTTATAGATGCCACTTTGGTTTTGTTCATACTCACTTGAGTTAAATTTATGAAATATAAAAAATTATAATCAGATTATAGTACATCAGAGGTTTATATTACTGTAGTTCTGCTGTAGGAGGACATAATGAAACTGATCTATATTGACTCTATCGCCGAGGATGTGCACGTGTGGCACATAACCATCTTAAATCAGAGGCTGCCGGCATGCCTCAGCCTCATATGGAGCAGCTGTCTCCCATAAGCAGCTTTTTCACTTCCACCGTCCCAATACCTTTTATTTCTTCGTCGTGTGAATGTTTTTTCATTAATATACTCAGGCTGGCGGTGTGCTTAATGTGAGAATAGGCAAGCAGACATAACACACACACACACAGTTTATTAAGGTGTGTCGCATTTTAAGCGATTGACATTTTTTTTCTTATTATAAAAGTAAAATAGTTTAGGTAAAGCCACCATATTATAAAAAAAATTGTTAAAAAACAGTCGAAGGTAAAAGCACGGTTATATTTTCTGGAGTGAGTATTATTATGAGCAGAAGTCCAATTCATTAAGTCTAATGTATAATTATTTAATGTTAAATCTGGTAGTAATTGTGTCTCTTTGACGTGTTTCATGATTGTCGCAATGTATGGGCTGTTGTCATCTAGTATTTTTGAAAGATGGTAGGTAAGGTCTTGTCGGTTATTAGTCTGCAGTCTGTAAGTAAGTGTTTGATAGTTAGTTGTGTATTACATAGTGTACATAGTGGTGGTTCAGTCCTAGTCGTGAGGTGGCCGTGTGTTATCCGTGAATGGCCAAGTATCAAACGAGCAAGAACTACTTCCTCTCTTCTGTAGTTCCGATTACTCGTCAGCCATTCACGAATAGTATCTTTTATTTATTGTAGTATTGTGTGTGTTTGACGCCATTCCACTTCCCATTTTATGCTGACCTCTTTTTTAAAAAGTTTAAAAACATCGTGTCCTGTAATGTGATTAGTGTGTAATATGTCAAGTTGAGTTGTTAATTTTGTATGTTTTTCAGCCAAAATATTTTCCGTGATGTCTTAATATCCTGGTATCCAATGAATATATATTACTTTATTCATTTGTGTCCGAAACGTAACAGAGATGTCGGTTAATATTCATGATACAGAGTATATATATATATATATATATATATATATATATAAATATATATATATCAACATTTATAGGACATTAAATTTGTTATAAGATTGGTTATATACAATTTTTCAATCCGACGAATAATAACGGAGATATTTTGATTTTTTGTAATTTCCTCTCCCACTGGTCCGATCTTAGCCATAAACTCTAGAATTTAATATTTGGAGTGAGGGCTGTTCATTATTAGAATCTAAAAAAAATTGTTGAAAGGGAATGTAAAAATTAATGATAATTTAAATTTAAACATTTACAGAAATTGCAGCGAGTCCCATTGAGTTGCTTGTCTGTTCCGGTTCTTCAATAATGCGTTCTCTCCTAAATACTTAGGAATCGTAAAATTATTTTTATCCCTTAGCAGTATAAAAAGTCCGTCACGCAGGGGCTGCTTAAACTAAGCAGATTTCCCACGTGAAGTTATACAATAGAGAAATCTCCATACGAGAGCCGAACAGTTACGGCAAAGGGCCGAACTAGCTTTTGGCGGGAAACTAGTCATCCGTTATCGGCCCACAGTTAATAAAAATGGAAATATCTCGGTTAATATTCAAGATAGAGAATAAATGTATAGAAAATATTTATAGTAAATTTACAATAAGATTGGTCCTATAAAATTTTTTGATCCGATGTATAGTAACGGAGATATTTTGAATTTTCAAAAATCCCCCCTCCCACTTGTCCGATTTCAGCCATTAACGAACTTGATCTGTCTTTTTGCATAAAACGTTTAATTATCGAGTTTGGTAACGATCAAACAAAAATTTACTGAAGACCGAAAAATAAAAAATGCAAATATCTCAGTAAATAATCAAGATATTGAAAAAAAGTACATAACAACATTTATAGAACATTACATTTGCAATAAGATTGGTTCTAAACAATTTTTCGATCCGACGCATAATCACGGAGATATTACGAATTTTCGCAATTCTCCCCCTCTTAACCCTCCCTCCTCCTGGTCCGATTTCAGCCATTAACGAACTTGATCTGTCTTTTTGCATAAAACGATTATATATCAAGTTTGGTAACGATAAGTCAAAAATTGCGACCGCTAGAACGGTAACAGACAAATATATATATATATATATATATAATTTTGAACGGACCTCATTTTCGTCATCTCCTGGGTAGGATCGATGGACATTTTTCGAAAATCGCGTCATGAGTACGACCTCAATAGCTGATTTCCCTTAGTGGAAATCTGCTAAAAACCATTGGATTTCTTCTCCGCTGGTATTGTTACTTAGTTCAAGGTATGTAGCTTAATATTAAAACTAAGTTGTTCTCATGACATGCTCTGAAGCCACTTACTGTGGTGCTGTTTTTCCTGCAAGTCCTTCTTTATTTCCTGCCACCTGGTCATATCCCGCCTGTCGGTAATCCAAACCTCTCTTCCCGCCTTCAGGTCTTCAAGCTATCTTGCCCGGTGTCGCCTACCAAACCATTCCCTTATATCCTCTTGCTTATTCTTCAAATATATATGAATTGCTTATTTAAGAAAGGGGATAAGTCACGATTTTAGTCAAATTTACTTTTTGACGTAATAAAAATATTTTAAGCGCGGAGCATCGTTTTGTAAAAGGAAGGGAATTAGACAAGCATTCTAACCACTTTAATCAGATAAATAAGATCTCAAAATATTTAAGAAAGGGATTTAATCAATGACTTATTCCCTTTCAAAAATAATCATGAGTTGTAATGTCATTAATACGTTCTTAATCCTGATCCCCTGAAGGGTTCAGAGTTTACCAGAAGGCATTACCAGGTAGATAACACGCTTGATAACATTTCCTGATACCTGCTTGTTCATTTATGTGACTTTACTCAGTTCATAGTGCAAATCACACCTTTCCAGTTAAATTAGTCTCTTACAAATTAAAAAAAAAAATAAAAAATATGAGTGAGTGTGTTAATGTGTTTGAAAACTTTTGTGACAGTAGTGAGGGGGATGTTGAAAGTGAACCAGTTAAGAGAAGGAATGGTATTGTGAATAGTGATAAATATAAAAGTAATGTAATAAAAAGTGCAAGACTCCAAGGAAAGGCTTACACTGGTTATTCTGGTAAGCAGTATGATGCAAAAACGACTGGTCCATCCTGTAAATGTAAAAAGAAATGTTTCCAACGAATCTCTGAAGAAGAACGACGTTCAATTCTGCGGGAACTGTTGTCGATTGGTACTAAAAATGCCCAAGTTCTACACATTCAGCGACTGATGCAATCAGATACAGTCATAACAAGAAGACATCGCAATTTGGGTGATAGTCGAAGAAGGGAATTAAAAAAGCGAGCTGCATCTTTTAAATACTTTTTATTGGTAAATTGCAAACGTGTGGAAGTGTGCAAAACGGCTTTTTCAAGCATACTTGCTGTTTCGAAGAAACGAGTTTGGCGTTTGCAAAAACTTCTTCTTAATAATGAAAGTCCCCGGGGTCTTCGAGGAAAGCAGTCCAATCAGAAGATTCATCCAACTGAATTGGTCAATAAAATTGTGGATCACATTTCTTCTTTCCCACGTAAGTTGTCACATTATTCTTCCAATGACGTCCATTACTTAAGCTCTAATTTGAATGTCAAAATTATGTACAGACTATTCCTGGAAAAATACAAAACTGACAACGTAAAGTACTCTTTTTATTATAAAATTTTTAAAGAAAGATTTAACTTACGTTTCGGACGACCACAAGTTGATGTGTGTAGTGAATGTGAAAGACTGACACTACGTATGAAAGGGGAATTAAATCCAGAGGCAAAAAGAGTTGTCGCTAATGAATTGTTAGTACATAAAAAAAGGGGCAACAAATTTTACACTGCTTTAAGAGAAACAACAGAAACGTGCCAATCCAGTGAAGGTTCTGAAGTTTGCCTGGCATTTGATTACATGCAAAATATTTCATTACCATCAATTCCGGTACAAGATATGTTCTATTACAGGCAGCTATCAGTCTTTCCTTTTGGTGTTCATAATGTTAATACTGAGGAGTCAGCAATTTATCTGTATCATGAGGTACTTGCAAAGAAGGACCGAACGAAGTGTGCTCATTTCTACACCATTATATACAAACCAACATGAGTTCACAAACTAAAATCCTCCACTTGTTTTCTGATAACTGCCCGGGGCAGAATAAAAACCACACAGTGATTCGTTTTCTAATGGCACTTACAGATACAGGTAGATTTCAAAAAGTTATCTATAGGCTGCCTCTCAGAGGACACTCATTCCTGCCTAACGACAGAGACTTTGGTTTAATCAAAAGAAAACTACGTCGAGAGGACCGCTATTATACATTAAGAGATGTAACCAAATTGATTTTGAATTCCAGTCACAAAACGAATAAATTTATCGTAAATCGTCTGGACAGAAGTTTTATAAAAGATTATAAAAATTGGTAGCCTGAGCAAAATTGTGAATATAGTGTGAGCAAAATACAAAAAAAATTGTGAACCTGAGCAGAGTAAACTGCTCAGCCATCAAATAAAGAGAAAAAATGCCTTTGTTCTTAAGGCTAAACGTAGCAAACAAGTTAGTAAAAATGACAGTCCAGAAACCGTAGAAAAAGATAACTTTAAAATATCCAAATATAGCCAATTTGTGTTTGATTCTTCGAAAAAAGGTGTAGTCACTGTGAGCGAGTTTATAAACGCCTCTACAGTAAAAGAATTCAAATTAGGAAACAACAACCCTGCCCATATCTCTTTGGTGCAGGCATACCAAGAAGAACCCAATATTAGAAGGCAAAATAGTAGATTTAAAGAGAGCTATGCAATATATTCCTGAGCATAAGAAAAAGTTTTTCCACAATATCTTGAGTTGGCCCTCAAGGAAGAATGCTACCTCTGAAGATGATTAGTTTTGAGATTTCATATTTTTTTCCTTCTTATTTTTGAACTTTTTTTTGTTTAAATATACATTACAAAAAAAAATTATGGAGTTAAACTGTGTAATTTATAAATATACAAATTTATCTTTCTTGAATAATTCATTTCGTATTAATTAGTTTCCTTTTTCAGGTTTTATTTAAGAAAGGGCATAAGTCATCCGGTATAATTATGCTATAAACCCAGTAAAAGAGGTTTTAAAATTCATGGCGATACTGTTATAGGTATCATATTATAAATGTAGTAATATAAACATTTTTTTAGAATTTTTGTACCATTTCCTTTAACTTAAAACTGTTTTTTTTTTTTAATTTTCCCTAAAGTTATTATTTCATGACTTATCCCCTTTCTTAAATAAGCAATTCATATTATATTTCAATGCTAGGCCATCATATGTACCTTTCCCTGCTCTTTCGTTCGTTTCCCAGATTTTCACTCTCTTCCATCGCCGTTCCTTTTCTTTCTGCAATTTCACTTCCAGGATGGCTTTGGCTTCCTGCTACTTCCCGAAATACTACTCTTCATGAACTGTCCTGGGAACCAGTTCCCGGCTAGCTGTTACTGACTCTGACTTGGAGTCATAGGGAACGGCGGATCTAGCATCGTCCGTAGAGAGGCCTCCTCTCTATCCTGGTGAAGACCTTGAGCCTGGCTCTCGCTGGCTTAACAGGCCGCCCAGAACGCTATCTGAACTGGTTTAAGTCACTACAGCTCTTTCCAATGATACCACTTTCACAGCTTGCTACCACAGAGACAGCTTGCTCGATGGCCTTTTCCTCAACTCATATTCCCTGACGTTGAAAGCGGATCTAGAACTCGGGTGGCTATGACAGGTTTGAGAATCCCTCCTGAAATGTTGCTGCACCAAGAATCTTTGCTGCAGTCTCGGGCGCCAGCGCTGTCCAACTCGTCAACGTGCCCACAAATTCAAGCAACCCAAGCGACACAATAGGTGGGTGCCCAATTAAAGAACACTGTTTTCCAACCGTGACATACATATCTTGGTTGACTATTTTATTTTTTGCCTAATTGGGGCTGTAAACATACTAGATAAAGGAATATGATGGCCAACTGGCCCGCTTTGCACATTGTCAGTTTTTCTTAATGGAAACGGTACCTTTATAAATCTCCTTGGAGATTATGGAACCATCTGCTCCCGCATCAATACGAAGTTCATCCTTCCCTGTTCCTATGACTTCCTTGAAAGCCATAGCATAATTAATGTGTGATCCATGCTTTGCAACATAACCCAAGGAAACCGAGGTAGCCTAGTCGTCCTCGTCTGCCTTGGTAATCATCCCCTTTGGCCTAGGTGAGCGGTTCCCACAGACTACCAAAATGATTTGCTTTATTGCACCTGTAACATTACGTCCACTTTGCTGGGCATTTCTCCCCTGGAAATGAACACACAACCGCAATTCTTACATCTTCCCCTTAATCTTCCTGTTAACATGTTCTACCTTTTCCGGACTGTCCGACCTCTTGGAGCCTACACCTAATAGCCTGTTGCTGGGCATGCATCCTCTCAGCACGCCTGACTTTCTACTCACTCACCCTAGTCAGATTACTCTCGATTTGCTGTTTCTTAGATGGCTGGACTTCGCTCATCCTTTCAATAACTTTATGCATTATCAGATCTCAGTCTCTAAGGTGGCTAAGATAGGAACATCTCAACTGGTTCCCCAATTATCTGACAATGCTGAAAAATCGGTTAGGTTCTTAAACTAAATTTATTAGTCCGAAAATATAGGATTCAAATTTACTCATTACAAAATGATTTGTTGACCCTTCAAGATTGTTCAAGTCGAACAGACCGAGAAATTTTTCAGCTTCTCCCCCATATGATAGGCCAGTTGATTTACCTGATACTCGAATAGGCGGTCAAGGAGTCTCAGTGACAGTTCTGTGACTGTCTCATCTCTGCCGCCATGACCCACAAGTCAATTTCATAGGGTGGTTTCATGTTTCTTGAGAAACCAGCCACGAGTTCTATTGAGCATGGCACTATATTTAGTTCCCTAGGCCCTATTCTTAAACATATCTAAAACTACAAATAACAGTCCATCCAGTACAATTCAAATCACAAAACTAAATTTTTATTTATCTACTTTTGTTTATACCTTTATAATTTAACATAACCCAACTGTTTTTAAAATATCGTTTAAGGACAAAATGGAGCCTGGGAGACTGCACAAAAACAAGTTGTTTCTTAGACCTAGTCGAGAGGGAAGGAGAGGCTGGCACTGGCTTAGATCGATAAACAACTTACAGATAACACAACAACAACAACAAGCAATCTTAAATCACTTGAAGGCAATGGCTTCTTTATTTTTACTATACAGGTTTCACATTCTTTACTACATCAGTAGAATGACCAATTACGCTCCTTGAACAACAGATGGCAGAGAATAGTTATGAGATTTGTTAGAGAAGAGATTCGTTGCTTAACTTTAAGATCAAAGCCGATAATCAACAATGGAATTAGGAAAATATCCAAAGATGTAGGAAATTTAGTTTGGACCTATTATGGTAAGGAATAATTTTAGTCACGTAAAGGAAAACCTTAAAATTAAGAAATCTAAATGTAATATAAACCAAACAATATTTTTAGGTTGCGATAAATTTTACATTTAGAAAACAGATTGAAGGAACATTTAAAAAAATTGAAAAAAAAGAAAGGAAAATAGGACATCACTTACTAACCAACATCGGACATTCATTTGATTTTATAAATATTGGAGAGAAAAAAAAAAGAAAAAAAGAAAACACACACACAAATATATATATATATATATATATATATATATATATATATAAACAAAGGCAGTAAATAAAAACTGAGATAGGGAGTATAACAGATTTCTTTTTAATGTCATAACAGTGTTTTTACATTTTTGTAATTTTGATAAATTATTAAATTTTAATTATTAAATTATGAAATTATTTAATTAGTTTTTAATATTAACATTACTTCATAAACGTATACTTTAGTAACATCGATTGCAACCATTTATCGATTTATCATAACCTAGTACTACTAAGTTGTTTCTTCTTACCGGTATAGCCGAAGCCGGTTTTGAGAAAGAATGATTCGCAATATCTCTGTTATTATGAGTCGGATCGAAAAATTGTATAGTATCTATCTTATTTCAAATGTAATGTTCTATAAATGTTGTCACAGTAAACCCCTACTCCTTCTCATGTCACATAAACAATACTCCGTTATATAATGAATCACTTTATTTGAAACTTAAATACGAAATTTGTCTCAACTTTTACTTTTTAAGATAAATGCAATAACGTGGCGTACGTGGAAAATCTGCTTAGTTAACGTGGCACCAGCGTGACGGACTTTTGTAGTTTTCAGCCTTCAGTAAACCCGTACTCCTATTCATGTCATATTAACAACAAGCTATTATAATATGAAGCATTTTATTTGAGGCCTAAATATTGAATATTGTTCTCATTGGACTTTTACGTTTTGATATAAATGCAAATACGTGGCGCACGTGGGAAATCTGCTTAGTTAAAGCAGCCCCTGCGAGACGGACTTTTCTTAGAGCAACGCGTTGTTTTCTTCTTCGTATCACACATAATTCAATGCACACATATTTCAAACACTAAGTAAAAATGTAAGAGGATTCCTGAAGGAGCCTAAATCCTGGCGAGGTGATAAGGATGATAAGAGCAGCCTGTGAGGCATGTGCATTGGGAGGATGAAGTATTGCCGGGGGTATAGCTGCCACCGTAATGAGGAAGGATCTCGTTATCTCAGCTGGAGTACTGGCGTCCTTCAGCTATGGCTTTATCCTGTCTGCTCTTCAGCCAATTATATACCTACGCTCCGGGGCCTTACAATTTAAAACTATTGCTTGCCAATTGTTTCTCAAAAAGTCCGTCACGCAGGAGCTGCGTAAACTTAGCAGATTTTCCTCGTGATGTTTAACAATAGATAAATTTACATACTGGTAACACAATAGCACCGTCAACATCAAGTGAATAAATACAAACGATAATAAGAAACCTCCAGACGGGAAGCATCTGAAACGTAAACAAACAGGTCTGCCAACTTCTCACAGGAAAGAAAACGAATTACTATTTCTAGTAGTGTTATTTACAATGGATCAGAATAATGTTTTTCTCAATCAATCAAATTTTAGTAGACCAAGAACTTAAGAAGTAGGGGGGGGGAGGTCACGATAATAAAGGTCTCTTGATCTGTCTTTTTACATAAAACGTTTAAATACCGAGTTTGGTAACGACAACATTTTTTTTTTTTTTCATAACCTATGTTTTTTTGACTTGTCCACTCCCCTTCCTCCACCCTTGTGTCCGATTTCAGCCATTAACGAACTTTGCATTAACGAATCTTTCTTTTAACCATAAAACGATTAAATATCAAGTTTGGTAACGATCAAACAAAATGGCGACCGCTAGAGAATTAACATATGTGTGTGCGTATAATTTTGAACGGATCTCATTTTCGTCATCTTCTGGGTAGGATCGATGGACATTTCAAGACATTTTTCGAAAATCGCGCACGACCTCAATAGCTGATTTTCCTTAAGGGAAATCTGCTAAAATTGTATTTGGGCTTAGCAAATCATTGATCTGATATAGTTGGTTTTAATTTTCCCCATGTTGTTAAGATAATGTTCTTGACGCAAACGTATCTATCTTTCATCTTAAATGTCTATTGATGGCTTATTCCGTTTCAAAAATCATTAAAAGACAGTATAAATTATCTGTTTGTGTATTAACGCTTATGTGGCCTCAATTTTGATTTACACGAAATTTTTGTTTGAAATATAAGTGAATGTCATGTATCATTTTTTCCGAGGAGAATGTGGAAAATGCATAATCGCATTAATATTTTAATCAAATTATTTTCTAAAATTGTTCTTTTACACATTCTCCAGTCACATGAATTGTACGGTAGTTATTAGTACTTTATCGTTTTACAAGACTTCCCCTGAGGGTAATGTGCTATTGAGGTCATACTCATGATGTGATTTTCAAAAAATGTCCTCAAATGTCAATCGATCTTACTTCGGGAGATGACGAAAATGAGTTCAAACCCATATATATTGTGTGTGTCAAATAACGCTTTAGCCGTCGCAATTATTGTTTTTTCGGTACCAAAACTTTATATTTAAACGTTTTATGTTAAAATAAAGATCAAGTTCGTTAATGATTGCAATCGGTCCAGTCCAGGGGGAAAATTTAAAATTCGAAATATCTTTGTTCTTACGCGTTGAATCGAATAAGTGTATAGAACCAATCATTGTTGTTATATATGTTATTTCCACTCATGATTATTAACCGAGATATTTACATTATTTAGATTTAAGGCTTCAGTAAACCCACGTTCCTACTCATGTGATGAAACAATAAGCTGTTATAACATGAACAACTTTATTCGAACCTAAATATTGTCTTCATTGAATTTTTTCTCTGAGAGATGCATGCAAATACGTAGTATGGTGACGTCATCATTTACGATTTCTCTGTCTTGACTGGAAAATGATAATTTTATCTATTCTATACCTCAGTATTTAACCATTTAATTCGTCTAGTGTTCATATTCGTTAATCGCAGAAATAGCACCAGCACCAGAAATAGGGAGGGGGGGGGGGTGTAAACGACAAAATATCTCCTCTCTTATGAGTCGGAAAATTTAGAACCAATCTTGTTAAAGTCTTGATGGCCTACAAATGTTGCTCTATTCATTTATTCATATAAAGTTATCCCCGTCGTATTATATTGTTTAGTAAGGTTAAAAAAAAAAACAACAACCGCGTGAGCTTTAACAGTCATGAATACAGGGTGCCCCAAGTTCTTGTGCCTGTAATTGTGTTAATAAAAGAGACTTGGCGTGCTATAATTCTGACCCCTGAAGAATCTTTTTAGTTCATATTTAACCTCGTAGCCTTCTCCAGTAGGATAATTCTCTAAAATCTGAAATAGTTATTTTCATCACTAGTACGCAAAGTGTATCTTTTCTGTACGAGGTCGAGTTTCACGTACGAGGTGAAGCCGAGTTCGGGAATAAGACCGAGTACAGAAAAGATACTTTGCGTACGTATGTTGAAAATGACTTTTCATTATACTGTACCTATTCTTAAAAGGAAATAAGGTAAATATTTTAATATTTTTATTCTTATAAAAAAATCAGAAGATAAAGATATGAATTCTAAAATATGAAACATATGTTTATTAAACTGCAAAGGTTATTCAACAGATAAATAGAATAGGCAATAGACCTATAATTTAAAATGAATACATTACATCAATATTGTCTCTTACTAATAAAAATTTAGACCATAACGTAGGTGGGCTATAATTTTTTGATAAGTCTAAAAGATATGCAAGTATTACTTCTTCAGAAAATACTCCGACTTCTCTTCTTTTTTTCCATTCACAGAAGTTACTATACTCAGCTTCATACTTATGACCGGATTTCTTCGGAATTAATTCACTAACAGCTATGTTTGCTTCATTTAAAATATCTTCCGGAATATTTGAACACGCACTATTATTAAACATTGTTTTGATTTAATAAATACAGGTATGCAATATACAATGAATGATAGTATAATGAGGAATATTCCAATAACAGCTGTTACTTTTCTGTACTAGTAAAGAAAAGTATCACTTTGCGTACTCAAACGATACACTGAAAACACATGTTATTTTAACAGTATACTTAATGAAAATTGAAATTTTTCGGGATTAAAATACTCCCTTCAAGACGTAAAAAAACCATACAAAATAAAAAAACTGTATAAATCTATAACATTAAATTATCAAAGCTAAAATTGGGCAAGGGCGTATGGCGTGAAGCATATAGGAGTAGAGAAAGGATAAACAAATTAAGTAATTTAGGAGTTGAAGGGTAGGCTGCATTTAAACTGCCCCATTGAAGAAGAGGCAGAGGTCCCCTGTCATTTCACAACCCTGTCAGGCCTATTCACTTCATTCATATTCATTTATCGTCCCATCAACTATTGAAAGGATCTCATCTACCCTCACTCAAGACAGTTAAATTCAATTTAAACAATTCAATTTGTAATTATAGACAATAATAATCGCCAACTAATATAAAAGCTCTCTTTGTGCAATCCTATTTGCAACTGTACTATTAGCAGATTTATTTGAGGGAAATCTGTTATTGAATTACCTCACCGATTGTATAAATGTGTATTAAATCGAAAAAGTCCGTCACGCAGGGGCTGCGTTGACTAAGCAGATTTCCCAAGTGCGCCACGTATTTGCGTTTATCTCAAAACTTAAAAGTACAATGAGAACAATATTTGGTATTTGAGCTTCAAATAAAGTACTTCATAACATAATAGAATATTGAAAAGTCCGTCACGCAGGGGCTACCTCCCCTACAACCCCCACTCCTGCCCGACCCTAGAAATGTTGATGTGGCTTGTTATAATGAAGGCGTTAGTCCTAATAAACGTACCGAGTTTTATTTAGTTCGGTTGATTCTTTTGTGCCAAATAAAATTGTTGACTCCCGCTATAATTGTTAGCCTATAACTCATTTATACTTAGGTATACGACGAAAGTGTATAAACAAAAGTTACTCTAAATAATAAAATAAATAACTTTTAATATGTGCATATTTGCCGAAAAACCAATAGGAAACGAAATATCGCTATTTTTAATTTAAGAATTCCCTTATAACCCCCACTCCTGTTCATCTCAGAGAATATTAGTATAGCCTAAAGTCTAAGTTGGGCTAGTAGTAATATACATGCCAAGTTTCATAAAATTCTGTTCAGCCGTTTATGCGTGAAAAGGTAACAAACAAACAAACAAACAAAGAAACAAACAAATACACCAAAGAAACAAAATATCAGATACCCGGCTTCGCCCGGGAATTCATTTGAGGGTAAATGGTGAAGGTATTTTATGAGCAAGGCTCTACTTTGCACAACATTTTGACATTTATCTGACCCAGTGTTTAGGGTCTACCCGTATACCCGTCGTTGCTGTGGATTTGTTTATAATAAAATTCAAGAAAAAGACTTCGCTGTCCTCCATATTATCATATTTCCCGTCTCCTGTGCATTAAACATAGATTTGAATTATTAAGGACAAAATATTTACATAGATTTGAATTAACTTTTCCAGGTGAGGTACCTGATAGTTCATATTGGAAAGAATTGTGGAGTATATCAATATTTCTACGCTAATTACTTGCTTCATACATTGTTCCCGAAAAAATCGTATAAAACAAAAGATACTCTAAATAACAAAGTAAACCACTTTTGTTTTGTGCACGTTTGTCGAAAAACAAATAGACAATGAAATATCGCGAATTTTTATTTCAGGCGAAATACCGCTATTTTTAAATTTAGGCCTCCCTTACAACCCCCACTCCTGCCCGTCCCTAGAAATGTTGGTATGGCTTATTATAATGAAGACGTTAGTGCTAATACACATACCGAGTTTTATTTAGTTCGGTTGACTCTTTTGTGCCAAATAAACTGTTCACTTCCGCTCTAGGTTTTAGCGTATATCTCGTTTATAATTCGGTATACGAAAAAAGTGTATATAAAAAAAGTTAGTCTAAATAACAAAATAAACAACTTTTGTTATGTTCATATTTGCCGAAAAACCAATAGGAAACGAAGAAGCCAATTTAAATACGTCCGACAAGCAGGGGCTGCGTAAACTTAGTAGATTACCCCTGGTATGCGCATAATATTGATCTCATCTCAACATAATACGCCCTATTTCTAAGTGAAAATCCGATGGGATTCAGGGCGGGGGGGGGGGGGGTTAAATTCCTAAATAAATAAATAAACCTTCCATCTAGGTACCTTTTGAGGGCTAGAATCTGCTGCGGGAACCACTCTAAGCGTCTTCAAGGCCAACCCAATACTAATAGCAGGCGCAATGCATTGGTGGCTTGGGGAGTGTAATGGTCTGCATTATCATAGACTTTGGCGACCTCATGCAATTCCTCTCCTCCTTGATTACTGCATCTGAAACGACTTCCTTGTGAAAAAGTTTGGCCCAAGCCCCTACAATGTTTACCACTGAGGCAATAAATCTTCTAAAAAACGGGGCTTAACAAGGAGGGAATGACTCCAATTGATACATCCACATACCATCGACCTGGAGAATAGGTCAAATCCAGTTTTTATGTATCTTTTAACCTCATCTTCTTCAATGGGCGTCCATAATGTGGTCTGTTCCATAAAGAGACATGCTGTACAATCATCTCTGTTTCGAATATCTTTATAGTTGACATTATAGACCATTTACATCTTTAGCTGCCCTCGTGGGATTCGTGATCAGAGTTGTCACGTAGTGACTGATCTACCCCCGTTAGCCAAGAACCTGGAATGAGTTGTCTTCTCCAACAGCCTTAGGGGCCCCATTTTGCCCGGGGAGGGGGGGGGGTGTTCTGTGGACATTTCACCCTGCATATGGACGGGATCGAAGAGAGTCATAATCGTTAGTCATCCCGAGGGGCTGTCAAGCTTATATATTCGTTAGACTCCTACTGATCCATAAGCACTGCGACTCTAGCGCAATCTCGTACTACTAATATTCTCCCTTGGTGAGGATCATACCGACACCTATTTTTACCTTCAGCTTTGTGGCGATTGTGGTAGGTGTACCCACGCCTTAACCCCCAAGGCCAAAGCTCCCCATTCATACATATTATATATATAATTGTAACCTCTGTCTGTACATTGATTTTTTTTCGCGAAATTTCATGATAACTTTTCGTTTCACATGTCATAGACACCATAACTCCATTTTGTTTCTTTCGTGTCTGTTTGTTTGTTTGTTACCTTTTCACCCATAAACGGCTGAACAGAATTTTAGGAAACTTGGTATGTATATTACTACTAACCCAACTTAGACTTTAGGCTATGTTAATATTCTCTGAGACGAACATGAGTGGGGTTTATAAGGGAGGCCAGAAAATAAAAATAACGATATTTCGTTTCCTATTGCATTTTCGGCAATTATGCACATAACAAAAGTTGTTTATTTTGTCATTTGGAGTAACTTTTGTCATGTACACTTTTGTCGTATACCTAAGTATAAATGAGTTATACGTTAAAAACTACTGCGGAAGTCAACAATTTTATTTGGCACAAAAGACTCAACTGAACTAAACCAAACTCGGTATGTGAATTAACACTAACGTCTTCCTTATAATAAGCCATACTAACATTTCTAAGGACGGGCAGGAGTGGGGGTTATAAGGGAGGCCTGAAATTAAATATAGTGATATTTCGTTTCGGGCAAATATGCACATAACAAAAGTTGTTTATTTTGTTATTTAGAGAAATTTTCTCAACAATTCTTTTCAATATGAACTGCCAGGTACCTCAGCTGGAAAAATTAATTCAAATTATAATATATTATTTTAATATTTTGTCCTTAATAATTTAAATCTATGCATAATGCACAGGAAACGGGAAATATGTCAATATGGAGGACAGTGTAGTCTTACATAATAAATTAATTTTATTATTAACAAATCCACAGAAACGAAGGGATATTAACCCTAAACACTGGGTAGTGTAAATGTCAAAATATTGTGCAAAGTAAAGCCTTGCCAAAAAAATAACCATCACCATCCAGCCTCAAATGAATTCCCGGGCGAAGCCGGGTATCTGAGGTAGTATATATATAAATTTGAATAGATCACAATTCTCCTAGGTAGGATCTAAAAACATTTGAAAATAAATTAAAAAAATTGCGTCATGAGTTACTCCAATAGCTGATTTCCCTTAAGACTGAGCATTTCACTATTCGTAAATGTCTTTTACCCTAATGTTGTCATGTACCTTGTTTTGTAAAATATTTCAGTAGTTTTTTAAAATTATTTTCCTTTTAATGAGAAATTATTACTTACAAATGACGGTATAGCACTTCATACGCCATTATTTGATGGTCTGAGAAGTTAGAGTAGCCGTTATTTGTAGTGTTTTATTAGTTATTATTAAGAGTTTCAATATAAATTTGTTGCATTTGGTTAAGTTAATTTTAATTTAATTGGTCTATTTTCATTTTGAGTGAGTATTTATAGATTGTAAGTATTAATCAAATGTTGTAACACTGATTTTTGTTAATATATCAAACTAGTGTTTAATGGCTGTTAACATTAGTTCCTAAAATAATTTCGGCATTCCTATATCTATCTATAACCCTTTCCATTTACTTATTTATGTCTTCGTTATTATTCCTTGGTATGTACTAATTTTTATGAATGAATGACCAGCAAGTTTACTACTTCTAATGCTACATAATCTTCATTTAAAAACCATTCTTTAAGGAAAATTCCCAATTATAATTTAGGTAGTTAAGGTAGAAAATCATTTCAGCATACAAAATCGTTTGAGCTTCAAACGCGAAATGTTGGTTTCTGACAAATCTTAGTGACTTGAATATATTTGTATACCATAACGAGATGTTATAATTTACTAGTTCCCTCAATCATTGTCAGGTGAATATATAGTAAATGGGATAAATATACGCTTACATAATGCATTTATATAACTAATTAAAATCGTACAATCCGCTTTTTTTGTTCTTGTGGTATTGGGTTAAGTAATATTTCATATGAAAATACTTTATAATCAGTTATTAAATTGCGATAATTAACTCCTATAACTCTTGAAACACGTTTATTTTTATTTGCAACATAAGATTAAACCTGACATAACAAGGTTACGTACTTTGTAATAATAAATTACACTCATAAAAATGTCTTCATAACTCTGATAAGAGAGACGTTAATCTAGCTACTTCAAACAGTAGCTCAACAAATGCTTATTTAATCTTTATCGTGTCATCTTGCTATTAAATATGTTATAAACATTTTAATTTCGATGAAACCTAGAATTTCACGTACGTTTACTTTGGACTATCTCAAGGGAGATATCATAATTTGTATAAAATAGCATTAGAGAGTGGACACCTCGAAACTATCTAATTCTTCGAATGACTTTCACAGTGGACTTTTATCTTGATTTTGTCCTTAGGTTGGATTCCAAGTAGAAAGCTCAATGATGACGTCTGTTACTCGCTTCTATGAGGGCCTGGCAGAAATAGTTCTGGTTCTGAAAAGTTCCCCTTAATAAAGATATTATTTGATCAGATTTGGGCGCTACTTGAATACACGTCTAAGTATACTTGCCAAAGAAAGTTCGAATGGAATAATAAAATTCAAAAAGGTTTGGTCCAGTTGTCAATAATTTCAGAATTAGTTTGATTTCAAAAAAAATTCGAGTGACCAAAATCTTTTTAACGCCAGGCATCTCATCTATGAGGCATTTTAGCCTACTTCATTTCAAACAACAACTAAGATGATGAGGGGCGGATACTCTGCTACGAATAGAGCATTTAGACCCTAAATTGCCGTTGTACTGGAACCGTGTTATAATTTCAAATTTTTTAAAAGTCAGGCAACAATCGCTTTCAAATTGTTTTAATGCATTTCGTTGGAAATCGTTCAATGGTAGTTGAGTTTTAGCAGAAAGGGCAGCAGAAACGAAGCAATTTTTAGCAGATTTCCCTCAAGGGAAATCAGCTATTGAGGTCGTACTCATGACGCGATTTTCGAAAAATTTCTTCAAATGTCCATCGATCCTACCCAGGAGATGACGAAAATGAGGTCCGTTCAAAATTATATATATATATATATATATATATATATATATATATATATATATATATTTGTCTGTTAACACTCTAGCGGTCGCAATTTTTGTTTAATCGTCACCAAACTCGGTATTTAATCGTTTTATGTAAAAAGGAAGATCGAGTTCGTTAACGGCTGAAATCGGACCAGTGGGAGGGGGGGGGGGGGTTTAGAGGGGATGATTTTCTTCTTCTTCTACCTCCATCGTGCCGATAAGCGTGGAAGGGCCACCTCAGTCCACTTTGCCCAGCTGGGTCTGTCCGCCGCTAGTCTCCTCATCTCTGGCGCGGTCTTGCCCCTTTCTGCTCCTAATCGAGCTACGTAGTCCTGGTACGTAAGTCTAGGTCTACCACGGGGTCGTTTGCCTTCTGGCCGTGCTTCATATAACCATTTGGCCTTTCTTGTGTCCCCCATTCGGTTGACATGGCCAAACCACTTTAGTTGGCGCTCCTCAACTATCTCTCCAATCGGTCTCACCCCAAGGTCCTCTCTTATCCGCTCATTTCTGATGCGGTCTCGCCTTGTTTTTCCCGCAATGCACCTTAGGTATCTCATTTCTGCTGCCTTGAGTTTGCTTGCGTGGTTGTCCAATAAGGTCCAACTCTCTGCACCATACAAAGCACTGGTAGAAAGACCGCTTTGTAGATTCTGAGTTTGGTTGATCTACTCAATTCTTCCTTGGCAATTAGGGTGTTACGTATTTGGTAGAAAATTCCATTGGCCTGACTCACCCTATTCAAGACCTCCTGATCTATCCTACCATCCCTGCATATGAGTGTGCCAAGATACTTATAGGTGTCAACCATCTCAAGTGGTACGCCATTGCAGGTGACATTAACGTCTTCCTCTTCTCTTCCTACACACATAACCTTACTTTTCTTGACGTTTATGCCCATTCCTTTTCTCTTTAGCTCTTCATACCACTCCGTAACACTAGTTTGCAGCCTTTCCTGCGAGTCCGCCACAACTCACTATATCGTCGGCATATAACATTGCTTGGGCTAGAACGGGCGTCATATTCCAGTAGCCCACCAGTGCTCGGGGTGTCCTTCTTTTGCAGATTTTCCATATTTCGTCCATCACTATAATGAACAATAATGGGCTAAGGCTGTCCCCTTTTTTGACTCTCTTGTAGAAGCTAAATGGAGAAGACTCCTTTCCATTGAGTCTCACAACTCCTTTTGGGTCTTGATACGCCGACTTAATGGCACTAATGAGGTTATGTGGAACACGCTTGCTAACCAGAGCGTCCCATATCTCTTGCCGTGGGACCGAGTCAAATGCAGATTTCAAATCCAGAAAGGCCAGATAGACATTCCTCCCTCTGTCACATGCCTTCTCCACTATCATTCGGGCCGAGAATATATGGTCCTGGGTCTGCCTGCCCAGTCTAAAAGCAGCCTGTTCTTCCTCAAGATCCCCCTCAACTATTTTCCTTAGTCTCTGCTCAAGGATTCTGGTGTATAACTTATAGACCACAGAGGACAAGCATATAGGCCTGTAGTTTTCGCACTCAGCTTGACTGCCCTTCTTGTAGATTGGGATGATTATATTATTCTCCCAATCACTTGGGATTCTCTTTTCGTACCATATCTTTTGGAATAGGGCTTGTAAGCACTTCCTTAATTCCTGTCCACTATATTTGATGAATTCCGGGGATATTCTGCCATGTCCAGCAGCTTTACCCAATCTTAGCTTCTCAATAGCTTCCTCCACTTCATCCTCCTCTATTGCATCATCTATATCTTCAGGGTAGTCTTCATATTGTCTTCCTCTCCCTCTAAGATTCTGCAAGTTATTGGGTTGATGCTCCACCATACTGAATTTATCCTGGAAGTAATCCCTCCAGACTTTCAGCATCTCCCTATCATCCGTCACAATATTGCCATTTCCATTCTTTATATTCCTAATTGGTTTGGACCTTTTCCCTCTCAGAGCTTTGGTTATGTACCAGAACTTCTTTATATTTTCCTTATAGTGGTTTTCTATTTCTAGGCCGAACTCTTCCCAGGACTTCTGCTTTGCATCCTTGACAACCCTTTTTGCCTCACTCCTCAGTTGAACATAAGCATCCCAATCCCTTTGGAGCCTGGAAATCATATAAAAGAAGTAATTCTTTTATATGATTTCCAGGGTTCCTTCTTCCTTTTGATGGCAGTCCTAACTTCTTCACTCCACCACTTAGTCATCTTTGTGCCTGGCCTGACTTTCTGCATACCGCAAACCTCTGTGGCTGTCCTGAGAATGCATGATTTGATTTCTGTCCAGAGTGAATCGATGCCTAAGTCCAAATCCATTTCTTGTAGGCGATCTTCCAGGAGATTCCTGTATGCTTCGCGCTTACTTTCCTCTTGAAATTTGGAAACTGCAATCCTTCTAAATGCCTTGGCGGTTTTATTTCTTGGTTTCAGAATCATTGTGTCAGCAATCAGCAGGTGGTGATCAATGCCCAACTCTGCTCCTCTAACTACCTTTATGTCCTTAAAGCATCCTCGGAGTTCTTTGTCTAGGATGAAGTAATCAATGATGCTCTTCATCACTCGATTTCCAACCCTCCTCTCAAAGGTAATTTTGTGTATGTTCTTGTGAGGATACCACGAATTTCCGATAAGCATATTGTTTTCAATGCAGAACTCTATTAGACGTTGTCCATTGTTGTTCTTCTCATTCTCTCCTCCCCACAATCCCATTATGCCATAGGCATTTACATGGTCTTTTCCTGTTCGGGCATTCAGATCTCCTGCTATTATAATTTTCCTACGCTTGTTTCTACAGGCATCGACTGTCCTTTGTAGATCATTATAGAATTGATCTTTATCTGCAACTGAAGCATCCTCCGTTGGAGCATAGGCTTGGATGACTGAAATTTTTCCTATATTTAGCTGTATGTTCATAAATATAATTCTAGAGGATACTGGTTCCCAGATCTCAATTCTATCAAAAATTTCATTTTTCATCACTAGTGCCACACCCTCTTTGGCTCTAGATCTTCCATCCACACCTGAGTAGATCATGCTGTAGTCGCCTTCAAGTTTCTTCGAGCCATTACCTTTCCTTTTTACTTCACTCAGACCGATAATGTCGACCTTGTATTTCACCAATTCGTCAACTAACTCCTTTTCCTTACATGTAAGGGACTTGATGTTCCATGCGCCAATTCGTATGACCTTTTCCATGCCGTGTCTGTTACCATTTGACTGCCCATTTCCGAGGCTACCATTTCTTCTTCTTTGAATCAGAAATACTCTAGACGGGTGATTAGCCCAGTGCTAGAGGCCCCTTACCCAGGGACAACAGGTTCCCAGCGGTTATCGGGAGCTGGGGTCCCTAGATAGATTGTCTTCACCATGACTAGGAGCTCTACCTGCCCCTTCGCAGTGTATCAGCCGTACCACCGGTCTCCAGCTCCGCCTGATACTCTCTGGTCACAGGCCCATCTGACTCTTACTGTCTTCGGCCCCATGCCATTACTAGTGCTACTGCTGCCTCACACCAGAGATGTTTATTGACCTCTCGGTCTAGATCCGCCGTGTTCAGTCGAAAGCAGGGTCACCTCTTGCAGGATGCGGTTCTTCACCGCGCACGTACGGTCTTGGGTTCATAGCGTCCTAAAGTCCTCCACATTTACAGCTCCTCAGGACTCTCAGCTATACCCCTAGCCCTGAGAGAGGACCAATCTCCAGGTCAACCCTGAAGAAGGTGCTACCTCTCCCAGCACCTTACGACCCCGGGATGATTTTCGACAATTGTAAATATCTCCGTTACTATACGTCGGATCGAAAAATTGTATAGAATCACTCTTATTGCAAATTAAATTTACTATAAATATTGTTATATACATTTATTCTCTATCTTGAATATTAACCGAGATATTTGCATTTTTCAGTTTTCAGCCATCAGCAAACCGCCACTTCTACTCATGTTACATAAACAATACTCTGTTACATAATAAATCACATTATTCGAAGTTTAAATACCAAAAATTGTATTCAAGAAACCTATATTGATTGAGATAACAATTATTCTGACTCATTATTAATTACAGTACTAGGTATAGTAAATAGTTCTCAATAAAATTAATATGTTATATTCTGATATATTACAGAAATTGTTATTCTTTCCGGTGTGAAGCGGCAGACCCGTTTGTTTACATTTCTAACAAAACGCTTCCTGTCGGCAGGTTATTGAAATTAGAAGTAACATTTCTTATTTCCGTTAGTATTTATTCACGGTGGTGTTGTGTTAGCAGAATGTAGATTTATCTGTTACTAAACTTCACGCAACTCAGGCTAATCAGGACGGGTTATCTACAGGTTACCACCCTTTTCTAGCCAGGGTGGGATTTTAGGATGTTATTTAATGAATTTCGTCACTAAATAATTTCCTTTGCCCAGGCGAGAATCGAACTCGCCACATCCGGGCTCCACAATAAGATAATCACAGATATTCCCTCACTACGATACACCTGTGTAACTTTTCCCATTTTAAACCTTAAGGAATTCAATATTTTTTTTCTTGAAACCGATTATATCAGTTTATGTTTGATATATTTTCTTCAGGCAGTAATTTTGCATGAATCTAAATGAACATTCATTATAAGCATGAACATAATTCATTTACCAATTTAATTTATTGAGGAAATAATCTGTTTTATTATTCTTAAACGGGAAATCTGCTTAGTTTAAACAGCCCCTGCGTGACGGACTTTTCCTACAATCATTTGTCTCCCATACCAACACAGTTGACGTTATCTGAACATTTTCTCTCCACGTCTCACGAAGTAAGAAACCATTGTAAACAACAATTAAGACTTAAGCTGAACAAGATATGTTAAGTAATATAAAAATACCATGAATAGTAGGAGACAGAAAGGCTGGCTACAAAAAATACAGATAATTCTGTTACCTCAGTTAGAGACTAAAGTTTGGAACATAGTTTACAGAAAATTAAAGACCGATTGCATAAAACGTTTTGATCTGAGGTATAATAACTGAGATATTTGCGAATTACATATTTCTATTATTCAGGCCAGGGTATCCTTCTTTTTAGGTGTTATGAATATGAGAGGTCTGTCATTCGGCTGCAACATACTTAGGAGCCATATATTTACGTTTGTAACGTTCAATAGTTTTATTCATGAATTCAGTATCACAAAAACGAGATGGAGGTGACTTGTTATGAGTATAATAAAATACCAAATTGTCAGCCGAGAAACGTAATTTAATAGACAGATTTTTAGTTAGCTCATGATTCTTAAATGGTGTAAAGGTTTATTGGGTATCGACTAAAGGTTAATAACAATATTACGATATTATGTAAGGGCATTGGAGCAATTATTAAAGAATTGAAGAAAACAACATTCTGAAAATATTGGTAATTGAATTAAAAAAACTTGTCGCTACGTAAAGGACACACATAGACAAAACCAAATTTGAAAATTTAAAATGATTGAATAATTTTAATTTTTCGTTTTCCTAATATAAAAGAAAAAAATATAATCGAGGGTAAAATAAAACACGTGTTATTAGAAAAATATTTAAAACAAGGAGAATTCTTTTAAAAAAAGTATGTTTTAAATTATAATCTTGACCAAATCTCTGTTGAAACGATCTTTTCTAGCTTCGTTGAATCTCCTTTTTTTGGTTACAGATTTAAGTTTATGACAAAAGCAGCTTCTATTCATTCAACAGCTGAGCAAACCGGCTTGTATATTCTTGTGACCTATATATATATATAAATACTATGCTTTGGTTTATATACGCTGGCGAAACCAACCTACTACTTGATATTCCTATTGATTCCGCGCACTATGTAGTTGGCAGTACTCGGCAAGCTAAAAAGTTGTTTCAGGAACTTTAGCTGTACCACTTCGATAGTATCTAGAAAGCTTAGGCTCCATATTTCAGAGGCACAAAGTACAATGAATATGAATGAATATACTATACGTAATAAATGGAATTGATTGAAATGTTTGTCTTGCCCTGGACTACAGCTGATCGATGGAAACTTGTTCGTAAGTCACCATCTCAAACTGTTTGAGTTAAGCCTGTTGAAGAAAGCTAGCTGAGTAGAGAGATAAGCCCCAGCGATATAGAAGGCTGAAGGCTGGTTGTTAGACCTAATAAGAAGGGGGCGGCCACGACCCAGCTCTATGCTAATACACTCACACATTTCCCACGCTATCTCTCCTTAACAACACGACCAGCTCTCGGGGTACTAGCACTCCCTATCTAGTACTCTACTCTAGTACTAGTACTAACTCTGCCAGTAGTTATTACCTCAGCTACAGGCATACTGCTTTACCCTTACCTTCCTTCCATCCTCAATATTTTCATCAACTATTTACCAGATCACCTATCAGTCTATAGTGCTTCATTGAAGACAGATCAAACATTAAAATTAACTTAAAATAATATTTTTATTAGTGGAAAATATTAATGAATGATTAAAATAATAATTATAACGGATTATGAAGTCAAAACATATTTATGAGCTAATTAAGAAGTAACCTGTAGATAACCCGTCCCAATTAGCCTAAGTTGCAAAAAGTGGTCGTTAATTAATAATAATAATTAAGAAGTAATTATTACTTTTTTTTTGGCCTAAACACATGTTTAATTAATCATTTGGACCTTAGGTTTGTTAACATACAACTTGGGGGACAGGTTAGTCATGCGAGTTAAAGCGTTGACCTTTATCTCACATGGTAAACCTAGAGTGGCGAGTTCGATTCTTGCCTGGGCAAAGGAAATTATTTAGTGACGAAATTCATTAAATAACGTCCTAAAATCCCACCCTGGCTAGAAAAGGGTGGTAACCTGTAGATAACCCGTCCCGATTAGCCTAAGTTGCAAAAAGTGGACGTTAATAAATAATAATAATAACATACAACTTTTCTCTAATTAAATATTTAAAGTATTAGAAAAATATAGATTGAACCAATCATTTTTTTTTTTTTTAGCTTTTCACAATATATTTAGCAGTACGTAGCATAAACAAGGAGGTTTAAGCTACAAAAGCAACCTTTTTACCTTGTTTTTAATTTAGGCCCAAAATGTAATAGTTGTTAGTTACATGTTATCAGTTTATGTTGATTTTTAAAAATTCTGGAATTAAGATAAAAAGTTATTTGTCTTTTGCAGTTAATTCTCGCAGTGTAGTTTTAATTTTGTTCAATTTTTTTAAATGTTGACTAGCTAAGTATGTTTTTATGTATTGACATCCCCCGTTTTTCTATGATATTTATTTCTATTTTGATCTATTGTTGACCGTTAACTTGTATTTTAATCATGGTTCCTTTCTTTTTCTTTTTTAGGTTAAGATTGCTAATTTAAATAGTGTTGGTTTCATGATATTCATAGGTTTTTGTTTATTTCAACAGACACGGAAGGCGGAGCTGTTGCTCTGAAAGTGCACTATGTCAAAATAAACGTATTATAGAGGAAACAGGGCTACTGTGTTCATCCAGATTACTAAAACAACTTATTTAAGACCAACGTATACTTATTTCTGTGCCCCGATTTCCAGTAGCGTACTGGCAACATAGAAAGTAGGAATCATACATTAAAAATAACTATTTTCCTATAAATATATTATAATAATCATAAAACAATAAAAGTTTCCAATAATATTTTCAATGAAAAAACGAGAGATAAAAATTAATTTATTAAAGTTGACATAAAAAGAAGTAATTTAACATCGGTGGACCTTCTCCGTTGCTAAGTAATTAAGGGAATTTTCCCATACTCAAATAGGTGCCACGAGACAATTAATTTTACTTTGGAAATCGAAAAAAATAAGCTTTTCTACCTTTACTTTAAAATAAAGGAGTGGGGTAATTACCAATACTTAGGTACTTTTAGAAGATCGTCTTCCTTTTCAGACTTGATAACATCTTCTTACCCCATTCCACCATCCACAGTACAAGATGTGCCTTTCCTTTCTCATTGATAGGTTATTGGTTGACCAGAGATGAAGTCCATCGTATCATATCCAACAAAGGCTACAAAGATGGAATGGTGGAACGACCAATCGGGTCAGGCTCCGATGAAAGATGTGAAGGCTGGATGAGAAAAGAAGAGCCAGGGGAAATACGCTTTCTTGAACTAAATGCCTTTAAGAATGAACATGGAATCAAATGTTGTGAATAAAAAAAAACTTCCTGTTTGTTTATAAGATTGGGAATAATTATACTAAAGATTTAATTTTATATATATATATATATATATATATATATATATATATATATATATATATCATTCAGGAGAACAGCATGGACATAGTTCACCAAGAATTTGAAGTATAAGATTGGTGAGATACGTTTCGCGGTTGCAGGGATAAAGACAATTTTTGGACCACTTTGTCTCTCTGAATTCTTGGGTAGAAAAAAGAAGACATGCCATTGAGAGTAGCTTTCAAGAAGAAGCATCACTACAGAGCTTTATCGGCGAAATCAATCACAGTAAAGGATGCAACAACACGTAGGTAGATCCGGAGTATACATATATACTGTTCGGTGATGAACATCACCAAACAGTATAAGTCGCCTCATTGGGTCCCGAGAGAGAAAATCTCGTGAACGAAAATGACATATGAAATCAGGTCCAGCACTTGGAATTTCATTCCACAACCATCATTCTATAAACCATATGAACAAATTACTTTATAATAAGATATTCGATGTGTATGTTGGAATGATTGGAAATAAAAGTGAAAAAAAGAATAGCAATTTGAATGCGTATGTCCAGATGGATATAACATGTCCACCCCACCCCTAGAGACTTGTATACACCCCATTCCCAGACGTGAAATTAAACCATCGGCAGAGCTTTGCTCTTAGGCAGATCCTAAACTAACAATATGTTTATTTCATCCAAGTTGTGAATTTATTAAATTATTAAAAATTAAACATTTACATATAATTGTACAATTCAAGTGTTTGTTTAATTATATTTTGTTATGATGTGTTGGGCAAATTCAATTGTTCGCTCCTTATTTGTTGTTATTATTTTTGTACGCAGTCTGATGAGGAAAGTGTGGTTTGTTGAAGGCGCTATGGGCTAACCATATATTACGAGGAGTCATGAAAATGTATTTGTTGTTTAGGACTAGGAATTGACTCAATGTTAGGATTCAGTTTGGTTCTAGCGATGTTAGGTAGGCATGCTCTCACAATATTTCTCCTGTTCACAACCGGCTTCATCAGGTGGTAGCTCAGCTGATGAGGCTCTCGCCAGCTATAAATCTTTCACCGATGGGACCAAGACGAATCCTAAAAATCGAGTAAAAATGTGTTTCTTGTAAACCTGATTAATCACTCTTATCACCTGGGCAATAACTACTAGTATCGAACTGTAGAGTGTAATATGGATAGGGGTTTGCAAGGCATGACTACAATGTTTCCTCAGATAAACAAAAAAACATGGATAGCTCTGGGTGCCCCAAGAAAGAACCAAATAGACCATGTTTCCCTCTAGAAGCCCTCTACTCCATTTCAAAAGGCACCTGGTAGTAGCTGTGTACGATAACTGTTGATGTAGAGACAGCTTTGGAGAAATACCTAACCCTTTGAAGGGAGTTGCTGGCAGATGGATCCGTCAGGCAGCGTAAGTGGGATGACATCCAAAATTGGGGTCAGCAATGGAACTAAGAAGACATTAGTGCGGATTAAAGAACTCGGCTTAGATCCTGCTATGTCACATGATTATTCACCTAATCATTTGACTCCAAATAATGACATGACACCGCTGGTGCTGTGCCGAGTTCTAAAACCCGTAATGATTTCCAGGAAAGGAGTCTAAAACAGCAAGATCTACGTAAAAAGGAAAGGTAGGAGAAGCTTGTAGTGAGTGAAAACCTTGAACATAGTTTAAGGAATAATGTGAGGAGGTAATTATTGAAAGTAATGGGGCTAGTGTGAAAACACTCCAAAGAAAAATTCCTAATTCATATAAAACATAGTCCAAGTAGGGAGAAGCGAAACGAGATTGTTCTTTAAAAGGAAAAAAAATGAAATTAAGAAGCTCAGGAAAATTAATGGGTATGTTTAGCGTTTATAGCCCTAAGAGTGTTAATTTTATTAGATAAGGGTTCTGTCAATGGAATGAATTATGACAGAGGCAACTTTCCATGACCAAATCTGGTCCAGTGATATTCCTTCGGAACTGCTTAAATATACAGTTGCAGTTAGTAAGTTCATTTATAATAGTTACTATCACGAGCTTAGGCAAAAGTGCGAGATTATACATAAAAGAAGAAAATAATCAAGAGGACAAAGTCTGAGACGGTGTTTTAGACAAAGGACTGTGTCATTCATATAGACATTACCACCTGGATACAAGATAAATACTGTTGTCAAAGACTTGGTTTCAAAGATCACATTTGTCATTCTCAAAGAGCTCATTATTTATTTATACTTAGGTGAATGACTATACAACAGGAGGTGGATGGATTTATTGAGTGTGGTATGTCAAGTGATTTTGTTGTCAACCCAGTTTTAATTGGGGGAGCGTGTTAACAAGTGGAATATATGAAACATGTTTCACAAGCAGAAAATATAACATTGGACGGGTAAAAACAAAAAGTCCGTCACGCAGGGGCTGCGTAAACTAAGCAGATTTCCTATGTGAAGTTTTACAATAGAGAAATCTGCATACTGGTAACACAATACCACCGTGATTAAATACAAACGGTAATGAGAAATCTTTCAGTTAATTAAAATAAATTTCCCACTGAAACAGCTTCTGAATTGTAAGAATAATTTATATTTTAATAACTCAAATTTTAGTAGTCCAAGGACTAAAGAAGGGGGGGGGGGGCGGATGAACAGAACGTATTTGCATAAATCTCACAAAGTAACGAAGGTAAGGTAAGGTTAGAAACGACAGGTAAGGTTAGAAAAAGCTTCCACTGAGCGAGTATTGGCGGCCTAAGTGGCCGACCTAAGCCGATCTATACCCGACCATAGACTTCATAAAAATGCAAATATCTCGGTTAATATTCAAGATAGAGAATAAATGTATATAACAATATTTATAGTAAATTTAATTTGCAATTAGATTGATTCTGTACAATTATTCGATCCGACGTACAGTAACGGAGATATTTCGAATTTTTGAAAATCCTCCCCTCTAAACCCCCCCCCTCCCACTGGTCCGATTTCAGCCGTTAACAAACTTGATCTTTCTTTTTACATTAAACGACTAAATATCGAGTTTGGTACCGATCAAACATAAATTGCGACCGCTAGAGCGGTAACAGACATATATATATATATATATATATATATATATACAGTTTTGAACGGACATCATTTTCGTCCCCTACTAGGTAGGATCGATTGACATTTGAAGAAAAATTTCGAAAATTCCATCATGAGTACAACCTCAATAGCTGATTTCCCTTAAGAGAAATCTGCTAAAATGGGCGTTTGGAGGTGTTAGTCGAGAGCCTTTTCTCAATGCTGGGCTGACTGCGAGTAGGGAAACCCTGACGAACCTACTGCAGAGGATTCTGGCATCAGTACGACTAAGAAGTACAATATATTCAGACAGGGGGAAAAAAATAAAGAAGTAGTGTTTCTACATTAAAGCAAGAATACAGTCTTTCGGACTTGCAGGAAGACTACATCTTCCTTTTCCTTATTTGCTGGATCCTGCTGCATCAATCACTCAATCTATATATATATAAAATTGTAACCTCTGTCTGTACATTGATTTTTTTCGCGAAATTTCACGATAACTTTTCGTTTCACATGTCATAGACACCATATCTACATTTTGTTTCTTTCGTGTATGTTTGTTTGTTTGTTTGTTACCTTTTCACGCATAAACGGCTGAACCGAATTTTATGAAACTTGGTATGTATATTACT
The DNA here is from genome assembly GCA_019009955.1 of Riptortus pedestris. Classification (NCBI taxonomy): domain Eukaryota; kingdom Metazoa; phylum Arthropoda; class Insecta; order Hemiptera; family Alydidae; genus Riptortus; species Riptortus pedestris. Next base: position 105,588,394 of record CM032228.1, on the reverse strand, counting down.
ACTAACCCAACTTAGACTTAAGGCTATATTAATTTTCTCTGAGACGAACAGGAGTGGGGGTTATAAGGGAAGCATGAAATTAAAAATAGCGATATTTCGTTTTCTATTGGTTTTTCGGTACATATGCACATAACAAAAGTTGTTTATTTTGTTATTTAGAGAAACTTTTGTTATATACCTTTTTTTCGTATACCGCATTTTAAACGAGATATACGCTAAAACCTATAGCGGAAGTGAACTATGTTATTTGGGACAAACGACCCAACCGATTTAAATAAAATTCCGTATGTGAATTAAAACTAACTCCTTCATGATAATAAGCTGTACCATTATTTCTAGGGACGGGCAGGAGTGGGGGTAAAAGGGAGGCCTGAAATTAAAAATAGCAATATTTCATTTCCTATAGAATTTTAGGCAATTATGCGCATAACAAAAGTTGTTTATTTTGTTATTTGGAGTAACTTTTATCATATTCACTTTTGTCGTATACCGAATTATAAACGAGATATACGCTAAAACCTATAGCGGAAGTGAACAATTTTATTTGGGACAAAAGACCCAACCGTAATAAATAAAACTCGGTATGTGAATTATCACTAACGGTTTCATTATAATAAGCCATACCAACATTTCTAGGGACGGGCAGAAGTGGGGGTTATAAGGGAGGCCTGAAACTAATAATAGTTATATTTCATTTCTTATTGGGGTTTCGGCAAATATGCACATAACAAAAGTTGTTTATTTTGTTATTTAGAGAAATTTGCTCAACAAATCTTTTCAATATGAACTACCAGGTACAGCACCTGGAGAAATTTATTTTAATGTATGTTAATATTTTGTCCTTAATAGTTAAAATCTATTCACAATGCACAGGAAACGGGAAATATGACAATAGGGAGGACAGTGAAGTCTTACATAAAAAATTAATTTTATTATTAACAAATCCACAGAAACGACGGGTATTAACCCGTATAACACTGGGACGGGTAAATGTCAAAATATTGTGCAAAGTCAAGCCTTGCCAAAAAAATATCATCACCATTCAGCCTCAAATGAATTCCCGGGCGAAGCCGGGTATCTTAGCTAGTATTATATATATTCAGACTGTTGGAAGTCCTAAAATGGCTTGGCTATGTGCCTTCACTAGGCTTAGGGGTGAGGGTGTCTTCACTATGTTTGGGGTTGAGGGTGCCTTCACTAGGTTTGGGGTTGATGATGCCTTCACTAGTTATGGGGTTGAGGGTGCCTTCACTAGGCTTGGGGTTGAGGGTACCTTCAATAGGTTTGGGGATGAGGGTGCCTTCACTAGGCTTGGGGTTGAGGGTGCCTTCAATAGGTTTGGGGTTGAGGATGCCTTCACTAGGCTTGGGGTTGGGGTGGCTAGACTAGATTTGGGGTCGAGGGTGCCTTCACTAGGCTTAGGGGTGAGGATGTCTTCACTATGTTTGGGGTTGAGGGTGCCTTCACTAGGCTTGGTGTTGGGGTGGCTAGACTAGATTTGGGATCGAGGGTGCCTTCACTATGCTTAGGGGTGAGGATGTCTTCACTATGTTTGGGGTTGAGGGTGCCTTCACTAGGCTTGGGGTTGAAAGTGGCTTCTCTAGGTCTGGGGTTGAGGGTGCCTTTACTAGGTTTGGGGTTGAGGATGCCTTCACTAGGCTTGGGGTCGAGGATGCCTTCACTAGGCTTGGGTTTGGGGTGGCTAGACTAGGTTTGGGGTCGAGGGTGTCTTCACTAGGCTTGGGGATACCAGGGTCAAGGGGGCCCACTATCCAATGGATAATGACTATCAGTGCAAGTGGCAACTCTAGGAGTAAAAATGTCAAATTTTGACCTCCCTTAAATGAATGAATCACAATCAATCGGCTAATAAGATGGCATATGGTACACCAGGGGAAATTTAAAAAAAGGTAGGCCCAGCAAACAGTGCCTTAATGACTGATGAGGAACTGTTGAGATTGGGTCGATGAAGCCTGGTGGAGAAAGATGTTTGCAAGGATATGTTAAAAAATAGAATTATTTCTCTAGTGTTAGCGGCGATATGAACAATAAAAAAATTAATTTAGCGGATTCTTGTTTCATATAGTGGACCCTTTTTAGAGTGCAAAATGTTCGGCAGTGTTTAGGAACTCATTAGGGGAAGGGCCACTTAAGAACTCATACCCTAAATCCATCTAACTGAGTTAGTGAATCTTACCAAATTGGATGTTCCTTTTGATGCTGCTCCGAGTTTGTGGACTTGAGTATTCGAGACAATTAAGAGGCTCAACTTGTTCCTGCAAATGAGCTTCGGGGGAAATCAAGCGGGCTTTTCCTTCGTCTCAGAGAGAATTTTAATTAACGCTTTTATCTCTACACTACTTCCTCCCTTCTCCAAGTTTTTATTTCACATAATTGGCGTTTTTTTTTTCTTTTTAGACGTTTGTTTAATCTGGTTTATAAGTGGAAACAAAGCCAGTCTATAATCACTAGTCTTATTGTAAGATTATTATTTATTGACATTACATGAGAAATGAAACATTTTTCCAAAAAGAAAAATTAATTAATAATTGTATTAAAAATAGCCATTGTTAAAATGTTGGTCTCATTCTCATCTTGATTTTCTGAAGTAAAATCACGCTTTAAAGATAAGTCCAGTAAGAAAAAAAAGTCTGTCACGCATTGGCTGCGTAGACAAAAAAGATTTCTCACGTCGTTTTACAATAGATAAATATACGTAATGGTAACAATTAACACCACTGCGAATATTAAGTGAATAAATACAAACGCTAATGAGGAAACTTTCAGACAATTAACATTTTAATAAGCCTCATGACGGTAACCGTCTGCATTGTAAACAAAGAGGTCAGCCAACCTCTCAGAGTTGAATAGATAAATAGAAATATTCTTCAACAGAGAGAAATATTATTACTGAAATATATCTGAATATAACACATTAATTTTATTAAAAGCTATTTACTATATATAGTACTGCAATTTATAATGAACCAGGATAATTTTTATCTCAATCACTCAAATATTAGTAATCTAAGAACAAGAGACGGGAGGGGGGGGGGATCAACAGAACATATTTGTATGTATCTTGTATAATACAGGTCTCTTGAAAATAATATTTAGTATTTAAGCCTCCAATAAAGTGGTTTATAATATAACAGAGTAGCCTTTATATAACATGAGTAAGGGTGGGGGTTTGCTGTAGGCTGAAAACTAAAAAATGCAAATATCCAATTATTCACATCAGGATAACACTCAAGAGAGAGGATATATATATATATATATATATATATATATATATATATATATATATAATTATTTATTTTTACTCACATAAGGGGTTACTGTGGATGTGGTATCGGTCTTATAGTTTTCAATGCTTAAAAGCCGATAAAACAATACAGAATTAATTAATTCACAATTAATGCTCATAAATGTTTATTTAACATACTATGGTTATCATAATTGTCTCAGCATTTTATTTATTTTATTTGAATTGCCTATAAATACTTGTTAGAGCTTATTACATGAATATCTAATGAATATGCAGCCTTAGTGAAAAGGGAATTTAAAATTTATGGTGGATGTTAATAAGTTTTTGTTCCGTGTTTAATGCGAATTTAAGAACTTTTAACCAAACTTCTTAACATACCATTTTGCTAATCACTGATTAGCTGTACATAACAAAGTTTAAAAATTGAAAACAATTTTAATTAAGGAATTATTATTTAAGTAAGTTTCTAATAATTAAGAGTTTGTGTATGCAGGAAGAGATCTGAGTCATTTTTCAACCTGCTGACAGAAGTGGTAATGAATGTAACTTCATTTCAGCCTATTGTAACGTATTCAGATAATATTTGGAGACAGAATCATTGTCCATATTTCAAATGACAGACCAATTACCTTTCAACAACTACAAATGTTTCTAAAGTTACGTCTAGGGAACATCCGCCCTGCTGACATCACAAACATCAGCATTTATTTCCTTTATAATCCCTTCCATTTTCCTCTCCTTGTCATTTACCCAGTAACTGTAGCCTGTTACTCTGCTCAATTTAAGTTTGTAATTGTTATTTTCAATAAAACTGCTTTTTAAAAGGACATACTTTATACAATCAATAGTATTGTTAGCCGTTATTATAATAATTCAGAGTAGTAGTTAATAGTTGGGTTTCGGCTAATAAAATTTTCTAGATTCTTCTTTTAGAGGATTTTTTATTTGCTGACAGTTTCGGGCAACCGTTGGTTCCCTTCTTCAGAGCAGCTATTTAATATGGGGGAAGAGCAGAGAGCACGAACTGCATACAGTGGAGACTACATTATAACTCATGATGACTGAGTTATAATGTAGTCTCCACTGTATGCAGTTCGTGCTCTCTGCTCTTCCCCCATATTAAATAGCTGCTCTGAAGTAGGGAACCAACGGTTGCCCGAAACTGTCAGCAAATAAAAAATCCTCTAAAAGAAGAATCTAGAAAATGTTATTAGCCGAAACCCAACTATTACCTACTACTCTGACATACTTTATACTTAACTGGCGCCCGAACAGGGACAAAGCAGAAGTTTTTATTTTCAAGTATGATTTCCCACAATTTTGAAAACTTTGGATTTTAATCCTTAACTGCTTATTACCCAAAGTATAGTGAAGCCTAGCACTTTTACTCGTGATCTATTTCCCGAGTCCCCCAATTAAAATTGAGCAGTGTAACAGGCTACAGCTACTGGGTAAATGAATGACAAGGAGAGGAAAATGGAAGGGATTATAAAGGAAATAAATGCTGTTGTTTGTGATGTCAGCAGGACGGATGTTCCCTAGAAGTAATTATTTAAAAAAGATCTGTATAATCAATTTGTCTTTTAAGGTTAATATTTGTGTCTATATATATATATATATATATATATATATATATATATATATATATAAAATTGTAACCTCTGTCTGACATTGATTTTTTTTCTCGAAATTTCACGATAACTTTTCGTTTCGCATGTCATAGACACCATAACAGCATTTTTTTTCTTTGGTGTCTGTTTGTTTGTTTATTTGTTTGTTTGTTTGTAAGTAAAGCCTTGCCAAAAAAATTACCATCACCATCCAGCCTCAAATGAATTCCCGGGCGAAGCTGGGTATCTGAGCTAGTTGTCAATAAATGTAGTTGAACAGAGAGGTTATCGCTATCATTGATCTTTCTTACAATATCTTGAAGTAAGTAAAGGCACGAAGAGCATGGCTTCTTAATTGTTTAAAGCTGAATAAAAAAGGGAGAGTGTATAAAGAAGCGTTAAGTGCTAGTCATGGGCTGTAAGAAAAAACCCCTGATTTACACTGACTGCAACATCCGTCCGACTGTGACAGAGGTTCAGCACCTGTCACCCGACCATGAATATACTCCCTTTACCATGACGCCGTGGCTCTCTCTAGGCCATGTTCTCATTTCAACACCTTGTATTCATTTATTATGCATTTCTTTTCTTTTTTTATGTGCACAAAACTTTGTTACCCTCTTTTTTTGAGCCACACTTTTACAGGACAGTAAGGAAATTTTTCTTTAAATGACCCCCATAATGTGAAGATCGTCGTCCCTTGTTGAATTCCCTGTGCACATATTTCATTATTATAAAAAATTAATCTCTACAGTTATTGATCAAGATTTATTAGCATTTACAAACTATTATACAATTAGAACAAGAAAAAAACCACTTCAAAGTTCCATGTCTTTACTTTCTGTGCTGTTATTATAGTAAAAATAAAATTTAACAATGCAATTTCAATTATGACGTTTAAGACGAATCGATAAAGAATAATTACAGAAATGGGCTTTATTATCAGTGCCGTGCAGACCTAAGTTTCGGAGATGAAGATGATAAATGTGATGAAAGAAGAGGTACTTTGGATTGGCAAATGGATACAATGGTTTGATGTAGAGGAGGCGATCAGAAAAGGAACAAGATGGTACTGAGAATGTCACTAATAAAAGGATGATTGCGTAGAATCTTCCTAAAAACAGGACCCTAAACGACGAATACAAATATATTTAACTGAATATATTGAATATTTCATCATTCAAGTCATATTAATAACTAGCATCCGATAACAGGCCAAAATAAAATATGACGTCTTGAGATTTTGGCCTCAGTAAAGACAAACAGCAGAAAGTTACATAAGTAAAACCAGATTACCCTGTAATTATGACAGGTATTCCGTGAAGCAGGTAAATTGTACATTCTATTACCTAGTAAAATCACTAAAAAAAACACTATTAACTATGTGGCCAACAAAAAAAATCACGTAAAAGTAATTACTTGTATATTTATGGAAACTGAATTAATACTTTCGTTAACTTAACAAAATAAGAATCTAAGTTACCACCATAGAGATTATAATTGATTCAACGGCATGTTTAGAAATATATGAAACACTAGCTTACCCGTTGTTGGCGGGTTGAAACAGAGTTTTCCACGGAACTTATATTTGTCGGAAATATAAGGACTGGATTAACCTTGGTACTAAATCATCCCGTCATATTCTTCACGAACCGTCAACTGGGGTAACTTTAGCCCAATTTCTATGACTTTCTTTCATAAATTGAGTTTAATCGCACAACTATACCAAACTTACATCAAATTTTCTGTTTCTAGTAAATTCTGCTAACTTTAGAGAACACGCGTACTATAATTTAAAGCTCAGAAAGTTTTATATTTATTTTATGAATTTTTTAAAATTTGGGCCAATTTTTTCCTTGATTGGGGTAACAATGTCCCAAATGTAAAAATGCTATTGAAATCAAGCCTAATATTATTTTGGAACAATGTTACCCCATTAATATCATGGTAAGGCAACATCTGTACAATAACTTTAGGAAATAAATAAATAAAACAAAACATTTTACAAGTGTACGGTATTAAACATGTAGTTTTGAACACTGATAAATATTTTTATGGAACATTTTTCCTCTATGAAAAATTAACATAAATGCCATGTAAACAAAGTTACCCTTAAGGGCCAAAGTTTCCCCGGTTTACGTTAACACATTTGACCTGAAACATGTGCATTAAAGGTTCATATTCATGTAATATCCTTAATGTAATAAGTGACAATTAAATGCATTTATGTTTAGAATAGGCGAGACTCGTAAATAAATTGAGATTTTGACCTATGAAATATAGGTGTTGGATTAACGTGAGCGTTCAGGGATAGTCATAAATATATAATATAATACAGAAATATTAGTATATAATATCAGTCAGATATATAATATAGAATATATATGAATATAATACATTTGATTAGTTGACCGCAAGTTGGAAGTAAGAATTTTGAAATTCAAAAATTAAACCTAATACGTTGTTCAATTATTGCGAATCAAAAATACATTTAAAAAACAATATGTTCTTTACATTTTTCCCATAAAATCAATATTACCTATTGACGAACGTAAGTTTTGATATTCATGAAGATTTTACACTTTTTACTACGCACACTCATGAAAAAGTAATAAATTCTATTTAATGACCGGAAGTCGATCAGTTGTATATTGACGAATGTACGTTTGACATCGAACTAAACTCCTACTCCTGCGAGAGCTTTTTAAGATTAAAATAGTGCATGTAGACAATATTAGTTCCATTAATACATATACAAAACATTTATCAATTTTTCGGAAGCTTTTTCATTCAACACGCAGTCTATTTGGCGCCCTGAAGTCTGAAGGCAGAACTTCAAAATTCCCAAATGTAAATAAATGCCTTAGGACTGTAATTGTTATTCTGAACATAATTTGTTCTTTCCAATTTCTCGATAAAAACCAATATTATCAAAGATATTGACAAAGATGTGTTTTCATGTAGAAATAACCCGCCCATCTCCTAGTTGATAATTAGAATTCTTATGCAGCCAATGTTGAGTGCGCCTTGACATAGTTGGCTCAGAAGTATAAATATATTAGATATCTTCTGAGCCGTTTTTGAGTTATTGGGTAACAAACTGCCCGACTGCCTTGCTGGCAGAAAGACAGACAAGATTTTAAATGCTGTTGCCGTTGTTCTTACACTGGTCTAAAACTTAAAAAGTGTTAATAAAATATCAGACAAACCAGGAGCTTTACAGATTTCTTAGATTTAGATTGTTCTACGGAAATTCATATTTCCAATTCAGTAAATTTAATTTGAAGATCTTTAAAAACCAATTTAACTAATTTATTCGTGAAAATTCACGAACAAAAGTGTTATTTATTGAGTTCAGGAGATAATAATTGACGTAGTTGTATCCTGCCCCGATAGGTTAGTGGTAGCCCGCATCAGCCGATAGGCTCAAACACTTTAACAAGGAATGCGGGCTTGTTCACATAGCTTTTTAAAAATTACTAATTACTAAAATGAAATATCCTTACGGAATTGTATTTAATACCAATTGTAAGCTGATGTATTTAAAAAAACAATTAGAGTAATTTGTTTTGTTAAACTTGTTGCTCATATTTAAAAATATACTCATTTCGGAGGCTTAAGTTAGGTAGGCGTTCTCAAGAACTAGCGCACAGAATAAGTACATAGAATTGAGTGGTAAAATTAAAAACAAAGAGACTTCCATGGTCATAATATTTTTATTCTTTAAAATTGATTATCTTCTAAAATCATGAATCATTCAATTCTCCAAGCTTACGACTTGGTTTGAGTAAAGAAAACCTTGTCTATTGACCAACAATACAATGTAGTAAAAGAAAACTCACATATGCATTATTTTATTACCGACTGTTATAGCAATACTTAGAACAACTCGTCAGGAGCTAATAATTTACCCCAATTACCAATATATGTCCATATAAGTTATATACGAATCCAGAAATTCAATGAAATTTACAAGCCTAGTTGAAATTTTGTTTAGTACATAATAGATTTATTTTCTATAATTTATAATAAAATATTATTCCTCTAAGAGACGGAGTATTTCGTATTCTTCTACAGTTTCCATCAAATACATGCATATTTAAGGTTCATGTATACATACTCGTATATTAATTTACTAGCCATATAGCCCGTCGTTGATGAGCAGAAATATAAATGAATTCCCTTGTATATGTGGAGATTAGAATTAACTTTTGATCTAGTCATTCCGCTACTTTCATCACCTAACAATAATAACCTCTTTCAAGTAAAATAGCTGTACAGTTATTAAGTTGTAATAACCATCAAGTAAAATGTGGCTATGGCACCAGTTGAATTAATAATTGTTTTCCGTCGAAATAAAAATATATGGCAAACTAAGCTCTTAGTAATCCCTGCATTTTAGTGAAATTACACTCATATTATTTTACGCTTGCAGCATAGAATGGGACAAATATTGAGACCCATAATATGGACTTATCATTGTCCATAACATAGTGAGTAGGAGCGGGGGTTTGCTGTAGGCTGAAAACTAAAAAATGCAAATATCCTATTATTCACATCCGGATAACACTCAAGATAGAGGATATATATATATATATATATATATATATATATATATATATAATTATTTATTTTTACTCACATAAGGTGTTACTGTGGTTGTAGTATCGGTCTTACAGTTTTCAATGCTTAAAAGCCGATAAAACAATACAGAATTAAGTAATTCACAATTAATGCTTATACTCGTAAATGTTTATTTAACAAACTATGGTTATCATAATTGTCTCAGCATTTTATTTATTTTGTTTGAATTACCTATAAATTAAATATATGCTTGCAGCATAGAATGGGACAAATATTGAGACCCATAATATGAACTTATCATCGTCCATAACATAAAAAAAAATTTTTTCCCATCAAAAAACTGAAAAATACCTTCGACCAGAATTTATTCTTTACTTTTTTTTTTGTTAAAAACATTATTAACGAAGATAGTGCCGAATCTAAGTTTTTCACATCGAAATAAACCCCTGCCCCTGACGGTGGTAGTGAACTGTAAAATAACCCACGTTGACTATATTCAGAACACTTATTTTTATATAAAACCCCACGATTTTTTCTTGGCTTCCATGGAACACTAATAAATTTTATTATGTGAATGGAAGTCGGAGTCAAAATTTCAAAACTTAGATTAGTAAATAACGTTTTAGTGCTTTAAAATGTATTCTAAACATGATTCATTCTTTACATTTTCCTGACAAAATGAATATTATCGAAGATATTAACGAATATATGTTTTGACGTTGCGGTAAACCCCCACTCCAGAGGGAGTTAGTAAAGTACCAAATCGCTCACATGAACAATACTCATTCTCCTAATACATATACAAAAAAATTCACAATTACATTCAGGAGATTTTAACCGACAGAAGAATAAAGTCTTAGGCACTCGGAAGTCAAAACTTCGACATTAATAACTAATAATTAATCTAAATAACGATTTACGGCAGAAACAGTTATTCCAAACACAATTCGTTCTTTATCAGAAACATTCCCCAGGAGAAGGGAGTGCCTCAGGGAGATGTACTAAGCACAATCTTTATAGTTTTTCGATGAAACCAATTTTATCAAGATATTGATGAATATTTATTTTTACTTCGAAGTAAACGCCCCTTCTAGTTGATAATTCGGGTTCCCATATGCCTTGGGATAATTATCTGACAAATATGAAAGTCCATAGAAATCTTCCGTGCCGTTTTTAGTGATTGAGTAATAAATGGCGGACAGACAGAAAGAAAAAACTTTCAGTTTTGGTGCCATTGTTCTTAGAAATGTCTGAACCGTAAAAAAAGTCGGTCACGCAAGGGCTGCGTATCTAAGTAGATATCCCATGTACTGATATAACACACTTGTGATCTCATCTCACCACATATTCTCTAGTTCTATGTAAAAAACCAATGAGTAGAAAGGCCAGGGAGGGGGGTGGGGTGGGAGGTACTGAAGGCTAAAAACAAGAAAGCAAGAATAACTCGCTTAATTATTGAGTTACGAAAAAATTCATAGAATAACAATTGTAGAACAAATAGCTTAACAAGATTGGTTTTATAATATTTCACGAAGCGATTCATTATAACGGAGATAATTTGAATTATCGAATTACCCCTTTAAACTCCCACTATTCCAGCTCCGAATTCAGCCGGTAACAAATATGATCTTTAGTGTTGACTGCAATGGTTAAATATTGAGTATAGTATGGATCAAATAAACATTTAGGAGTTAAGAACGTGAAATTTTGAATGTTGACGTCCTCACACAACGTATTTGCATGTATCTTACACATATAAGTTCAATGAAAACAATATTTAGTATTTACACTTAAATTTGGTTCACAATATAATAGGTTATTGTTAACATTTCATGAGTAGGATCGGGGGTTTCCTGAAGGATGAAAACTAAAAAAATGGAATTATCTCGGTTAGTATTCATAATAGATAAAATATGTGTATTACAACATTTATAGGGAATTACATTTCTAATAAGATTGGTAGTATACCATTTTTCGATCCGATGGATAATAATATAGATTTTTTCAAATTTTCGAAATTCGTCTCCCCTAACCCTCTCTCCCTTCAGTCTGATTTCAACGAACTTGATCATTAGTTTTACGCAAAACACCTATATACCGAGCTTATTAACGATTAAACAAAAATTACGATATATATAGTCATACGGTCTTATCTGTTATATCTGTATAGTTACCGCTCTATTGGTTTTCCTTTTTTGTGTGAGTATGTCAGTGTACACACACACACAGTCACAAACTCTCTCTCACACATTTATTTTCGAAAATCGCCCAATGAGTTCAACCTCAATAGCTGATTTCCCTTAAGTAATTTGTTATCTATCCTAGTCTTCGAATTAGCGCAATACCTGCAAAGCCAGTCCAGATTAAATCATATTCCTGTGTGAACGGTTTGGGTGATTATATAAAGGTTTATAAATATTTATGAGTAAGAAAGACTAAGTGGAACATATCAGAGAGAAAAATTAATGCCTGTTTACTATCTAGGAGCTGTGACAAGTCGGTCTGGGCCTGCCTTATCTCAAGGCTCAAGTCACTCTAAAACCAAAACACACGTCAGCTTCCTTACTGTAATCATTCCATACTCTGGATTTATTTGTTCTCAAACACAGCTTCCATTTGAGTTTAAAATACAATCATTGGAAATACAGAAATCAAAGTTCATAGTTGCTTTGTCATGTCAATCGGTAATTGGTAGAAATATGTTAAAGGTATGAATGGAGACTCGTCAATCCCAGATCGACGAGGAGATTTGTTTAAATTTCGTTTGGTTACTTCTAGCCAGTTTCAGCAGATTTCCCTTATAGGAAATCAGCTAATGAGGTCGAAGCTATTGACGTGATTTTTGAAAACTTTCCTCAAATGTCCATCGATCCTACCCAGCAGATGGCGAAAATGAGGTCCGTTAAAAATTATATATTTATTAGCGGACCCGACAGACGATGTCCTGCATGATATTTCAAACAATTAGGATATTAAATTTAATAATATTATGTTTTAAACCAAAGCTACTTTTAATAACAAAAAAAAGCACATTTTGTTATGTGCACGTTTGCCTGAAAACAAATAGAAAATGAAATATCGCGATTTTGTATTCAGGCTTCCCTTATAACCCCCACTCCCGTTCTAACCTAAAAATTGTAGTATAGCTTCCATGATTATAGGAAGAATTAATGCTAATTTACATATAGAGTTTTCTTAAGTTCGATTCAATCGTTAGTGCCCAATAAAATTGTTGGCTTGCACTTTAATGTTTTAGTGTATCTCGTTTATACTTTGTTATACGACAAAAGTTAATATGACAAAAGTAACTCTAAATAACAAAATAAACAACTTTTATTCTGTGCATATTTGCCGAAAAATCAATTGGAAACGCTATTTTAGCAGATTACCCTTAAGGGAGATCAGCTATTGAGGTCGTACTCATGACGCGATTTTCTAAAAATTTCTTCAAATGTCCATTGATCCTACCTAGGAGATAACGAAAATGAGGTCCGTTCAAAACTGTATATATATATATCTATATATATATATATATATATATATATATATATATATATATATATATATAACTGAATCTATGCACAGGAGAGGGGAAATATGACAAATTGGAGGACAGTGAAGACTTACATAAAAAATTAATTTTATTATTAACAAATGCCAACAACGGGTATTAACCCTAACCTAGAAATTATTTAGTGACGAAATTCATTAAATAACATCCTAAAATCCTACCCTGGCTAGAAAAGGGTGGTAACCTGTAGATAACCCGTCCCAGTTAGCCTGAGTTGCAAAAAGTGGACGTTAATAAATAAATAATAATAATATTTTGTGCTTAATAATTCAAATCTATGCATAATGCACAAGAAACGGGAAATATGACAATGTGGAGGGCAGTGTAGTCTTACATAAAAAAATAATTTTAATATTTACAAATCCACAGAACCGGTATTTACACTAAACACTGGTACGGGCAAATGTCAAAATATTGTGCAAAGTAAAGCCTTGCCAAAAAATTAAGATCACCATTCAGACTCAAATGAATTCCCGAGCGAAGCCGGGTATCTGAGCTAGTATATATATATATATATATATATATATATATATATATATATATATATATATATGTCTGTTACCACTCTAGCGGTCGCAATTTTTGTCTGATCGTTACCAAACTCGATATTTAGTCGTTTTATGTAAAAAGAAAGATCAAGTTCGTTAACGGCTGAAATCGGACCAGTGGGAGGGGGGTGGGTTCGAAAATTCGAAGTATCTACGAAACTATACGTCGGATCGAAAACTCGTACATAATCAATCTTATTGAAAATTAAAATTACTTTAAATATTGTTATATACATTTATTCTCTATCTTGAATATTAAACGAGATATTTGCGTTTTTATTAAATGTAGGTGGGTAACGGACGGGAGTGAGTTTCCCGCCAAAAGCTAGTTCGGCCGTTTCCGTAACTTTTCGGCACTCGTATGGAGATTTCTCTATTGTATAACTTCACGTGGGAAATCTGCTTAGTTTACGAAGCCCCAGCGTGATGGACTTTTCGTACATAAAGTCGTAGGTACAACTGATGTGATGAATGTTGGATATTGCGAATTCCGAACGTACATATATATATGTACCTTAAGCGGCGCATAGAGAAGCAAGGGGGTGTCTGGAACGTGAGAGCCAGAGTACATTACACATAAACGATTAAGTTTGCAACTGCAATTAGAAATACATTAAGTAATTAGGTTAAGGATATGTGGAGGAGAGGTTGAATTGTTTTCGCAACGCAATAAATTATCGGATCTTCTCCTTTGTTTCTAAGATGGAGGTCCTTGGCGAGGAGGCCATGACATGAAAGCCTGTATCAATCATGATCTTATTCAAATCATTCCATGCCCGAACACCCCATTCACTCCCTGTTAGCCGTCGCAAATTGATTAAATTCTATTTTCTCACGAAATCGAACATGAAATAAAAGTCACTTAGGTTTATAAGCAATATTTCTTTTAATGCAACCGTCATGATCCCAGAAAAAATCCATTGAACAAGTCAGTAATCTTTATTAAAATTCATCTAGACTAAACTCCTCGGTCTAAAGAAATAGCCTTCTATTTTGTCTTATCTATTTTAACCCAGAATAGTTTTAGCAGATTTCCCTTAAGTGAAATCAGCTATTGAGGTCGTACTCTTGACGCGATTTTCGAAAAATTTCTTCAAATGTCCATCGATCCTACCCAGGAGATGACGAAAATGAGGTCCGTTCAAAACTATATATCTATATATATATATATATCTATATATATATATATATATATCTATATATATATATATATATATATATATATATATATATATATATATATATACTCGTATATATATTTGTCTGTTAAAACTATAGCGGTCGCTATTTTTTTTTAATATTCACCAAACTCTCTATTAATCGTGTTATGTAAAAAGGTAGATCAATTACGTTAACGGCTGAAATCGGACCAGTGGGAGGGGGGTTTAGAGGGGGGGATTTTCGAAATTTCGAAAAATCTCCGTTATTATGCATCGGATCGAAACATTGTATAGAACCAATCTTATTGCAAATTAAATGTACTATAAATATTGTTATATACATTTATTCTCTATCTTGAATATTAACCGAGATATTTGCATTTTTATGACGTCTGTGGTCGGGTATAGTTCGGATTAGATCGGCCATATTCGTCAGTACTCGGCTCAGGTGGAAGCTTCTTCTAACCTTACCTGTCATTTTGTCCTTACCTTCATTACTTTGTGTGATTTATGCAAATACGGTCTGTTCATCCACCGCCTGTGTGATGGAATATATTTCAGTGAGACTGAAAATGTTTAACTGACCCCATAGGGACATTATGAAAACACTTTCCTATATTTTAAAAAGTCCGTCACGCAGGGGCTGCGTAAACTAAGCAGATTTCCCACGTGAAGTTTTATAATAGAGAAATCTGCATACTGGTAACACAACACCACCCTGAGTAAATACAAACGGTAATGAGAAATCTTTTAGTTAATTTTAATAAATTCCCAACTGAAACGGCTTCTGAATTGTAAGAATAATTTATATTTTAATAACTCAAATTTTAGTAGTCCAAAAACTAAAGAAGGGGGGGGCGGATGAACAGAACGTATTGGCATAAATCTCACAAAGTAAGGAAGGTAAGGTAAGGTTAGAAACGACAGGTAAGGTTAGAGGAAGCTTCCACCAGACCCGAACAGTTAACGGAAACGGCCGAACTAATCCGAACATACCCCTCCACCACATGTCCCATAGACTTCATAAAAATGCAAATATCTCGGTTAATATTCAAGATAGAGAATAAATGTATATAAGAATATTTATAGTAAATTTAATTTGCAATAAGATTGATTCTATACAAGTTTTCGATCCGAAGTATAGTAACGGAGATATTTCGAAAATCCTCCCCTCTAAACCCACCCTCCCACTGGTACGATTTCAGCTGTTAACAAACTTGATCTTTCTTTTTACATAAAACGACTAAATATCGAGTTTGGTAACGATCAAACAAAAATTGCGCCCGCTAGAGCGGTAACAGACAAATATATATATATATATATATATATATATATATATATATATATATATTATATAGTTTTGAACGGACCTCATTTTCGTCATCTCCTGGGTAGGATCGATGGACATTTGAAGAAATTTTTCGATACTCGCGTCATGAGTACGCCCTCAATAGCAGATTTCCCTTAAGGGATATTTATAGTCTATAATCTGTATAATATGTTATTCTTTGCTACTTGGTGCGTTACGGTATCGTAATAGCCGGAGGTCCGCGGATTAGTAGCAAAAATATGTATCTCTGCCTGGCAAGTCATTCCAAGAACAAATTTCATACTCTTTAATAATATTTTAAAATAGCAAACTAGTCTTTTGAAGAAAACAAGAATTTTACAAATAACCCCAAAATAATCATCCCAAGACAACCCTGAATCCTTGACTGCTGGGGGTCCAACAATAACGAGGATCTAGGTCCTAAAACTGTGATGTCTGATACTTAAGTATAGTATTTAATAATTGAATTCTTATCCGCAAATTTCTCAGTGGGTTTTCTGGCACTAGAAATTAAAGAATGATAATAAGAACGACAGAAAATCTTATAAATTGGATATAATTGAAAAACAAATAAAAAATTAAAGAAATCAGTAACTTTTATTATTCTTAATTAAACAATTAATTTAGCGACAAATAAATGTTTAATCTTTATGTTGGCATTGTGTGAGCTTTAAACAGTTATATACCTGAAATTCTGAGGCTTGGCGTTATTTTCCCCAAAAGACAGTTCACTTATAAGAAAACATAATGTAATCCAAATATCAAATATTTTTTAAAATGTTCAACCAAAATATTATTATTTGGTTTAGACCCAACTCGACGAATAAACTGGGTACGGTGTTTATAATCTTGATGCAGTACCAAATAATTTAGGATTCCGCAATATATATATATATATATATATATATATATATATATATATATATATATATATATATATATGACTTTACTTAAGAACATAAATAACTTGAAGGGTGAGTCCTTCCCCCTGGGTAAGAGTGGAACAGCCGGTCTGTCAATTACTTCTTTCTGAAGGTGCTGATGTGGTTTTGGAGCTAAAAGAAGCAACGCAGGCAAGAGGAAGGACTATTTTCGTCAGACGAGGGGGAGTGAACACCTTATAAGTGTTTCCTCGTTCAACTAACGCAGGAAGGAAAATTGCTACTTAAGCGAAAATTATTTTTCATGTGACTGAATACTAATTTACTGGTTAGGCTGCACCTGCAGAATTGTTAAAATATTTTATCTAGAAAGGGTTTAACAGTCAATATTCGAGACAGCGAAAAGTGTATAGAACAATATTTATGGAAAGTTAAATTTTCAACAAGACTGGTCCTATATCATTTTTGAATTCGAAGCATAATGATATTTTGAATGTTTCAAAAATCCCTCCCCCTCCACGGTCCAATTTAACGAACTCGATCACAAGTTGACATCAAACGCTTATATATGGAGTTTGGTAATAATCTATCACGAATTGCGTTTGTATTTAAGTTTTATTATTATTATTATTAGGTAGTATAATTATTTAAGAGAGGCACTCACATAGTTTCCTCGTTACGCGTGCATCATATAAATTTGGCATGGGTTCCTTGATTTAGGAAGCTGAGACCTCCCAGCTTTTGCGGCCACTAACGGCTGACTATTCCCATTCTACTACCAGCTGTTTGTGAGAGACAACCAGCTTAATATATTGCTTCTGTACCACCGTACTCCCGGTCCTTTCTTCTCGGTTTTGTTGCCGGTACCTTCTCTCGTTTGGTGGGAATCCACTACCCTTGGTGTTACTAGTTGTTTTTTCTCAGCAATATGTCCTAATCATCTGTGCTTACTTCTCTAGCCTGCCCCGACGGTGGATTGGTGATATTGCTCTTCATCCCTTTCCTTTTTCTCGCAGGTGAGTGCCATTTCTCTCAGGGTAAATGCTTCAGAGGTAAACTTGACGTATTACAATATTTTTATTAGCAGATTTCCCTTAAGGGAAATCAGCTATTGAGGTTGTACTCATGACGGAATTTTCGAAATTTTTCTTCAAATGTCCATCGATCCTACCTAGTAGATGACGAAAATGAGGTCCGTTCAAAACTGTATATATATATATATATATATATATATATCTATATATATATAAAATTGAGGCCTGAAATTAAAAATAGCGATATTTCATTTTCTATTGCTTTTTCAGCAAATATGCTCATAACAACTAAACACTATAGCGGGAGTCCACAATTTTATTTGGCATAAAAGACTCAACCGAACTAAAACAAACTCGCTGTGTGAATTAATACTAACGATTTACTTATAATAAGCCATACTAACATTTCTAGGGACGGGCAGGAGTGGGGGTTATAAGGGAAGCCAGAAATTAAAAATAGCGATATTTCGTTTCTTATTGGTTTTTCGGCATATATGAACATAACAAAAGTTGTTTATTGTGTAATTTAGAGTAACTTTTGTTATATTCACTTTTGCCGTATACGGAAGTATAAATGAGTTATACTCTAAAAACTATAGAGGGAGTCCACAATTTTATTTGGCACAAAAGACTCAACTGAACTAAACCAAACTCGGTATTTGAATTAGTACTAACGCCTTCCTTATAATAAGCCATACTAACATTTCTAGGGACGGGCAGGAGTGGGGGTTATATGGAAGGCCTGAAATTAAAAATAGTGATATTTCGTTTCCTATTGCTTTTTCAACAAATATGCACATAACAAAAGTTATTTGTTTTGTTATTTAGAGTAACTTTTGTTACATGCACTTTTGCCGTGTACGGAAGTATAAATGAGTTATACGCTAAAACCTATAGCGGGAGTCAACAATTTTATTTGGCAAAAAAGACTCAACCGAACTAAACCAAACTCGGTATTTGAATTAGCACTAACGCCTTCCTTATAATAAGCCATACTATTTCTGAGCGAAGCCGGGTATCTGAGCTAGTATATATATATATGTATATGTCTGTTACCGCTCTAGCGGTCACAATTTTTGTTTGATCGTTACCAAACTCGATATTTAGTCGTTTTATGTAAAAAGAAAGATCAAGTTCGTTAACGGCTGAAATCGGACCAGTGGGAGGGGGGGTTTAGAGGGGAGGATTTTTGAAAATTCGAAATATATCCGTTACTATACGTCGGATCGAAAAATTGTACAGAATCAATCTTATTGAAAATTAAAGTTACTATAAATAATGTTATATACATTTATTCTTTATCTTGAATATTAACCGAGATATTTGCATTTTTCAGTTTTCAGCCATAAGCCACTTCTACTCATGTTTCATACACAATACTCCGCTTCATAATAAATCACATTATTCGAATTTTAAATACCAAAAATTGTATTCAAGAGCTTTATTAAACGAGATACATGCAAATATGTCCTGGTGACTCCCCCCCCCCCCCGTCTTAAGGTTTTGGACTACAAAAATTTGATTGATTGAGATAACAATTATTCTGACTCATTATTAATTACAGTACTAGATATAGTGAATAGTTCTCAATAAAATTAATATGTTATATTCTAAAATATTTCAGTAATTGTTTTTCTTTCCGGTGTGAGGCGGGCAGAACCGTTTCTTTACATTTCTAACCTAACGCTTCCTGTCGGCAGGTTATTGAAATTGAATGAAACATTTCTTATTTCCGTTTGTATTTATTCACGGTGTTGTTTTGTTACCAGTATGTATATTTATCTATTACTAAACTTCACGAGGGAAATCTTCTTAGTTTACGCAGCCCCTGAGCGACGGACTTTTTCTAGACAGCCTGTCTGGAAAGGTATCAATATGTCTTTCTTAACACCACAGTTGTTATCAGGTTCACCAAGCAAAACCATTAGTTGGTTCTCCCTCTGTTTTGCTGTACCTTCCTCCATTTATATTTCTTAGGGTGCTTCTCGGCCAGGGTAGGTGAAGTCTTGGTGAGAGTCCTGCCACCTGGCAGGTGATGGTCTGTCGGACTGAAAACCACTTTGTAAATTTGCAACTTCGTCGTCCTGGAAAGAATTTTAAAGCGAATAGGTTTCTGATGGCTCTTGTAATAGCATCTGATAGCTACGCCCATTCGCGGTATCCCCTCGAATAAATGAAATAATTCAAAAAGCCTAAAACTAAGCAGACTTCCCATATGACCCACTTGTGATCTCATACGCAAAACATATTCTCTATTAGCAGATTTCCCTTAAGGGGAAATATATATATATATACATATATATATATATATATATATATATATATATATATATATATATGAATATATTTGTCTGTTAACGCTCTATGAGTCGTAATTTTTATTTGTTATTTATCTAAACTTTATATTTAAACATTTATGCAAAAATATAGATCAAGTTCGTTAACGGCTGAAATCGGACTAGGGGGAGGGGGGGGGGTTTAAAGTGGGGACATTTCGAAAATTCTTAATATCTCCGTTATTTTGCGTCAAATCGAAAAATTGTATAGGACCAATCTTATTGCAAATGTAGTTTTCTATAAATGTTGTTATGTACGTGTTTTCAATATCTTTAATATTAACCGAGATATTTTTTTCTCAAAATAAAAACATGGGCCCCCTCAGTAAACCCCCATTCCTACTCATGTCATATTAGCAACAAGCTGTTCTGGAGATAAATGCAAATACGTGACGGGCTTTTTCCATTGCAACACGGTAGACCGAAATAAATGAGGCACATTTGGGTAAAAGTCACTGAGTAGCATATTTTGAGAAAGGTCAGTGTAGAAA
The DNA here is from genome assembly GCA_019009955.1 of Riptortus pedestris. Classification (NCBI taxonomy): domain Eukaryota; kingdom Metazoa; phylum Arthropoda; class Insecta; order Hemiptera; family Alydidae; genus Riptortus; species Riptortus pedestris. Next base: position 105,567,581 of record CM032228.1, on the reverse strand, counting down.
GCTGAATATCTTCTTGAAGAGATCTTGAACACAAAAAAAAAACCAGAAGTGAAGGGGCTTGTCCCAGTTAGGGACTTAGCTTGTTTTCGTTTATTGACACTCGTGGGAATAACTGCAGGAGAATGATATATGGAGCAACTAGTTGACGAAGATGAAGCTCACTCAATTTATTATATATATTTTACATGTGAAGATCAAATACAATTTGCAGCCACACACATACAAATAAATAATATTATATAGAATCTAGAAAATATGTAGATGTTGTCGATGTTTCAAAGGACTTTGGGGCAATGGTGCAAATTCCTAAGGATTAGGCGGAAACCCCCATCAGCTAAAAGGGTGTATGGAGTGATTAGTCTGCCTGGCATTTCGATTCATTATATTGGAGTGCACAACCATTGTTTATAGTATTTGTTTTAAAAAGTATATATATAATAACTATTTTTAGATGACTATTCAATTTTAGCAGATTTCCCTTAAGGGAAATCAGCTATTGAGGTCGTACTCATGACGCGATTTTCGAAAAATTTCTTCAAATGTCCATCGATCCTACCCAGGAGATGACGAAAATGAGGTCCGTTCAAAATTATATATATATATATATATATATATATATATATATATATGTCTGTTAACGCTCTAGCGGTCGCAATTTTTGTTTAATCGTTACCAAACTCGGTATTTAGTCGTTTTATGTAAAAAGAATGATCAAGTTCGTTAACGGCTGAAATCGGACCAGTGGGAGAGGGGGTTTAGAGGGGAGGATTTTCGAAATATCTCCGTTACCATACGTCGGATCAAAAAAGTCCGTCACGCAGGGGCTGCGTAAACTAAGCAGATTTCCCACGAGAAGTTTTCCAATAGAGAAATCTGCCTAATAACAACTGTAGTAGTAAGAAACCTCTAAACCTAAAACATTATTTAGGGCGTAATAACCCGGTAGTTTCTAGCCCCAAAATACAGTTAACCTAACCTCTAAACCTATTCACGAGGGACGAATAGTTATAGAAACGGCCGCCAGAGCTCTCGGCGGAAAGTCCTGCCATAGCCTACTGGTGACCACACGCAGAATACAAATGCAAATATCTCGGTTAATATTCAAGATACAGAATAAATGTATAGAACAATATTTATAGCAAATTTAATTTGCAATAAGATTTATTCTATACAATTTTTTGATCCGACGCATAATAACGGAGATATTTTGAATTTTCAAAAATCCCCCCTCTAAACCCCCCCCTCCCACTGGTCCGATTTCAGCCATTAACGAACTTGATCTTCCTTTTTACATAAAACGATTAAATTCTGAGTTTGGTAAAGAACAAACAAAAATTTCGACCACTAGAGCGTTAACAGACAATTATATATATATATATATATATATATATATATATATATATATATATATATATAATTTTGAACGGACCTCATTTTCGTCATCTCCTGGGTAGGATCGAAGGACATTTGAAGAAATTTTTCGAAACTCGCATCATGAGTACGACCTCAATAGCTGATTTCCCTTAAGGGAAATCTGCTAAAACTGTATAGAACCAATCTTATTGTAAATTACATTTACTATAAATATTGTTCTATCCATTTATTCTCTATCCTGAATATTAACCGAGATATTTAATTAACCGGACGGCGCACAGTGGGTCGGATGGCCGATCTAGGTGGAAAAAACTGCTAACTTGTTATTTTTTAATGTTTTATGGTTTTATTATTATTATACAATTATTTAGTCGTAAAAAATAACCACAATATATAAAGAAACTAATAACCACAATATATAAAGAAAAATCCAAAACATAGGTAACAACTGAAATCACAAAAGAAGAACAGTTAATGGGAGATATTATCAGTTAATCATCACTATCGCTATTATCGCTTTCTGAATCTTTATTTATATTAGAACTTGGAGGCTGCAAAAGCTATAGCTCATCCTTACGTAAACGTTTTCGATTTTTCCTGGTCTCCTTCCTAAAAGAATTAATTAAAGGATCTGAAGTCATCAACAGCCTTTGTGCTAAATCCGTATTTGTATCTATTCGAGAGCATTTCCGGGTATGGCACTCTCGAAATCACCTCAAATCTTTATTTCGAGACTCCTGAGCCTCCTCCGATAGTATTCTGATTGGCACAATGCACTTTTTAATTATTTGGGTGCTATGGGTAAAAATTTTATGAACAAGAAATGAATAAGAAAATAAATACTCATCATCGGCATCCTGGTCTTCAAATTTCTGCTTGTATCTATTATGACCACTGCTACCATCACAACCCCATTTACATATCATAACAAATGTTGTTTGAGAGGGGAAATTTTGAAAAACTTAACTGTGAGCAAGAACAAGTCTCATAGATGTCAAATCCACTATGGACTGTACATTGAAAGTGACGCAATTTTCAGTAACTACCATATCTCCAGGTCCAGATGGATAACAATCGTTTTTTGTTTTTCCTAATTGAGAATAAGATGGATATATTTTATGATTAATCTTTTATGCATGATTCCGAAGCAACTTATATGAATTTTTTGACAGCTTACAGTCAATGAAAATAGCTAACGCTTCTTCGTTAGTAAATGGGCGGGTTTCATTAAGTTTACTCATTCGAAGTTTTTTAATTTAAGTAGCTACATCAGATGAACAAAGAGCTACTTCTTTAATGATGTTAGCTGCATCACGTTTTCCCGACTTTCTTACAGCGACTTCAGAAGCATACACTATTTCATTTAAAGGTCTTTTTATAATATCTCCTATTTTTGTTTTCTTCGTTTTAGCACAGCAGTCTTCAAATGGCTTAATTGGTCGACCTCCAGAAGTAGATGGCAGAGGTTCCTCTTCATCACATATACATATAAATGTGAAAATTTTATCCAACGAAATAGTATTTTTTTTTAAGAAACAAATCTTTGTATAGTCCAGCTTCTTGCCATTTAATTTTAATTTTTGAAAACAAAAGGTTTAAATTACTGGTCAATTTTTCCAATGAATGTTGTTGGATATTTTTCACAGCAAATTGTGACAAAATGGTCTCAATTAATGGCATTGTGTTTGAGCAGCTTTGCCAAAGAAGAAAAACGTCCCGTCTCGTAATCGTGATTTCTTTTTCTGAAAATAGTCCTACGACAAAGTTAGCAAATATTAGCAATTCTATTTTTTATGAAATGTTAGTTTGTACTATAAACAACAACAGCCATAATTATCTTAGCGGTATTATGCGGTATATTTTTTTTACGGATCTTAAAATTTTTTATTTCGTATAATTTTGAGATATTATTGTATTTTTATTATTAACTTACCTATGGATATGGTGTCCATCTTAATAAAATATTTTAATAATTTACTTTCGATAATTTAAATACGGAAAAAACAACCTTTCTAAGTAAATTTTTAGGTAAAACTGAGCTGCAAACTTGTTAATAATTAGAATGAAAACATCCGATTTGTCATTGTTTGTGTACTCTTGTGATGTTTGTACGGGTGCTAATTCCAAAATACCATGCCATATTGGATTAACAGACGTTCCAGATTAAGGCAAATAACTTAATTAGATGTTTTGATTTCATGAATTATTTCCACCTAGATTGCCCATCCAGCCCACTGTGCGGCGGGGGACTAAGTTCCCGCTAAAAGCTAGTTCGGCCCTTTGCCGTAACTGTTCGGCTCTCGTATGGAGATTTCTCTATTGTAAAACTTCACGTGGGAAATCTGCTTAGTTTACGCAGCCCCTGCGGGACGGACTTTTTTTGTTTACATTTCGTTTATATTTTAACTACTAATATTTATTAGTCGTATTCTATTTATTCAATTTTGTCTTCGTTCATTCAGGTGTTTTAAACATTTAGATATAAACCTTTAAATTATTTTTTCACTTTTTTAATAAAATAAGACAATATGTTGAGGAGGTACAAACGCGGTTTGCCATTTTTTTAGCTGATTTCCCCTTCGCTATTATTAGTTGCAAGGAATAATGTTATAAAACCAATCTAGTTAAACTATGATGCTTTACAATTCTTGTTTTATAAATTTATTTTTTGCAGCTCAAATTTGGCTTTATAATAAATGAAACGACATATTCGTACTTCTTCTTTTCCGCCATTAGTAAACAACCACTTCTACTTATCAAATTTTTATTTAGGAATATACATTATATGGTGAGATGAGATCATTAGTGCGTCATATCCGCATGTGGGAAATCTGCTTAGTTTACGTATGTCCTGCTTGATTTTTATTTTACATGGTAAGGAGCATCATGTGACGACATAGGAGTTTTAGTAAAAATTATGTTATGTTTCGTATGAACTTACACATTAACGAAGTTATTTGTAGTTTTTAGTTTGAGTAACCCTTGAGGTGCAACACAAATTTGCAAATGCGCTTTGGAAGTTCTCATGGGCAACACTGCAGAAATCAAGAACAGCAATAGCCAACTTGTATAACGAATTGATTCTCGTTGAGTTAGGGTTTATTGTGAAGGAGCATTCGTTGCCCACCAAGGGAACGAAACTAAATTGTAATGTCAAGCATAGTCAGTGTATAATTTATACATTCTATTTATGTTGTTCTACAAAGGGTAATCAGCACTGCTGAAGCAACATTCGAAAACTTAATTTTTTTTTGGCAAATTTCTACCCTTTTTTTCCATCTCAAACAACAGGTCCATTCAGATTTATATACATATGTACATCTATACACATGTATATATATTATTAATTTTCTAAAAATATTTAACATTTTCATCTAAAACTATATGTTCTATTCGTACTGTTTTGGATTGTATCTTGTGTTCAATTTCTGTTTTTCGTTTCACTTCTGTTTTCTGTTCCAATTTTTTTTTCTATTTCTCCTTTGTGTTCCATTTTTTGTGTTCAATTTCTGTTTTTCGTTTCACTTCTGTTTTCTGTTCCAATTTTGTTTTCTATTTCTGTTTTGTGTCCCATTTCTGTTTTTGGCTTCAATTTCTGTTATGTTGTTTTATTTTCGTTTAAATTAATTTTGTTTCGTTTTTTAATTTTATATAGTTTTTCTGAGTAACATCGCCGCAGTTGCGAAGCTCCAAATTAATGAATATTCGTTACTGGACGAAATCTGCTGAGAGGTGTAGGGATTAGAAACGGAGTAAATTAAAAAATCACGTATATTTCGTTTATTATGCGTCAAAGTGATATTTTCTGATTTATTTGTACTTTTCATCCTCCAGCCTACCGATTATCACTTAATCTAACTTGTTTCACCAAACTCACGCTAGTTTTAAACTTGACGTATGTTTATCTAGCCTTTTCGCTACGAAAAAAAGAGAGAATAGAACTTAAGATGATAATCACATTATTATTCTAGCCTGAGGGAAATGTGGTTCGGTTCCACATCACGTGCGCAAACGATCATTAGTCACTATTTAAAACATGCTCTTCCGATTTTGGACTAGTGACGTACTGACATTCCTCAAATCTTCGTCTAGGCCAGCTGTTCTCACTTATTCTTCTAAGTAACCAGCATGATGCACTAATTTCTTAGCAGACAGATGCTAAGCAGTTTTATTTATGGGAAATTAGGTAATACTATACTATGTGTGTGGGTGTGTTCATATATGTGAATATACATATTCACATATATATGTATGAGAGGGAGTGTATTAATGCTTAAGCATTATGATCTTTATTCATTCGGTGCAGGAAATGTCGTCCCCATCATTAATACAACGTATGACTCACATCAAGCTTCCACTAAAGAAGGATTTTTTAAAAGTAAATTACAATCTGCAATGCATGGTAAGGTGGTATTGTACAATAGCCATCCATCACACTAAACAGAAGCTACGACCCATTCAGCTCAGTGAGAGGAGCAGCCTCTCCCTCCCTGGCAAGGAAGCCAAGAGCTAAGGAGGAATGGCACTTGATAAGAAAGTAGCCACTGCTATCACTTCACTTAACTTCTATAGGAGATCTCATGGCCATTGTCTGTTGCCGTGGAGGGGAATATGGATGAGTGGAATTGGAATGGGCTAGGAACTTCGGAATTGGATGATTGGCCAGCCTGCTTTGAACTTTTTTTTTTTTTAACCCTAAGGGTATGAGGCCAACTAGGAAAGAAAGAACATGAAATTCAATGAGTTATGTGATAATTGTGTCATCACAATGAAGGAAATGTAACTCCACTTGTTCTTAACTTAAGTAGATATATCATTGTTGTCTATAGTAGAATTTCGTTCGGGATGTCTGCTTCGAGCAAGCAGTACCTGAATAGAAAGACATTTTAATGAACGGGAATCTTGAATAGCTTAAAACGGAATTTACCTTTGGATATTTTGGAGCTTATCTGATGGTTTGAACAGTTGTGAGTAGCGTACGAGACGTGGGGTGGGGTGAAGGGGGGGGGGTCAAGACCCGTTTATTGTGCAGTGGATATAAAATCTATTTCGAGTTGCCTGGTCTAAGATCACCCTGTTTAGTCACTATCTCTGTAGCTCATTATGGAACTCATTAATAATCTAGTATCTCATTATGTCTAAGTACTCAAATATCATGAAGTAGTTAAATGTCCTGCAGTTGTATTCACTTAAAGTAAAGTCACTAAACTAAATATCTCCTTTTTCTGTGAGAAGGGGTGTGAGAAATTTAAATTGTATTGTCACCATTACTTTTTTAAATTATTATTCAGCAAAGAGTGGGCCAGTCTATTGTATCTAGGAAAATGAATAAACGATCGTTAATCGTTCCAAACAATTGATGTATAAATAACGTTTGGGGTTTCCCTGAGCCAATGCAAAAGGCTTGAGGTGGTGCGTGGGTGTGGCGAGGCACGAATAGAGCGGGCGGGGAGGCGGACCGTGAACTGTGACGGTAATAACATACAATTTACCGCCGAAATTCCGGGGCTGTGACATGCAGGCCAGCTGAATAAATGAGAATCGGCCCCTTTGAAATATTCATCCCTGAGAGAGAGGAGGAAGGTGTGAGGGAACGGCTATCGACTTGGGAGCTGGGGCAGCGCATGCGGGGAGGGGAACCTCCACAGAAACCAATAAAATCTTCTTGAGCAAGCTGGCACGGGCAAAAACACTACACCCCACCTCCTTCCCTCACTCGCAACTATTGATCCAAGGAGAAACCCGAGTCCACTCTAAAACCCATCCCAAGGAGATAGATCTCACAATACAGATACCTTACAGTATTGCCAAACTTGTCTCAAAAGCATACGACTGCTAATCAACTTGGAAGACAGAGGCAGACAGATGAAAAAATAAGTTCATCATTATAAATTGAGCATGATGAACTAATCTTGGTTCAGAACTACGTAAGGAATATAAGGTGATGAGTTCAATGTAAAGATCTTCAAAAGATAAATTGGTCGTAAAGAAAAAGTCCTAGAATAGCCAATGATGAGAATGTTTGAAACAGTAGTTGAAGTGCTGAAACTTATGTCATAGGGGGGAAAAGAGCGATATTCAAAATCGAAGAGCGAATACTCTATAATCAAATCTTTCAACAAATAGAAAAAAAGAAAAGAAAATGCAATATTCTATTTAGTTCTTGAAATTATGTTAATATTAGTTTCAAATAAAAATAAAACACTTTGTTAAGACCTTAACGACCAACACAGTTTAATTACTAAGACAAGCCTTTCCCCAGGAGATCTAATGTTTTACATTACTTCAATTTAATAGACACAATCAATGAAGAATTGAAAGTAAAATAAATGTGATGTGAACCTATCTGCTACCCTTGTACTTGTATTAAGTTCAACAACAAAAGTTCAGATATACTTCATTTAACATTCTTTCTTTTGAATGGGACATTCAATGTTTCCTTTATAATGTATAGTGGCTGAAATTGTTATTGAACATAATTTATAATTTTTTATCACGAATAAAATTGGTTTAATACATATATTCTGTGTCTCTAATCGATACGGAGAAATCTGCAATGTTTTATTTTTGCCCTTTTCTAAACCTTCAGAGATACCAAAACCCTCCTAAGTGGGAAGAAAATAAGAGGCGTACAGGTAGGTGTTTTAAAGCAACAACAGTTTTAAATACGAAATTTCAATATTCTGAGGTGTGTCTTTATTACGTGATACATTCATACGTTCTGACGTCACGCAGAAAGTAGTCAAAATGGATTTAACAAGACAATTTGAAATCTGAAAACCGACATTTTTCGCCATTACTTCGTTCAAGGAAGTAAGCAGTTATGTAATTAAATCGATTTTTTCATATAATGATATGCAATTACCTTAATATCATAATGTTTAATTAAGACCAGTCAGTTTCCCAACGGCAGGGGAAAGAATAACTTCCCTCAAACCTTTTATGATAATGATCTGAGACAAATAAAAGTATTTAGCACTAATAAATGAAGTGAGGGACAACTGTTGTTTTATTTTTCTGACTTTATTAATATAGCTTTAATAGTGAATAATAAATTATAGGTAAGTGAATTTCATTCTCATATTTTTAATAATGTGAAACTTAATTTGTTTCATCACGTTTAGTTTCATATTGAGGAAAGCGTTGTGTAAAGGAAAAATGAAATAATTAAATCCTCTACAATAAAGAGTTAGAATATGCTTACGATGGTTGCGTAAAATGTGATAAGTAGATCATCGTTAATGGCGAAAACATAGTTGCGGAATTTAATAACCCAATATGATCTAGGCCAAATAATATTGAAAAATTAAAAATTTATCTGTCGATATATACGAGTATATATATATATATATATATATATATATATATATATATATATATATATATATATCTGTATTATAAACAAACCGTAGTAGTTTAGGTAATTGAAATGTTTCGTCTGTCGACTGCTGAATGGATTCGTAGGTTTACCTGGATGGATTTGCAATAGGTATCAGATTAGATTTCCAATACCTGATCAATACTGGTGGTGCTCTGTGGTGGTCCACTTATCTTTCTAATCCAGGAAAATAAGGAATTATAATATTTTGCAATTTTAATTATGTATTAAAAGACAGCAGGTACAACCCTGTACTATATCATCTTTTGAGCTTCCAGCTTATTTCGTCGTCTACCTTTCATTAAATTTGTTTCATGAACTGAACAAAAAACAGCATTTGAAGAAAGAGATATGTTCTTTATTTGCATATGAGTGAATAGATGTATGTGTTGGGAGTTGCTGAGGTTTATCTGGAAACATAAGAAATTTATCAAAGCGTCGAGCAGTCCTTACAAAGTAATCGGGAATTTTAACTTTGACTTTTGAAAACTCAACTAGCGGATTCACTATTGAAGAGGAAACTGCAGGGCGAATACTTTCTTGTACTATTGAAACTATGTATACTGTTAACAGATTGTGATTTATCTTTCATTGATATGAATTTTTTCTTCTCTATAAAAGCTAATAATATACTGAGAAGAATAAATGTTTATTCGTCGTATACTGGCAAGGATGAAAAAATTCCATTCCATCGTCTTCTTAGAAGTTCCTCCCATTTTTAGAATAATAAAATGGACTCAGTGAATATCATAAGTACTAATGTAAAACTTTGAATAATTAACCTAGCTCTACAAATCTCTAAGTTATTGATAATATGTACCTATATGTAACACACAAGATTAAAAATTCGCCCATTGGAGGGCTCCTCAAGTGAAGAACAAAATGACCTCGGAAATTTTGACCCCTCCAATCAGGAGTGTTGGGATACATAAATAAAAGTGAAAACAGATTCAGCTAAATTAAAATAAATAATGAGACCAATTATATATTTTTGATTGTTACTTAGTGGTAAAGGACAAGGAAAAACAGCATTTACTAATATTTTCAGTGTTTAAGAACGTAAATCCATTTCAGATGTACACTGATAACGCTATTACCAATATGAAGGTTGAATACTCCATTATTTTGGCACTCATTTAAATTATTTACTTTTGAATAGGAGGGGGGGGGCTCTGATTAGGCAGCTATGTGTAAGGTTTGGTTTTAATGATCTTAGAAGATATTAAACTAGCTCGGGTTCAATTCGCATGAGAGAAAAGGAAATTTTTAATTTTAAAAGATGAACACAAAAATAAAATCCCTAGACCCAGCCTGGTGAGAAAAGAGAAATAACCTATATCTAATACGTTCTGATTAGCCTCACTGCCAGTTATAAAGCTAAGTACACACCAGTAGACCATGTTGCGCGATTTGTCTATAGACCGTCTAGAGACGGTTTCGAGACACGGCCTATAGACTGTCTAGAGACACCGTTCATTGTCTCGTCTAGTGACCACACTACGATGTAAATTTCTCAGTCTCATGTTCCAGTCCGCTATGGAGGACATTGTTTTTTGTGGAATGAGTTCCTGCTTAGTGGTAATTATAAGTGAAAAAACACGAAAACGTAAACGTTGGTGGACGCGGTAAGTACTTACAGAAGGGCCTAGATTCGGTAAAGCTCTATTAAGTAAATTAAGATTGGAAGACGCCATGGGTTTTCGGAATTTTACCCGGCTGACGTCTACTGATTTTGAAGACTTGCTTCTGATGGTTGGAAGAATAATAATGAAGCAAGATACAAAGTTTAGGGAAACCATCCCAGCTTCTCTTCGACTGCCAGTCACACTGCGTTTCCTAGCAAGTGAAGAATCGTTCACGAACCTCATGTACACCTTCAGAATACCAAAGCAGGCAATATCGAAAATGGTTCGAGAGGTCTGCGAAGCAATTATCTCATCATTAAAACAATACGTAAAGGTATGCATAAAACAATTATTACTAGCATTAAAACTTAATTATTTATAGATTTGTGTAGTTATTTACAAAATCACGAATGCCATTGCCAATTTCATCCCTCGGCTCTGATTCCTCCTGAAGTTGAACATCTTCAGCTCCTTCTAAACCACCTGCAGTTGATGCAGAAGGATTTGAGCAAGCGCTGACTTGGGAAAGGTGCGATGATGTAGAAGGTGCATATGGGGTCTGAATGGACGGAATTTCAGCAGCAAGCAGACCCATGTCCAATCGAAATAAAATATCAACAGCAAAACCACACCACTCGACAGCTGGAAACAGAGTGAAGATGCCTAATCCCTAGGTGCTGAGTACATCCACACTGTCAAAATGTTCCGCAGTATGTCTAAGTTGCATGAAGTCTCCCATTCCAATCGGGAGACCATAGACCTGCGATTTCTGGTCTCGCAACTAGCCCGTAGACGGAAGTCGGTCTATAGACCTGTCTCCGTAGACAACCTGAGACACGTCTCAGAGACCATCGCGCAACATGTCTACTAGTGTGTACTAGGCTTAAGTAGACGTTGTTATAAATGTATTAAAATATCTTTGCATAAATGTGTTACACAAATGAATTAATATAAGTTGTAGATAAGGAAAAAAAAACTGTACATATTTAATATATTTTAAATATACTTTGCCGTAAGAGTTGATAGAACCTATTGTTTAATAGTAGGGCACTAAAAAAAGGTGTTAATGACACCTAAAAAAGGTGTTATATACACTGCAGCCTAGATATTAATGAGGACATAACCCAGATACTAATGTACATATGAACCAGTTAATGTTGGACTCATTTCCATCTTGGTAATGAATACATATATCTGGTAATTTATGTGTCTGTTCGACTCATTCTACAGGTATGGCTGTAGCCTTCTTCCCTATATATAAATAATATGTTAGCTCCAGTTGTTTGCTCCATTCATTTGAATATTTCTGTGAGAGTTCCATTACTTATTGATAGATACATTACAGTGAGTATGATTTTATTTCTCAAATACAGTATTCATTCTCTTTAAAAAATGCCAGTCTTAATAGGCTTAAAAATTTGTTATCCTAATTATAAATACATAATACTTATTTTCCGCCACCCCAAAAAATGGCCTCTTTCCAAAAATTATAGAAAATTCGAAACATTTCTGTCATTTTGAGACGAATTGAAAAATGTTAAATAACAAAAACTTACTGAACTTCTAATTTCCTAAAATTGATGTTTTATGCACTTTTTTTCAAACTCTAATATTAACCGAGATACTTGCATTTTTTCAACCTATATATATCTCCACTTCTACTCTTTCACATTAGCCAATAAGTATACTGCGGAACCTATTATTTAAAGTATAAATACAAAGTATTGTGTTCATCAAAGATTTAAAAGTGGTTGATAAGAGGAGGGACAAAATAAAAAATTCAAACATCTCCCCTTTATCACTCGGATCATAGATTATATAATCATTCTCGTTGGAAATATCTGCGTGACGAATTTATTAATCATTATACTACTCGTTACGTTTTCGTTTAAAACTGAAGTACCATCACGCCTGTATAACAGAGGAATACGGTATCAAATCAAAAATATATCCGTTATTACTCAATGAGTCGAAAACTATTATATGATCAATCTTGTTACTGAAGTTATTCGTAACGTCCAGTCGTTATTCTTTACGTTCTGCACTAATTTTAATATCAACGGAATCATTTTAATTTTTTATATTGCAGCCTGTAAAGGCTAACGTCTCACTCTTCTCTAGCCACAGATTTATCAGATAGAAGCCCTTGAAAACGAAGCGCTAATCCATGCATTCTTTCACCGAGAGCCAAAAAAGTTCGGATGAGCAAATTAAAATCCAAAGCAATGATGATTGTTTTTTTCTATGTTTATGCACTTGTGTGCCTTCATTGGTTCCGGGAGGTCAAAGTGTTACAATCTTGAGGTAGTTGCTAAACTACGTGAAAGAGTAAACGAAAAAATGACTCGAAATGAGGAAGACAGATGATGTGTTCTCTATCAAGACAATGCGCCAGCTTATTCCGCGCTACCTGCCAAGAGGTTGCTTGCCAAGTACATCATCCCATTGTTAGAACATCCACCTTATTCACCACATCTTGCACTATGTGACCTCAATCTGTCCCCTGTGGTGAAATCTGCATTAAAAGGGACGAGCTTTAAGCCCGTGGAAGCTGTAAAAGAGTAAGTGACACGCGTGGAGCTGACAGAAAATGACTTCCAGCAATGGAAAATTCACATGGAGGATTCTAGGGATAGAGAAGAGGTGTATATTGAAGATGATAATAAGTAATTATGTATAAAATGAAAATATATTTTGTTTATCAAGTCAGTCTCTTTATTTAATAGCCATAAATTTCACTAAAAGCTGTTGGCCCTGCCTTTACATATTTAGCATAAACCTTTTGTTGTTATATTAGGTTCATACCGATAGAGGCCACGGTTTTACCTGACGACGTCTTAATATGTTATTCGTTGTCTGAATATCTCTATATATATTCAACCCAAATGTGACGGTTTTTTTTTTTTGCTTCTTTGCAAGGAAATATTGTAATCATGAAAGATTTTGGATTTCAACAGAATCATCAGTTTTAAGCCTCTCTCTGAATCTCACGTTAGTTTTGGCGTAACATCAGTACGTAGGTACCTATTACCTGACTTTTCTCGAAAACTACTAGCCTTGAGAGTTGAAATCTCACATGTATGAGTGGAGTAATATCTTGTTGAGCACCTCGTCTTTCCTAATAAAATCGACAAAGGAGGAGGATGTGGGGATCCAATGTAACGTAGAGGGCGATAATAAAAAGTTAAAAATTTCTCTACACCTCTTAGAGGTACAAAAACTTTGTACAGGATCCTTCTTGTTTTTCACTAAACGGTCAATTTATGTTCATTGAACTATTTTGATCTGACGCAACGGAACGGGAATATCTCATGTTACTTTTTAATTAACTAATTTTAAATGAGGGACACCAAACCTTTTTTTTTAAATTTAATAGAAATACATGGAAGTTTGTTTAAACTTTTGGAATTATTTGGAAGATATTTAATATGGAAGAGTTAAAAGTATTCGAATGTAAACCTATTAAACGCAGAGAAGGCTTTTAACATGACCAACAACGGCTACCATGCCATGCAATTTACTAATAAATGTGTGAAAAGATTAACTAACACAAGTTTTCAATCACCCACTGTTGCTCAAGCAATTTCGCATTAACCTAACATTTTACTAAAATTTCCATCCTTCTTCTCATAAATGAGTTTGTAAGGGAGAACTAGAAAATTGGCTGTGTCATGTATTTGTCATTCCAGAACGGAGGAAATCTTAGATGTGCTTGACGAATTTTATGTCTTCAACATAGCTTATGCACTATCTGCTTTAGTAACAGAACAAACCACTGAAAATTGTGTATTTATTGCATTAGTATCCGTAGTGAAACATCTTCAGACACGAAACCAGTAAGTAACACACACGTGTCTGTACGTGTACGTTTGTGTGTATGTGTATGTTTGTTTGTGTGTGTGCGGGCGCCTGTGAATGATGGGAACATCCATATATATATTGTCTTAATACAAACTCCATAAACTGTAGATATTGCTGCTTATTATACTTATTTAACCTGTAGTTTACAAGATAACAAATGGTGGATTATTTTTGTTTGTCAATATGAAGGAATTAATATCGTATGTTATCTACTTGCAATACAGTCTTTATTTATAAGATTCAGGAATACATGTCAGATATTTAACAGAAATTAAATCATAAAGAGATGGGGTTAGCCATGTGAGTTAAGGCGTTGTTCTTAATCTCACGTGGTAAACCTAGAGTCGTGAATTCAATTCTCAGCAGTAGGAATTTATTTATAGCGAACTCATTAAGTAAAATAATTAGTCCCACCCTGGCTAGAAAAGGGTGGTAACCCGTAGATAACCCGTCCCAATTAGTCATAGCAGCAAAAAGTGGACGTTAATAAATAATAATAAAAAAAATCATGAAGAGAGTTAATGTAGCTCATCAATCAGTCACGAACTACAAATGAGTTAATTATGTTGTTGGATTGATTGAATCCAATTACGTCTTCATCGGCAATTCAACTTAATATTTGTTTCATAGACTTCACAAAAAAAAAATATTTCATTACTCATTAAAGAAATTAATATACACCACTTTAGAAATTCAGAATTTCATAACTATTTCTCTCTGCCTGATCTATAAAAGTCCCTTTACGCAAGTGGTGCTCAACGTAAACAGATTTTTGCTTACGGAATGGAATTTTTCGCCGAAGAATCCTGTGAAACCGTAGCAATTTAAGTCGGACATTTGATGATTAATGATTCAATTACCAATAAATGACTTTCATTTACTATAATTGAGCAGAACCGGGGATTAACAGAAATAACTCCCTTAATATTCAAATTAGAGGTGCAGTATATAAAGCAAAAAATATGGGATTAAATGATGAACAAGATATAAGAGATAACACAATTCATACCACAAGTCAAGAGTTTGATTCCGCGAAACTTCCGTTATAACACGTTGTGTAAATTCAGCATGGCAAAAAGTGTTTGAATATTACTCTTATAGTTTAAATTTCTATGTGAAATAAATAACAAAGTTATTTACTAATTTAACTAAATAACATCATTTGTCATAATCTGCCTTTTTAAAATACTATTTAATAAGTACTAATAAAATTGTTGACTACCGCTGTACTTTATATTTCGTTATACGACAAAAGTTGCTGTAAATAATAAAATAAACACCTTCAGTTATTTACATGTTTGCCAAAAAACCAATACCAAAAATACACTGCGAATGTTCATTTTAGGTTTCCCTTACAACCCCCATTCCTGCTCGCCCATAGAAAAGTTAATATAGGTTATTTTGGTGGAGGAGTTGATGCTAATTCACATACCGAGTTTTGTTCAGTTCGCATCAGTCTTTTGTGCCAAATACAATTGTTGACTTCCGCTATAGTTTTTAGTATCTTGTTTATACTTCGTTGTACAACAAAAGTGTATATAATAAAAGTTTCTCTAAATAACAAAATAAACACGTTTTGTTATACGCATGTTTGCCGAAAACCCAAGAAAAAGCGAATTATCGCTTTTTTCATTTCAAGCTTGCCTTATAACCCCTACTCCCGATTGTTCATAAATATATTAATATAGCTTATAATCAAAGAGGAATTAATACTTACCCACAAACGGAGTTTCCATGAGTTAGGTTTTGTTTTTTATGTCCTTTAAAATTGTTCACGCCCGCTAGAGGTTTAGAGTATATCTTGTTTCTACTTCGGTTTACAACAAAAGTGTT
The DNA here is from genome assembly GCA_019009955.1 of Riptortus pedestris. Lineage (NCBI taxonomy): Eukaryota > Metazoa > Arthropoda > Insecta > Hemiptera > Alydidae > Riptortus > Riptortus pedestris. The sequence goes on along the minus strand of CM032228.1, from coordinate 105,551,510 downwards.
CATAAAAAAAGTTTACTCTAAATAACAAAACAAACAATTTTTGTTATGTGCATATTTGTCGAAAAACCAATAGGATACGAAATACTGTAGTTTTTAATTACAGGCCTCCCTTATAAACCCACTCCTGTGGGTGGTTAAAATTTTCTCATTTTAATTTATTTCCTTTTTACTTCTTTGTAGAAAAATAAAGAAATTATTCTATTCTAGCCGGTGATAGATTTGATCCATTTGGACCCTCCTTAACTCATTTTGGCTAGTTAAGCGCGGCGTCTGGATTTAGGGAATTATCTTGCATCCACTTATAACGGCTAGTAGAAGGTTGAAATTTAATATTCTGAATTTTTATAACGTCTAGATCGAATTTTGTCTGAGCGGGAAGTGAAGTTTACAGGAGGGGGGGGGTGCTAAAATAAACAATTGCAAACTTCTCCGGACCTACCACAGTTACACAAAAATCCCTCAGTACATCTTTGGTTTATCATGAAATGGTCTATAAATTATCTAGAATGATGGTGTCTACGACATATTTTATATGAATACTTTTAATGATCGCTTCCCTCCATACTATAGGAACTTTTGATCACATATCACCTGGAAAACGTCAAGTAATAGCTGATTTCTTTCTTTCAGCTGGTCCAAAGGAACTCCATCAGGCCCAGAGCATTTACTTTTTAAGGTACTTAACTATTTGCTGTATCTTAACTCGGTCAAGGCTGAGCTACTACATTGTCTCTCATTGAGTTGACTGAAAATGACCATCATAGGTTGGAGGTGCTCTTACACAAGTCGTCCGGTTGGTCTGCAAATTCAATAGTGTATTATTGGTCCAACCATACTTGATCACATTACTCTCAGTGAGATAATCGGTTGCATTCCAGAATTTAATGAGTACGATCTAAAAGACAGATACTAAAAATTATTTTAGTTTATCTAACACTACTTATTGTAACAATGGCAGCTATTATTTGTCATTGTTGTTGATCATCATATATACTTTCTTAATTATATATCTCATATTTCATTATTTCAAGTTTTATATTTTATTTTAATCTAGACTTGGTTAATTATCTTAATATTTTTCTTCCATTCGAATAACTTATCCGTATAATAAACGTCTAGACGTCACTCCAAGATAACCGTAACAATACACTAAGCCTGACCCAAATGTAGGATTAATTGGTTCTGGTTGGCTTAGTGTATAGATTCTAAAAAGCATGAAATGAGAACAAAACCAAGGCACCAGATCGGGTAACCGAATTAAAAAAAACGGGTAATTACGTTAACAAGAAAATTGATTGATTGTATAACATTCGACTCATAATAATGGAGGTATTTCAGTTTTTTATTTTACCCCTATAAACAAACCCCATCCTTCCCATTTGGGCTGTTCTTCTTGTAAAAGAACTCGATGTTTTTTTTTCCAATTAAAATTTTAAATATGAAAATTGGTTTCAAATATCTCAAACGCACACTACCCACTCCCACACACATACATATGTGTATATTTATATATAAAACTTTAAAATTAAAACTGTTGTTTTGGGCACGCATTGACTGCTAGTTACGTGATGCCATAATCACATAAAAAACCCAATAGCTACTTATTCCCCTAGGATGCATCTTTCAGTTGGGATTGATAATACATGGTGCAGCTTTAGAAAATGTAAACAATGTGACCAGCAAATCAGATACATGCTTAAGCTTTCTACAATCTTAATTTTAGGCACGTCCCTAATCTTCCTGGAGGGAAAAACTATGATGAATAAATTACGAAAAACATCCCACTTGAGGTTAATAATATATAATTCTAACGACTATTGTTTAACGAATGCTGTACAAATGTGATGCTTATAAACTTTACTCAAGTGAAGAACTGAAAAAACGAGAACTTGTGGTCATTCATCCCCAAACCACACAAAAATGGTACTAATAGAAAGAGTTAAAGATATTGCTGATTTTAAAATTGGAAGTTTCAGAATCATATTTTTCGTTCTAAATGAATAACCATTTAAAAGAAAAACATACCTCGTTGTACTTCAATAAAAGATAAATTTCTGAGCATATTAATATGAAATATTATTAAATAACTTACATCATATAAGTATGCATGCATCACACAATTTTTATCTATTTTATCTATAAATAAAGATAAAAATAAAATGTATGGTGAGTTTTATTTTTCTCCCTTTTTTTTCCTCTCCTTCAGATGTATCACTGAATTATTGGTGGTAATAATATTTAATCTGTACAATGTATCAGTTAATCATAATAAATATGTTTAGTAAATCGTTTTCATGTAATTAAAAATAAATGTTTTATATTAATAATAAGAAAATATCACTTCTTCATATGGTATGAACTTATTTTAGCTAATTCCCGTCTTCAGATGGGCTCGAACTCCCCGTTCTTGACGAGTAAGTAGAAAAGTTAACGAAAATCTGGTTCTTTCATATAGACCCACCAGTAAAATTGGTTATTGGGTGCGCGATAGTTTTGTGGGCCCAAGAAATATGAAATAACGAATATTCCTTCCCTTATATTGCATTGGCTTAATTCTGTTTTTGGTCGTCATAAGTCTGCACTTTTTGACCGAAAAATGATTCTAGTCGAAGAACTAATACCGAAAAATAGACGTTTTTTTCAATTTTACCCTCCCTTTCTATTAGCCATTACACAGCCCTTGTGTCACAATTATTTTATCATGTAAATTTCATATATGTAGTTACATTTATTGCTTTTATTTATTTTTTATTATAGATATTGTGAATAATGGAAGAAGACTGAACGTGCATAATACGTATGTATGTAAATATTCTTACTGCACGTCAACTTAGAACACACTTATGCTAATTTTAAATGTGAATTTCATATATTTGATGATAGTGTACCCGATTTTTTTTCCCGCTCGCAAACCCCGCTAATAATAAAAATAGAAACTCACAATTTCGAATTTTTCTATCAAATGGAACTTCTTTCATTTTAAACTTTTTTTTCTTAATCTCTTTAATATCCTTTGGGCGTCTTTACTCATGCAAATTCATTTTGAGCAAAAAACTCTTTCATGACCTATAGTTCCAATTGTTCAGCACCTATTATTTTATTTTAATCAATATAGTTTTCCTACTTTTGACTCTATTGACAAATGTGTGCATATGGAATTTTTAAATGATATGAGAGATCAAGTTTCATACTATACCTACATTAAACTGCTTCAATTATCGTTTTGGGATTATGATCCACGAGGAAGAAAATACATTGTTTCTGAACATGGCCATCTAATTAAAACAGACAGATTTTAAAAGAATTGGAATATTTATGATAGTTTTTAATTATCTAGATATATATAATAATTTTAATGTTATATGGGTTGTAATTTAATGTTTCTTATATTATATATTCTTTTTTTTCAGTAGTTGTTTAATGTCTTTTTTTCTTTGTGTATTTGTCAAGAGCAATATTGTTTTGTAGTTGTACAATATATTGCTTTGTTCTTGTTGTGTTGACGGTCAGTGGTTATAAATAAGCCTTTTGAATTATGTAAGATTCTTTTTGGAGTGACCAAGGATAGTTTTTTTTTTTTTGAAAAACCAATATTTGCTGATATGATAATAGGCACATGAGCGAGTTTTCTCATTGCTAGAATAAGAGTGACTACACTGAAAGAGAGCATGATTTGAGCATAAGACATGATGATCTAGAGAGACTTGTTATAAAGCAGTTTGGTTCGACATTTGCATATGAAAGGCTGACATAGGGCGAGATCGTGTGTGGAATATTACATAAGGAATATGCTTACATAAATGGACAATGAGTTCGTTAAGTATTGGTGTTTGAAGAGTTTTAGCATATTTAGACAAGTGTTGCATAATACAACCATTATGACGATACTCCACCGTATTGTAGGTGGTTGCTTCACATTTGTCCTGATAATCACGCAACCTCATTGCTGAACTATTGCATCAGTTGGTAATTATAACTTGTGAAATATAATATAAATCTTGCATATTATAGAAAACCTTTGTTGACTATTCATATTATCCAGGCACCTGTTACATAATACTATCAATTTCACACAATCAAATCTTTAGTATCCTTAAAGTAAACAGACAAAACCATATACTTTTTGCGATATGAGTAGTTAGTTATTTCTGATTATCTCAGGCTGATCTAATGCAACCTGTTATTACACACTTTATATTTCATGAGGTCCTAGGTTTCTCCGTCCACAACTAAAGTATTACTACCTTACTATTATAAATAATATAAAACTGTAAGATATTGCAATATCTTACCAATTATGGTTATTTTTAATATTTACATATTGTACACCAACAAAGCAATATATTGTACAACTACAAAACAATATTGCCCTTGACAAATACACAAAGAAAAAAGACATATTAAACAACTACTAAAAAAAAAGAAAAAAAATTATAAAAGAAACCGCAACTTAAAACAAACAATTGTCAAAATACAAGAAACATTAAATGACAACCCAAAAAATTATTATATATATATATATATATATATATATATATATATATGTGTAGATAATTAAAAACTATCATGAGTAAATAAATGATAACGCCCACCGACGACCACATGTATATACATATATATATATGTATATATATATATATATGGTCGTCTAATGTATTTAGAATTATAGTACATGAAATGGATAGGATTCTATCAAAAAACAGATTCTAAAATTATTTTCTAACATACATAAATCATGTTTCTTCTTGAGTTATTTATTATCATTAAGAGGTCTTGGAATGGGAGTCAGAGGTTTGAATTTTCTTCAAAAATATTATTGACACTGAAAGAGCTATTTAATTCTTAACGTTTTCACGTGATAAGTCATTCGTTTACGGTTAGAGTGCTCTATTTTATGATGGATCATCTTTCGCGAAAGTTTTAATACTGAAATAGCCATAGATATCATCAAGTATAATACCATGAAATATTATTATTTTATTTTATCGGGACCGACAATTTTTTAGTGGGCCAAAGTAGATAATGCTAGATATATTTGTTTTTCATGTACATTACTAATAATCGCACATTACCTAAATATAAACACATAATAAAAATTGGACAATTATTTAGTACATATGCACTCAATTTTGTTGATAATTCTAGAAGGTAGGTAACGTTTTTCTATTAACGAATACTTTTTAAAGAAAAAAGGATAAATAATTAAAAACATGTAACATTAGCTTTTGTTAATAATGTAGACATATTATCAAAATTAAAGTTTCACAAGACATTTAGTATAGTATTAAATGAGGCAAAATATTTATGGCTGAACTTTTAATGTTAGATTGCCTGTAAGATTTTCAAAAGATAGTTTCAGTTTTGGCCAAATTGGAGTTCGAACATGAGACGTACATGCTCCATCTTTGAAATAGTTCAGATTTAAGACTTCGACACATGTATTTCTGAGTGGCTTAAAGAGAGCTTTCCAATGAGCCAAAGTACCCTAGACCCCTCCACATTTTAGAAAAAATAGATAATACAAATGCTTGAAGAATTTATGCTAGCTTGGTACAATGATGTAATGATTGTGAAGACGTGCAAAGGGGAGAGGTGCTGTGATCAGAATCTTTTTATAATTAGGTCTGTATTGCAACAGAAACATTTTTAAGGAATAATAAATCTCATAAAAATCTGAATGGAATTCACTTAACTACAGTGAGAAAGGAGTAATCTCATAACCTCTTTTTGTCTTTTCAATGTGATTTTTTTTTAAACATAAAAGGAGTGTACGTGAGAGTTGTTGGAATGATTCCTTTCTTATGTGGGGCGTTTGATAGTCTGTCCCACAAGTATTTACTATCGAATATAAAAGGTGTATATGTCTCGGAGTGATTCTGTTAATTGTTGAGCTCTGTAAAGGCTTGAGTGTCCAGTGACTCGTGAGCTATGCGGGCCGCAATCAACGCCCAAGAAGGAACTAGAGCCTGCGGCAGTATAAAAACTAAACCCTATCCAAATAAAGATATCTAACCTGCAAACCAGTCCCGCTTCTTCTTTCTGCCTCCCTTTTTATAGATTTCTTTATTTTTATTGCTTGCCATCGCGAGCATCGCATGCGGCTCTCTTAACCTCACAACTACCAACAAGCTTTTTCTTCCTTGGGTTTCAAACTGGATATCCCTGAACGATTTCAACTCGGTCTGACGAAGCTCACTCACATTTTTTGTGGGAAATCTCATCTGCCTAAAAATTTCAATTGCCCTAATTACCCTAAAAAGGGCCATAAGAAACATTAGGGGAATTATTAAAGAAGTCTGGCAAGAGTTGCCTTCATAATCAGATTCACTTTGTACTGGGTGAGTATAAAAAACTCCATATTTTATTTTTAACAGGATATCAGGAGGACCATAAATAGTTGTATGTTTTAAAGTCTTTATAAATGATTCAATAATGAAAATGTGATTATAATTTCACTGACACTATTCCAACCTAGTCCAGAATTGTTTCAGACATCTTTAGTGCACCCTCTTCTCAGTGAACAATTCTTTTAACATGTTGACTTATTTTTTTTTATTTTTTTTTTTTTTTAAATTTGTAACAAGTACATAAATAAAGACATAATCTACAAAAATGTAATATACTAATTATTACATGTGTGTATTACATTTTTACACCTTGCTAATAAGCAGTGCCGCTCCAACGCTTATATTATATTATATTACACACACTTCGTTTATTTAGAACGAGTGTAATAAACAACTATGACATTCTCATCCTGCATTTAAACATTGTATTAAAATCCCAAAAGGTGCGAAATATTGGTTTAAATGTTAAATAAATAAAATATGATTTACTATCATAATAAGTATTAATCAATATACGCATATAAAAGTAAAGTGTACCTTTGTAGGCGCCACCTTATCTCCTCAACACTTCAACTCGTGTCACATGATAAATAACTCAAGCAAGCCTTCAAATTCACAACCGAAAAAATGAGATTCAATATATATATATATATAAAGAGAGAGAGAGAGAGAGAGAGAGAGAGAGAGAGAGAGAGAGAGTTAGCCGACTGCAGAAGGGCTTAAGGTACAGGATATGTAGATTCTAAGTTGATATGGCGTTCACTGGCTAGCTGTTCACTAGTCTCTTCATCTTACCAAAGTTGACATAGATCTTACGTTATTGTTAGTACCTAAGTATAGAAGAAGTACGTCACTCAGGTAAAGGGAAAACTAAGCCTAGAATGTGTCGTCTAATATTCGATTTTCTTTTTCTCCACTAATATGAAGCTTATGTAACATTTCAAATGTATGATGGGCATATGATGATTAATAATACAATTGCTGATTAGTAAAAATCCCTCGATATTAATCTCACGATTAATATGAAGCTGAAGATAGCATTTGTTAATGGTCTTAAAATCTTACCAGGATCAAGGGGGGGGGGGGTAAAATAAATAGGACTGGTTAGAGGCTGTTAAAATAAATAATTTTATATAAAATTTCCGCTATTTTGTGTCGCACAAAAATATTATACAAATCAACGGTTGTGGGATATATACCTTAACAAACACTATTAATCTTTTATTCTGAACAAGAAACTAATAGTGTACCAGGCATTCGGAGTTCTTTTACATTCATTTTTTCTTAAACTATTTTTGTTACCAAACATTCCACAATAAACAGATTCATGTTGTTAAAAGAGCTTAACAACGAGAGAGATTTTAATTATTAAATGTTCCACTTTACCTTTGTTAGAGACATAGTTCCAGAAGATAGTTAACATTTCTTCATTCCCAGTCAAGACAGTAAAAAAAACTTTAGTCCAATTCTATTTAGAAAATGATAACGACAACCTATATATAGCCCACCCTAATTACCCAGAGGAACAAATAACATCTGAATAGCCACCGATTTATACATATCTCGAGCATCCTATTCGAGTAGTACTAACAGTGGTGTCATAACTAAAAAATGAGTCTAAAATGGAATCAATATTATTATTATTTTTGTTGATTAACAGTCCTGACTTTCTGGAATATTTTAAGATTACTATTATGAATTAATTTATTTCTTATAACAATTTGTGAAATAACATATTCCTTCCTATGAAATCAATTAAAATTCCTGTGGCTTTTTCAAAAATTAAATTTAATATAATCAATTTTTGCTTATGAAAATAAACTTATTTTGCCTATAATATTTTTCTTGAAAATAATAACAACATTAGAAACAAGAGAGGGTTTTTTTTTCATAATAAAACTATGTGGTATTTAATACACTTAGCACGACAAAACAAGCGGGATACAATCTTTTTCAAGTACAAAGGCTATTGCTTATATTGTTTCGTTTTTTGTCAGTAATCTGTTTATTACAGAGTAGGTACTGACTATGTCCACTAGAATAATACCTTCAGGATTAACATGCATTGCCCGATTCAACTCTTCTACGTAGTATATTTTCGTGCTTTTTGACATCGTTCACGATTTTAACCTTGCTTTTTCTGTTTTGAGTGGAAACGCGTTGAGATGATAGCTTGGTATGAGAAGGGTGGGGTGTCCCCTACATAGCAGCAATGCTTGGAGTTGCTAAATCCACCATTCACTGTGGATTCCAGCCTTTCCAGGGGTCAGCCAGATCCGAACGGAGGTCTGATCAAGGGCAACAATAACTGAGGGCTGTTTTATTAAGCTTTCAGTTTTGACAGATGGCCTCTTGACCACGATAAAAATTCTGGTCTGGCTTTAAATGGTGTGAAATATCTGTCAGCAAAGATGCCGTACGGAGACAGATAGCATGGAACTAGAGGGCCCTAACTCCTGGGGAGATCGTAGAGGAAGACGATTGTTCACCGACCATTATATTCATTAGACAATAAAGCAATGAGGTTTGTACCATAGAGAACGTAGAAACAGTGTGTGGACACGGTGATATTTAGACCAGAACCTTATTTCAGAGGCTTCGCAGCAGTACATTGTGGAAGTGCTCCTAGAGGCTGCGATTCTATTTGCTCCATTTATTGGTGAATGGTTTATTTTAATACTGAATAATGTTCGCAAACCGCAAGAATTCTTTCCGAATACTAGAGGCCAAGGACATTAGCATATACATAAGTTCCCATGGACAGTTTGGACTGGCCAGCACCAACTCTCGGCATGAGAAAGAGCATTTGTAGGATAATTTAGGGAACCATCCTCCCACAACACCATCCTTTTCCAAGTGGCTTAAAACAGCTTTAAATTGGTCGGTAGAGAATACACAAATTGACATTTCTTCTTGTTTGCCGGTTCAACTTTAATAACAGATATTTGCGAGTTTGCATATTAATCCTAGGCCTCATTCAGTGATCATTCTTTCTCATTTTCAGTAATTAATGAACACAAGTTTAGATTCACTTAACGATGTTTAGTTCTGAATTAAAAAAATAAATAGTGTTACTAGTTTATTATGCAATTGAAATTCTTAGCGTTTCTTTTTCTTTATATCCCTCCCTAGTGTCTCTCAGCGTGGAGGTGCCTCGGTCCAAGTACATCAGGCATCACGATCCTGAGCAAGCGCCTTCATGGAATTAAGATTCTTTCTCTTAGCGATGTCATATATGTGTAAAAGAATTCTCTACAGCAAGGTGGTATGAAGTGTCTATGTACAAAATAAATTGGAATTTAAATAGAACATGAGATGTTAACTGATACTGTATAATACTGAAGGTAAGGAAATACGGATAGGATTCATAAATGAGCTTTTTACAAAACAAGAACTGCATTGTAAGGGAATGTGGTTTAACCAGGGATGCGATGAATGGTTAATACCTTAATAATCAATACAAATGCACCGTGGGAGGACAACAACTACAGAAAGTCTATGACAACTTCATCAATGATCTTCGGTAAATCCAAAATATTTTATATTTTTGATCGCTGTTTCCATCGTATTCAACCCAGTCTTGGACCTGTACTGCGTTGTACATGACTCAGTAGACTGGCTTATGCGCTACAAAAACGTATTTCCTAGTGACATTAAGGAGGTCGACTCATTAACGTTAAAATTTTCTTGAGAATGAAATAGAGATATTATGGCAGGCAGCATATAACAAAATCCTAACTTTTATAAAACAATCCCTAATTTTTGAACGGGACGGTGATGAGGTAATAGACCATTCCATTACTTTCCGACACGAGAAAAAACAATACTCATCCTCGTAGAGTAGGCCTTATTGAGAGGACAATAAATAAGCTACGGAGCTGCGTTGAATGAGAGATGAGAGCAAGCACGTAGAGCCGACGCCGAGAAGACAAAGCAGCCCGTGCTCCAGCATTGATGGACTCATTTTAACATTCTGAAAACATTCATTTCATAACCTACATCTATTTGTCGGTCCCTCTCAGTTTAGAAAGACCTACTCCCAGGTCCTTCTTTCTAGAATTTCTCACTGGCGCATTTCGAATGGTTCAATGCTGCAAGAACCCAAAACTTGCGGGATTGCAAATCAGGGATGTAGAAGTTACTAATCTAATATGGTCTTATCTACAAAGTCTTTTATGTTGCTGAAAATAAAAGCTCTTTCTGTCATCTCCAGATCCTGAAATGCATGTTGAGAAGCAGAGGGTTGATGAGTTCCACCAAATCTCCATTTGCAATTAAGCACTGAACATGACAGCAAGAGTTCTCGAAAACGTATAGCAACATAAAACATAAGGGAGGATTTTGCTCATTACTTCTACACTCCTGACATAGATGTCTTTCTTCCCCAGCACTCATCAAGCTATGCCTAAATTGCAGTTTACATTCTCAACTGTCTAGTGCCTGTCACTAGCTATAGAGCAATGGCTCGGGTGGTGTTTTCTCCACTTCTAGCAGATTTCCCTTAAGGGAAATCAGCTATTGAGATCGTACTCATGACGAAAATATTCTTCAAATCTATCCTATCTAGCAGATGACGAAAATGAGGTCCGTTCAAAATTGTATTTGTATACATATATATATTTGTCTGTTACCGCTCTAGCGGTCACAATTTTTGGTGTATCGTTACCAAACTCGATATTTAGTCGTTTTATGTAAAAGAAAGATTAAGTTCGTTAACGACTGAAACCGGATCAGGGGGAGGGGGCGTTTAGAGGGAAGGATTTTCGAAAATTCGAAATATCTCTATTACTATATGTCGGATCGAAAAAAAATTTTCCTTCTAATGAGTATTAACCGATATATTTGGGTTTTAGAGTTTTACGCTTTCAGTAAACACTCCTACTAGTGTCATATTAATAATAAGCTGTTATATAATGAACCACTTAATTAATAAATATTGAAGCTAAGAATATATGTATTGCATTTGGTTTATTAATTCCTGATTGACTTCCTAAAAATAGCGATATTTCGTTTCCTATTGGTTTTTTCCGCAAATATAAACATAACAAAAGTAGTTTATTTTGTCATTTGGAGTAACTTTTGTTATATACACTTTTGTCGTATACCTAAGTATAAATGAGTTATACGTTAAAACTTTAGCGGGAGCCAACAATTTTATTGGGCACTAACGGCTGAACCGAACTTAACAAAGCTCGGTATGTCAATTAGTATTAATTCTTCCATGATTATAAGTTACATTGAAATTTTTAGGTTCGAAGGGGAGGGGGTTATAAGGGAGGCCTGAAATAAAAATTCACCATATTTACATGTATAAGTTACGGGAAATATAAAAATATCGAAGACAATGAAGCCTTATCGAACAAATATTCTATTATTAGCAAATCCACGGCAACGACGGGTATCAATCCTAAACACTGGGACGGGCAAATGTCAAAATATTGTGCAATGTAAAGCCTGCTAAAAAATACCATCACCATTCAGCCTCAAATGAATTCCCGGGCGAAGCCGGGTATCTGAGCTTTTAGTTTTACGCTTTCAGTAAACCCCCATTCCTACTACTGTCATATTAATAATAAGCTGTTATATTATGAACCACTTCATTCCAAGATTAAATACCAAATACTGTTTTCAACGAACGAGATACTAACAAATACGTTCTGTTCCCCCCCCCCTTTGTTCTTGGATTACTAAATTTTGAGTTGAGATAAAAATTATTCTGATTCAATGTAAATTATAGCACTAGCTATAGTGAATAGGTTTCAATAAAATTAATATGTTATATTCTGATATAATTCGGTAATTGTTTTTATTTCCGGTGAGAGGTTAGAAGACCGGTTTGTTCACATTTCAGACACTTACCGTTGGGAGGTGAACGATTTTTTATTACCGCTTCTATTTATTTACTTAATATTCATGGTTGTGATGTGTTACCAGTATGTAAATTAATCTATTGTTAAACTTCACGAGGGAAATCTGCTTAGTTTACGCAGTATTTAAGAATTTAGATATCATCACTTCTTTTAATCCCTAGATGTGTTGGATTGATTAGAGACATTCATGATAGTTAAATAGAATTTTATAGCTGGGAAGTGTACTTTATAAAATTACAAATATTCGCACGTACTTATATATTTTATAGTTCAAATGATCGATTTACGTATCCCTACTTGTAATACAACTAATCTTGTCTAGAGTCGTACTTCAATGCAACTTTTATGAATATTTCATATGTCAAATTTTTTTTGTACTACAATTATTGGTTAGAATTTAGTTTATTTAGGACATTTAAAATTCCCTTTGAAAGGAGAATATGCTCGAGACTTGTTTGAAGGAAAAATAATAAATATAGAAGCTAAGAATATACATTTGGTTTATTAATTCCTGATTGACTTATTTCATACCAAAACCGAAAAATTATTGCGAGTTGTTTTAGAAAATGTGTGTATAATTAGTTATCTATGAAAATTAATAAATTTGTTTATCGAGCTGTTTATTGATCAAGTTTTTTTATTAAGTAGGTTTAGAAAATCTGGTATAATTAGTCATCTGTTAAAATTAATAAAAAAATTGTATTTCATGAATTATTGAAACACGGTATACTTTTATAATAATATTATTTACAACTTTCACGTCAGCCATCATTCGAATATAATCAAATTGACGCCGTTGATTGATTCCTCCGGTCAGCAAACATGGCCCCTTCACAAAAAAAAAAAAAACCCCAAATGAAACATTGCTACAAAATTCTAAGCAATTGCACCCCCCTCCCCTACACCTGATGTTCTTTGCATAATCTCGATTTGAGTATACCTTTGCATGATATTTGATCTTATAATTCTAAAATTATTAATTCTCGTAAACGAAGTCTATTATCAAACGATGTTTACGGTTGTTATTTGTTATCATCATCGAAAGATGTATGAGCACTTAATGAGTAATTGATGATAACTTAATCAAATGACCTGTGTATTCTAGAAAAATATGCTTATGAGAATGATTTTTATTGTGTCATTGGGAAAAAATAAAGAATAAAAAAAAAATGTAAATCCAAGAAGTATTAGAGAAGTTTTTACACAGCGTAGGGTGTGTAGTATGGACAATATTTTTTTTTTGTTAATGCACATTTAAATTTTATTTACAAAGTTTGAGGTTGGGATATAAAAAAAAATTATTTTTGTCATGTGCATAGGTTTATGGTTTAGGAAAAAAAAAATTTCTTTAACTTGTCACTTTTATAAAGATAATATTACACTTTTTTTTAAATTATTTAATAAAGGTTATTAATTTAAAAAGGGATATATAATTTGAACAGCATGAGGGGGGGGGGGGGGCATTCATGTGTATGACTAGCGCCTAAATGACGGCTGTGCTTGTTACATTATTATAATTATTTTTCTGATTAATTTTCCCAGAAGCGCAAAGATGAATGATTGGGTGCTGGTCTCAATGCAGAGGTGTATTTCATCGCTACAAAATGAATTTAATCAGCTCATTCATCAAACTCATCGTCGCTTTTGCACTTGCTGTATAAAACCTGTTGCGGCCGACGGGTCGATAGATAGAAAGCCAAGATATATATGTAGAGCAGAGAGTTCTAATGGTGGCGAGAGATATAGAGAGGTTTGCAGACTGTGGCAGTGCTAATCTACTGTCATCTGAGCTGGTGATAAGAGGCGGCACTTACAATGGTATCGTCTGTTGGTATGGTCTGATAAGCATCCTACGCGAGGGCTGCCACCAACTAATGAGCTACGTGGGAACACTTAGCCACAAACCATTAGCATTTAGGCCGCTCCTCATTCAGGCACACCACTTCTTCATTACTCCCTCAATGGTTCCTATCTCCCTGCATAGCTTATAATTGCCAGGGCACTCTATAAAATAAATAATAAAGGTAAAATTAGAATAACACTTCTGATTCACACACACAGCGCACAATCTATCTATCTATCTATCTCTATATATATATATATATATATATATATATATATATATATATATATATATATATATATATATAAAATTGTAACCTCTGTCTGTACATTGATTTTAGCAGATTTCCCTTAAGTGAAATCAGCTATTGAGGTTGTCCTCATGACGCGATATTTGATATATTTCCTCAAATGTCCATCGATCCTACCCTGGGGATGACGGAAATGATGTCTGTTCAAAATTATATATATATATATATATATATATATATATATTTGTATGTTATAGCGGTCACAATTTTTGTCTCATCGTTACCAAACTAGATATATAAACGTTGTATGCAAAAAGATAGATCAAGTGTTAATGGCTGAAATCGGACCAGTGGGAGGGGGGGGGGGTTTAGAGGGGGATATTCGAAAATTCTAAATATCTCCGTTACCATACGTTGGTTCAAAAAATGTATATTGCCAATTAAATTTACTATAAATATTGATATATACATTTATTCTCTATCTCAAATATTAACCAAGATATTTGCATTTTATTAATTGTAACGAACGAAATGAGGTCGGCTAACTTCGTGTCTAGTCGTGAGTTCCGTCAAAAGCTAGTTCGACTGTTTCCGTAACTGCTCGGCTCTCGTTAAATTTCTCTATTGTAAAACATCACGTGGGAAGTCTGCTTAGTTTACCCAGCCCCTGAGTGACGGACCTTTTTTTCCTTTTCACCATACCTGCAAATTTTTTCTTTGGTGTCTGTTTTGTTCGTTAAGTTTTCTCTCCAAAAGCACCGTACCGAATTTTATGAAAATTGGTATTAATACTACTACAAAACCAATTTGGGCTGTACTAATATTCTCAGGGACGAATAGGAGTTTGGGTTTATAAGGGAAGCCTGAAATAAATTTATTGCGGTATTTCGCTTCCTATTGGTTTTTTCGACAAACATGCTCATAACCGAACGTGTATTTTGTTATTAAAAGTAACGTTTTTTATATAAACGTTTGTCTTATACCGAAGTGTAAATGAGATATATAAAGGTTAGAAGAAGCTTCCACCTGAACCGAACAGTTACGGAATTGGCCGACCTAATCCGAACTATACCCAACCACAGACTTCATAAAATGCAAATATCTCGGTTAATATTCAAGATAGAGAATAAATGTATATAACAATATTTATAGTAAATTTAATTTGCAATAAGATTGGTTCTATACAATTTTCGATCCGATGCATAATAACGGAGATATTTTGAATTTTCAAAAATCCCCTCTCTAAACCCCCCCCCCCTCCCTCTAGTCTGATTTCAGCCATCTGCTAAAAACAAAAGGAAAAAATAAGAGTAAGGCCTAGTGTATATTTGTAGCAAAGCCAGTGAGTTGGCATGTTGAATGAGGATAGCGCAATCTATATCTATACCCAGTCGGGAAGTGATGGCCTTGCAGCTTTTAGCCCTAGTTCTAACAACAATAATACCAACAATGGAACCTGAAGCTGATTCCACACCTCATTACTTACAAATAAATTTCTCTTTACCCTGGGCCCAGTTCCACATAATTGACCAAAATTATTTATTAGACATTATGACCAGTGGCGAAATATCTCCGTTACTATACGTCGGACCGAAAAATTGTACAGAATCAATCTTATTGCAAATTAAATTACTATAAATATTGTTATATGCATTTTTTCTCTATCTTGAATATTAACCGAGATATTTTGCATTTGTATTCTGCGTGTGGTCACCAGTAGGCTATGTTCCGGACTTCCGCCGAGAGAGCTCTGGCGGCCGTTTCCATAACTATTCGTCCCTCGTGAATAGGTTTAGAGGTTTAGGTTAACTGTTTTTGGGGGCTAGAACTACTGGGTTATTACGCCCTAAATAATGTTTTAGGTTTAGAGAGGTTTCTTACTACTACAGTTGTTATTAGGCAGATTTCTCTATTGTAAAACTTCACGTGGGAAATCTGCTTAGTTTACGCAGCCCCTGCGTGACGGACTTTTTATTTTTTGAATTATAATCACGTGTACAAAGAATTTCAATAAAACTCTCTAACCAGCCGTGCATTCATCATTTGGTGTTCTTTCTAATGGTGTATTGATAATTTCTTCCGATCCAATATTTCGAGGGAAAGTAATGTTTTATTTAGCAAAGGAAAATCAACAAGAAAAAAAAAAGAGGGGAATCCAAGCCTTTCTAGGAGGACCTTCTGTTTTCCAAATGATCACTTACAGGTCTTTAGACCACTTTTTGGGTGCACTTGATGTGTATGTGTTAGTGTGTGTGTGTGTGTGAGAGAGAGAGAGAGAGAGAGAGAGAGAGAGAGAGAGAGAGAGAGAGAGAGAGAGAGAGAGAGAGAGAGAGAATTGCAGTTAATACTAAGCAGGATAGATGGATATGTGAAGATTGCTTTTTTAAGTAAATCTCCTGAATGATGATTAATCAATTTAAAACGTCTTCCTTCTGGCGGCCAATATGGATGAGGTACTCAACCAGGAATGTTTCCATAGCAAACATTAACACATTCACCATCACAGGTGTTTATTCAATCACTCTGTCATGTCTTACGGATGTTTGCATAGACAACATTGGTCTGTCCACATATTTTATGAATTATGCCACTTCCGTCTGGTGAATTTATTTGATTTTAATATTCTTTTATTCATTTTAGGTAAAAATACTTCATTTTGAACATACTATCATGCATGTTATTTTTCTCTTATACACAAATTTTTATATTCATAAATAGCACATGGACTACCACTTAAGTACACGATATTGAATTCATAAATATTTCGATTAGCCGTATTTGCATTACTTGGATATAAATAAATAAAATATATAATTCATAAATAAAAACTTATATAGTTAACAAAAAAAAAAACATGATGTCTTATTTTGGCGAGTCTTATTAAATTATCAGTGGCAGAAACTTCGAACTCAAACTTATGTTAACAGATTTCCTTTAAAATTTTGAAATATTTCTTCAAATGTTCATCGATCATACCCATGGTATGACGAAAATGAGGTCCGTTCAAAACTGTATATATATTTTTGTATGATAAATAACCAATCTCGATGTAAAAAGAAAGATCAAGTTAGATAGTGAATGAACTCGGTTGAAGAAAAGGGGGAAATCGAAAACTTCAATTGTTATTGTGATTCAGAACAAAAAAATTCAAATAACCAATGCTATTGAAAATTGAATTTAATTGTATTAACAAAAATTTATGCACATCTTAAATTTCTTGTCCTGTTACCATAGAATACTTATTTCAGAAGTAACTGAGAACTGAATTTGAGATGACGCCACCAGCATTTCATTGCAGCAAGTGAGACACCTGCATAGTTTACGCTGTGCATCCGTGCTATGTTATTGCATTCCCGCATTGAACGTGTTATAACTAGTAAACGTCAACTCTTGGAATGCGATAAGACCAGGAGTTGAGTTTCTCTGGTTCATCAAAACTGCTCATATCCTAGGATTTTTCTTTCATGCTTATTTTAATCCTCCCGACTTTTTACTGCTCCCAATAACGCTTCCTAAGTATCAGTCAATGCTGGGTTATTTCTACTGAAAATCTCACACATTATTGTCATCGCTGTATTGTGTGTGTTAGGACAGACTTATTTAATACGGCACCTATGTAATATTGGGTTTGCCAATATTTTTCAAATTGTCTTTTCTCGGGACGGCGGAAGTGGGGATAGAACTTCTTATTTTAAGCCAGAAACACCTAAAAGACCTCAGAAGTAAATTCAGTTCTGACGTAAGTATGAAAGTCTTTTCCTAAGTCATTTTTAAATTTGAAAAGCTTACTTCATGGAGACATTCCAACTGCTTCCAATAATTTTAGCCTGCCTAAGCCGTAGTATATTTATTGGGCACGAATGATAAAGTGATATATATATATATATATATATATAATATCAATTACTGGGTTTTTGAAGCATTTGTCTAATATAGAAAAGGTTACCGACGGCCTATCACTTTTGGAAAATACACTCTGGTACTCTTTCAGAATCCTTCCTCTCTCTACTAATCTTCAAGAAATAGCTTCTGGGTTAGACTTTGCGAAGAAACCATGTTACTCCCACTACCATACTTACCCCTACCATTTTAAAATTTTAATTTTGTTATTAATCATCGTTAATTATTATTGTTTAGTAATCAATTTTCATGATCTTATTACAATAATCCATACACCCATACTATTGTCATTTTTGAAATTTATTTTTTTAAAAGAAATGAAATGACATTGGAATTTGCTACATGTTATTTTAGAAATCCGAAGGAAATTTTTCTCGACTTGGGTTTCTTGATGATCTCACCATTGAACCATCCGAGGGGCCCTAACTAACTAATTCCAGAAATACAGCTTTCCCTAGCTTTTCCATTAAGGGAAATCAGCTATTGAGGTCGTAATCATGACGTGATATTCGAAATTTGTCTTCAAATGTCCATCGATCCTACCCAGGAGATGACGAAAATGAGGTCCGTTCAAAACTGTATATATAATTTGTCTGTTACCGCTCTAGCAGTCACAATTTTGTTTAATCGTTACGAAACTAGATATTTAGTCGTTTTATGTAAAACGAAAGATCAAGTTTGTTAAAGGCTGAAATCGGGCCAGGGAGAGGGGGGGAGTTTAGAGAAGAGGATTTTCGAAAATTCGAAATATCTCCGTTACCATAGGCCGAATCGAACAATTGTATAGAACCAATCTCATTGCAAAATAAAGGTACTATAAATATTGTTATATACATTATTATACATTCATTCACTATCTTGAATATTAACTTATGAGATATTTGCATTTTTCAGTTTTCAGCCTTCAGCAAACCGCCACTTCTACTCATGTTACATAAACAATACTCTGTTGCATAATAAATCACATTATTCGAAATTTAAATATCAAAAATTGTATTCAAGAGACCTTTATTATACGAGATACATGCAAATATGTCCTGGTGACCCCCCCCCCTTCTTAAGGTTTTGGACGACCTAAATTTGATTGACTGAGATAACAATTATTCTGATTCATTATTAATGACAGTACTAGATATTGTAAATAGTTCTCAATAAAATTAAGATGTTATATTCTGATATATTTCAGTAATTGTTTTTCTTTACGGTGTGAGGCGGCCAGACCCGTTTGTTTACATTTCTAACCTAACGCTTCCTGTCGGCAAGTTATTGAAATTGGATGAAACATTTCTTATTTCCGTTTCTATTTATTCACGGTGGTGTTGTGTTACCAATATTTAGATTTATCTATTACTAAACTTCACGAGGGAAATTTTCTTAGTTTACGCAGCCCCTGCGTGACGGACTTTTAAGTACTAGGCTCCCCTACCTGAGAGAAGCCCAGCTTTATGCCTTTGGGACACTGATAAAATCGTTTAATACTCGTCCATTAATATTGCCATGAGTATCCTGCTTTATGTTTTTTTTCTTATTAGAAACCAATATTTTAGCACTTCTCTTCTGTTTGAAAAAAGTGCAGAGGGAGCGAGGTGTGGGAGGCAATGACTCTCAACTTATAATTTTTGCTTTTAATTGTTAGGTGCGTTAAATATAAATTTTAAGATCTTAACACAATCACATTCCGTATTTTAGGAATATTCAGAGAAGTGAAATCACAGTTATAAAAATCGACCGACCACATGCCCCACAGTCTTCATAAAAATGCAAATACCTTGGTTAATATTCAAGATAGAGAATAAATGTATATAACAATATTTATAGTAAATATAATAAGATTGGTTTTATACAATTTTTCGATCCGATGCATAATAATGGAGATATTTCGAATTTTCGAAAATCCGCCCCCTCCCTCTGGTCCGATTTCAGCCATTAACGAATTTGATCTATCTCTTTACATAAAACGGTTAAATTTGGAGGTAAAGAAAAACAATACTGAAAAAGAACTTTTCGATAAACGTTTTATTCTTACGTATAATATAAGCTCATAATATGCTGTCTGTTGAAAAACTGAAGATAACTTATGAATCTATAAATTGAATAACGTATTTTTTTCCACATTGAATATGATAATCTCTTAAATGGATCTTTGAAATCAAAACGGGTTACGAAGAACAGATACCTAAACGTATTAAATATGAACACGAAATCGTATCAGAAAATTTACAACAAAAGTGACAATAGAATTTGAACTAATGAAAATGTGCTCAATTACTAAGGATAAAAGGAACGTATAAATTGGGTGAAAATGTGAAATAAGACTAGGGAAGAAAGAGCCGTCGTTCTAGTTATTAGACGAGCTCCCGGAGAAGAGGTAGTTGAGAATTGTGTCGCCTCCTCTGTAAATATTCAGTTAGTAATTCATTATTCAAACAGCAGAGCGCAGTTAATATATTTAGGAATCATAATGCCGGGAATGAATACCATATCAGCTGGCATAGGCTCGGTATATATCGCTCCTTACAACCTTGTTTGCATACACTGGCCAACCTCTTAGCACATTTCTTCTTTTACCCCAACTTTCATCAGATAGCACTGTATTTTTATTATATTATTAAAATATTAGCTCTCTAAGCTGGACACTTATTCTCCCCATGAACAATAACAAAATTAATACGTTTGAAAACTTTAAAAGATCATTTATTTGAAACTGCCGTTAATTACCTTCAGTTATTCAGGGGTTTCTTATCACTTAACGTTGGGATTTTCATGAAATGGGAGGTTCAGAACGAAAATTCATCACACATATATATTCACTTCTACAAAAAAAAAAAGTTTGTTTACCTTAGGTAACTCGACCATGTATCAAAACACATGCACTGTAGTACACGAAAACTATCAAGTTATTAATTACCCCCTCTTCAACTCTCGGATGGCAAGAGTACAGGCTTATTTCAGTATTACAAGAAGACTGGGTTTGTCAAGTCCCAACTATTTGTCTCTAAAAAATCCTTGATAGTTGTCGGTTCGTTTAGTATTCATAGCTGAAGTATTAGTAAATTCCTGTTTTTATTATATTAATAATAATTTTATTTTCTATAAATTCCTTTTGTTTTGTTTTTTGAAAAATAAATAAAATATTGTAAACTCCAAAATGTTCGGTATCCAGATTTCAACGGAATTATCTGTTTTGAACTTCTCTGGACCATTTTGACTAGTATCAGCGAGGCGTCTGTATGCATAACTCAATAACGAATAGAAAGATGAAATTTCATATTTAGGACTATCGTATAGTCTATTTCGATTGAATTCAATAGGAAGAGGGAGAGGTGTTAAGCGAATCCATAAATAAAAATTTGCATATTTCTTCTTATTAGAGAAAAAACTCTGTATTGAATTCTTTTCTTTATCCTGAATAGAGTTATAAACTATGTTCTATGGCAATTTTTAATTACTCATTACTTTCAAATAAAGTTATTTTATATTAAGATCATGAAAAGGTTTTATTAATTTAATAGGAGTACAAGGAAGACGTGTGGTCTCCACATCAAATTTTCAACTTAATAGCAACATAAAATTGTGTCATTCCACAGCGTGGGGTGGGGGTTGAATAATGTAGGAAACAATTTAAAACTGTCTAAAATCTGTAAAAGTCTCATTTGGAACCTCGCATTTGGAAAGGTTGTCATAAATAATTACAATTATGTTATTTTAAGAATACTTGCTATGTCCTCGACGTTTCGAACTGCACGTCTCGGGTTTTGTATTGCAGAGATAAAGTAAGCCATTTTCGAGCAGTGATGTCCCTCAAAACGCCTTAGCATTAGTATTAAATAGTAGTGAAGGTGATACACGGACGCGGGGTTAGCGATAGTAAGGGTTGAAGAAGAACTACCACCTTACGGAGAAGAAGGCAGAGTCACTGTCTGCTAGTGACTGGACTCTCATACAACTCCAAGATCAGTAGAGCAACAATGTGAATGATTGAAGATCTCCTACTTTATCACTGGAAATAATTTAGTGATGATCGCTCCCTTGAAACTTACCTCTTTCACCGAGATGTGAAGCCTACACGCTCTGGCACTCAATGAATTTTCTCATCGTTTTGAAGCCTGACTTTGAACAGTACTATTAGATTCCCTGTTAGGACTTACCGAGGACGAGAAACCCCGATGCCTCGATGTCATGGAAGGGTAAAGAGGAAGAGTTCGCAGCTCTGTCATTCCAGATTTCTAGATGGTGTTCGGTGTATTATGATATAATACAGGGAGATATGAGCAACACCATTGGTAGGCATGGATACCTTATTTCTCTTTTGGCGTTGAATGTGGCGGTGGCTTTGTGGTCATTTCTAGTGCACTAAACAACATGTGATGAGGAAGTGATTCATATCTACAAACGTATTAGATAAAGGAGTTATCCTCCTCCTTAAATTAGTCCTTTCACACTTCAGACAGATGATAGTATTGTTAGCAGTTGTTTAGTGAGAGATATCACTGGCATTGAATAAATATCAACATTAAGGGATAATGTAATAGAGTAGAAAGATTTAATTTAAATTCACTTCCCAAGAAATTACTATCAAACAGTCTGGGAAAAGAGTTGATTAACTTAGGCAGCACCTTTCCTTGTCTGATGAAAGTTGTGTCCTTCTTAATGGAGGAGTCACGTAACCATTTTCAAAGTGTTTCGAAGTTCCGTCCAAGCTTCAAATACTCCTCTGATTTCAGACATTAATAGTTAGGGTTGTCATTATTACGCACCTATACAACAATCGCCCGCTTGTGTGTGTGTTATACATATATATATATATATATATATATATATATATATATATACGATTACGTATATATATGTCTCGTATAATTAAAAAACTACTAGTTAGAATATTGAAATTTCATATTTAAGACCTGTAATGCTTAGTACCTAGTAGTAGTCCCTCTTTAGATCTGTTTATAATAAAAATATCTCTGAATTATATTCTTCTATGAGTTATTGAGTGACATGCCATTGGAACGGAAATGGTGTATGTCACTTTCATGTGAAATAACTTCTCAACAAAGTGCAATAAAATGTTTTGTATATTTAATGTGATTGGAGCACGAGGAAGTCTTGTAGTGAATGTCCTAATTAAAAATAGAATGTGTAGATGAGGTCATCTTTGCTGGTATGTCACACTGAAATAAAATCTAGTTTTATTAGCACTTTTGCAATTTTATATAATACAAATGTATTTAGTAATATTTTATGATTATTCCAAATAGTTTGACGAAATTAGAACCATACTTTACTGTTATAAATCAGTTTCCCGACTGTATAACTGATTGTATCTGTGTAAGATCGCAACTGATTAGAAGAAAAAAATTGAGGTACCAGGACTTTGGACTTGTAATGATGCCAGGTTCTTCATACTTTCATTTCTAGTCCATATCTCTATGAGAACGCATTTGTTACACCTGATAGTCTTCCGTCCTAGTTAAGTGGCATGACAATGTATCAGGGCATTTATTGTTTTTCATGCTGACGTTTACAACAGAAAGAGGACAAGTACAACACTGAGAGCACCAAGAGTAGCAATGTGAAATCTCGTGTTGTAGGGTACTTACAATGGAACTGGTTTAGACAGAGTGCTGATGGTCAGAGGAAATATGGAGTGTTCAATGCCTCTGAGTCGATGTCCGTCATTGAAGGAAGCTTCAGCTAAATCCCTTATCGATTCCAGGCCTCACAGAATACGACTGTTTTGTATACATGTCGTGGGTAATGGATTGAGTATTTCCTAACTCTCTCTCTAAAATATTAGTTTGGTAATAATGACGTTGTATTTTAAACCTATAGGTTTAAGGACTTAAGGACAATTCTGGCATTAGGCTGAAGATAATTATCCATATAAACTTGTATAACGTAAGTCAATGCAGTAGTCTTATCAAAGCCATAGAAAAAAGGTCAAGCTAATTGGCATTATCCTAAAGCACACTTATTTCAATTCAAATGTATTTGAAATCTCAAAGAACAAAATGACAATTTACCAAAATCTTTTTCCGTACAATAATAACATAACTACTTGAGCAATACTACCTTCCAAAATATAACAATACATTTGTGACATTACAGGTTGAAACACCTCTAAGCATTTTAGCTAACCTTAAAATAAACTGTAATATTTCTTAATTTCAGAAAAAAAAACTCCCTATAAGGCATATTACAAGTCCTTTTAAAGTGACCCTCCAAACCATTTTTTTAAACTGCTGCTCCTAAAGGGGACAGCCATAGCTACAATTTCTGGAGAATCCCGACACCGGCTAAAACACTCACACCGCCATTAACTATAAAAAAGTCCGTCACGCAGGGGCTGCGTAAACTAACCAGATTTCCCATGTGAAGTTTTACAATAGAGAAATCTGCATACTGGTAACACAATACCACAGTGATTAAATACAAACGGCAATGAGAAATCTTTCAGTTAATTATAATAAATTCCCAACTGAAACGGCTTCTGAATTGTAATAATAATTTATATTTCAATAACTCAAATTTTAGTAGTCCAGGAACTAAAGAAGGGGGGGGGGCGGATGAACAGAACGTATTTGCATAAATCTCACAAAGTAAAGAAGGTAAGGTAAGGTTAGAAGAAGCCTCCCCTTGAGCCGACGGAAATGGCCGACCTAATCCGAACTATACCCGACCACAGACTTCATAAAAATGCAAATATCTCGATTAATATTCAAGATAGAGAATAAATGTATATAACAATATATATAGTAAATTTAATTTGCAATAAGATTGGTTCTATACAATGTTTCGATCCGATGCATTTTCGAAAATCCCCCTCTAAACCCCCCATCCCACTGGTCCGATTTCAGCCGTTAACGAACTTGATCTTTTTTTTTACATAAAACGCTTAAATACAGAGTTTGGTGACGATTAAACAAAAATTGAGAGCGCTAGAGTGTTAACACACAAATATATATATATATATATATATATATATATATATATATATATATATATATAGTTTTGAACGGACCTCATTTTCGTCATCTCCTGGGTAGGATTGATGGACATTTGAAGAAATTTTTCGAAAATCGCGTCATGAGTACGACCTCAATAGCTGATTTCCCTTAAGGGAAATCTGCTAAAATTATGGAAATGCTATCAATACAGTAATAACTGTTTACTCTGATTTCATCAAGAATACATGTATTAGATGTTAGCATGTAATATTTATTTTGTACCTGTTACTTTGAGCTACCACGGTTAAATGCATTGTGATGAACAATGATATATACTAATTTAAACTTATCAAGATGTATTTAAAAAATATAAGATGAGCATACTATTAAAATTTGTAAAAAGGATGACTTTCCAGACCGGGCATTTAATTAAATATACATTGGTAACGATAAAATAAAAAATAACATAAAATAATAGTATTACTTTTACGATGGTGTTCTCATGTACACAGATCTCAAGTAGGATCCCTAGGGATAAAATTCCCAAATATCGCGAAAACAACCTCAATACCTCATTTGCCTTAGAAATAATCTGCTATTGTAAAGTAGATTGTATAAATATACTTGAATCTGGCAGAACGAATGTATACTTTTTTTTCTTTTTCTAAGACCTCATTTGGTGTCTGTGGGCGAAATCTATGTGATGGATGGTTTGCATCCCAAAATTTTCAATATATGTAATGGGAGTGATTGTAGTTGAAGCTGGCTGTAATACTGACGAATTGGTTTGCGCAATTATTCAATTAATTGTATAATTTATTGATTATCTGTTCTATTTTATGATAGTGATTCCGCCTCCAATGGAATGTGGTAGTTGGTGGTTAAATATTTTTGTAAGCTTAACGGATAGAGGTGGTTGTTGTCCTCCTGGGCCTGATGGAGTGTTCCTCATAATATTATAATATAAATCAGATTTTTAAAAAAAATATAGGCCTATTGTTGTATGGGTGAAAGTATTAGGATATGAGAGAAGCGTAGGAGGTAGACTGTGAGGACGGGCGTTGACCCCCCTCCCGGCCATTTTACAGAGCTCCTGACCTCCCAGTGTACGCCACCAACCGTCGCTATTGGCTTCTCAACTCAACTCTCCCAACCATATGAACCAATGTGTAGTTAGTCTCTCGATCGATTTTTAGCGACAACTCGTCAATTTTGAATCCTAATAGATCGTTAAGTTTAATGCCAGTTAATGTGTTATATTTATTTTTT
This sequence comes from Riptortus pedestris, assembly GCA_019009955.1. Lineage (NCBI taxonomy): Eukaryota > Metazoa > Arthropoda > Insecta > Hemiptera > Alydidae > Riptortus > Riptortus pedestris. The sequence continues at coordinate 105,525,084 of CM032228.1, read as the reverse complement.
AATTATTTGGTACTCACCTTAAACGTAACTTAAGTTTTATCTGCCTTAACATGAAATTTAATTAAATATTACTGCTTTATGATCTGTTTATACATCACCGTGTGTAAACTTATTACATAATAATACCACTGAATCAGCGCGAGCACAAACTTTTAAACATTATCACAGGAATGTCACAATTACAGTCTGCTGTTATATAATAACCTTTACATTGGACTAAAAATTACTCATTGTTACTGGATAAAATAATCCGAAAATCTGAAATAAGGTATTCTAATATTGTAAAATGCATATCAAATTCAAAGTTCTTGAAAGAAACGGAGACTTACTCCTCAGAAGAGAGCTAAAGTAAAGTTTAAAATGTGTTACAATGATTGAAATCTAGAGGAGAGTTTAATAAAGCAATAGGATCAATTAAAATAAACCATTGCGAGTATATTGAAATATATTCGAGCTCCATGAACCTTATCCATTATTAGTATTGAGGTAGTTGAGACGATAACATTTGAAAATTAAACCTTCTTGGCATAATTTATTTAATATAATATAATGAGTTTCTTTATTTTTAATGACTTACAAATTATTAGTTAAAGAACTCTACACTTCCAAGTTTTTATTATTGGCATTGTAAATATTATATATTCATATGGACTTCCGGCCGTGGTTAATTAATACTTGACTAGATCCTGAGTGCTTAGGCAATTCTTTCACATTTGTTTCCCTTTGCCTTACAGGAGGTACAGGTTCAGGTTTTCAACCCCACAAATATTGCTTACTTCTGAAATTGAAGCTTTTGCATAAGATTCTTCTTGCTCTGACTTTTAACACCTTATTAGTAAACCCGCAGTAATTATAAATGTATTTTTTTAAATTATGAAACATTATAAATGAACTTCGAGATACGCCGAAAAATTAACTGTTCCTGCTTAGTGTATCGTTGCGACATTTAACATACATTCTATCACATATTTTTCTATATTTTATCAGTTTAGGCTATTTATAGTTGGTTTCTTTTGTAGTAATTATTTTGCAAACCGGTTATGTTGCAGGTAATTGTATCTTTTAACATAGTTTGGCAGAAAACTATCTAATCTAGCTCTGAGTGGCTAGAAGCCCAATCGTAGATCTCCACAGTAACGATTTGATTAATCTCTATGAACAAAATATCTATATATTTCCTAACAATTTTTCATCAAAAAGCGATTATTTGTCCTAATCTTTGAAATATTTAGGTATAACTTGGCATATGAATAATTAAACATTGGCTTGTGAATCAATAATTCAGATCAAATTTTATAAAATAAATTTCTATTTCTATTCGCTAATTCTGAATCGGTTCATTCCCAGAACTATAAGCTTTAGAAAGCATCCCTTCAGAAGTTGCCGTCAACTTAAAACATGTCGGGCGAGATCATTTATAACAAGTTGGATACCAGTTCTGGAAAACGCACTGTCTATATTGCAGTTAATTCTAAATATATTTTGTCAGTGCCACTAGTACTATTCCTTTTAGTGAAACGTCATCGGCAATTCATTATTTACTAATGTTTTGTAATTGGAACAAATTATTAAATCTATTATATTAAGAAGGAGCCGCTGCAGCGGTTCAAACAGAGCAATATCAATGCTGCATTTGAATAGAAATTCACTCCATGTTGAGTTTTCACCATCATAGTATTATGACTATTTCAAATCAACCTCCTTACCTTCATGGAAGATAAAATCCTTTCCTAATATACACAATGAATACTACGTATATGATTTACTTATTTTTATTATTTTAGAGAATAAACTTAGTAACAGCAGAAAGTATATTTTTTTCCAAATACGTAAAACCGGTAAACATAATTTAAATTTATGATTTAGGTTCTTTGATTCAGGTTTAGTAGAATGACAGAAACCATTTGATTTTGTTACATTATGCCAGCCCATTTTGTCCTGAGGTTTCTGCTCATATGTAAACGACAGAAAATAATAAACGGCTATAGTAAAAGAGTAAACTGAAGTAAATAACAGTCTGAGTGCATTTTCACCATTGCGAACATATTTGTATAGACGAAAGATCAACTATTTTTACATCTTTTACAACTTTAATTGAGCTCTTATAAAGTGTAGTTTTTTTCTCTCCTCATAGTAACCCTATGAGGAGTTAAATAACATTTGAATACATGTTCCATTGCCACATGGCAAATTACATGTATGATTATGTTTAAATATATTTTTATTTTACAATATATACACATTAATCAACTATCTACTCAAATATAATTTAAAATAAGTAAGATAATTACAAATAAAATTAATAAATGAAATGAAAAAATAAATAAATAAAATCAGAAAAGAAAAATCAATTAAAGTTAAAATGTGGTTGAACGTGAAAATATGAAGCACCCGAAAGAGCCTTGCAATGCAGAAACGTGGGATTATTCTGGTTCAAAATCCTCCAGACGATGGTGTGCTAAGCCGGTTTTTTTTGGATTGGATTTGCTCATCTTTATGTTTTTTTTTAATTGGATTTAACATAATTCTATTGAAGAAAATTTGTTATTGAGTTTGCACAAACTAATGGCTAGAAATATAAAATATTCCTAGTGATAGAAATTAGACCGTCAATAAGAACAGAAATTTGATATATATATATATATATCAGACTTGAAAATTGATGGATGAAATATTACAAAATACTCCACTCATACTCTACTCTTCTTAAAGATAATATATCACTCTTGCCGTCGACTCTTTACTTAGCTTTACTTTTCGAAACGTCTTGTCGAATCTTTCGTGAACTTTTCATATCGAGTCCATTACTTATCTTTACTAAAATTTGCATAATAAATATTCAGCGTCCTAGTTACGTACATAATATAACGTTGCAGATGTTTAAACTTCCTGTGTAAACCTAAGGATTGATCCTACAAACAAATGTATTTCAGGACAAAAGAAAGGCAGTTATATTTATTCTCCTTATTTTAGAACGTTTCGCCCTCCTGGGGATTAACAATGCTAAAAACATACAGGGTAAAAATGTTTTTATCTCACAAACCATTAAGGCAAATAATAATTCTCTGAGATAGATAGAGTTCTAATAAACCTTCTAAAATTATTCTTCTCAGTCACTTTTATACTCACTAGTGAGTCCACATAATGAAAATCTCCTTAATTTAGTTTAGCCTTGCCAACAGGTAATTTGTCAATATCTAATAATCTGATGATATCTAATCTCTTAACAGGTAGGTTCTATAACCCTCATTTAGTGCAATGCCATATTAACTTAGCTCACACATATATAACAATCATAAAATCCTTGACTATATTAGGCAATTGTAAATTCATAAACTTAAAAATTAAAAGGTTAATAGTTATTTAAAATTATCACATCCAAAACATTTAAATCAGTTCAGAATAATAACTACATGTCCCCCTTAAAATACCTTTACCTTTATTTGTCAGAATTTAAATTTTTCTAACACTTCAGCTTAATAGGTATTTAAACTCCTTGTGTCAGTTTTAAAATTGACCACATTCTCAAGGTCTTTGGAAATGTACATTGCTTCCAGAATTTTCCTCTCACTAGACTTTGGTTCCTTGTGTAATACTTTCACCTTGTCAAATACAAAATTGTTTTCCGCAACATTAGAGTGCTGCACCGAGGCAGTTTTATTCTTATTTTTGGCCTTGTTTTTTACATCATTCTTGTGTTGATATAGTTTTTTTTCTAGGTACTGCTTTGTTTCCTAATGTACTTTTTGGTGTAATTTAGACAACTAATTTCATAAACTATGTTCGACTCCTTTGCTAATTCAATTTTGCCCTTTAATTTTGTAAAAGTGTCCTTTACTTTGTTTCTTGTTTGAAAAGAAAAGGTTAAATTGTTAACATCATACTCCTCAAAGGACCTTTTTATGTGGCCTGAAAACCCTATAACATAAGTACATTTTATATATTTTTTAATCTCTCTCACTTCTTTCTTATTATGTTCCATGTTCTCTGAATAACCCCCGGACCTTTTGGTTAGGTTTTTAAACCAGCACTTCTGTAACATTTGAGTAGATAAAAATTGTTATCCAGGATAACTGGTCTCAGTAAGGACAAGTTGCAATAAAAAAAACTGTATTTCTGTGGAGGTTTTCACAACACGCGGTCCGTCTTCATCATCCTCTCTGAGGGGACAAATCTGATCAGTCCCCTTGGAGCCCTGATGATCTCGATTGGTAAAAGGAAGCTGTCTTGCTACATTGTAGAGGGTCTTGACAGATAGGTCGAATTACGAAACCGATATGAAATAACGATAACGACGGTTTACTATAAGGCGAGGAGGACGTTCAAGCCTTCACGATCGGACACACACAGGCCATGCCGATACCTCACCGTAAAAACACATAAGAACATGATTGAACCAAGGTGTGAATTATTGCAAACCTTTGGATTTATCTGATAATACATGATGCGTGATCACTATGGTAACTGAAATTGATATCTCTGTAATTTTGTAAATTATAGAATGGGCGATTTTACTTGTTTTTTTTTTTTTTTGTAATTTTTAATTATTTTTAGGGACTCAGGTTAGCCATGCGAGTTAAAGCGTTGACCTTTATCCCACATGGTAAACCTAGAGTGGCGAGTTCGATTCCCGTCTGGGCAAAGGAAATTATTTAGTGACGCAATTCATTAAATAACGTCCTAAAATCCCACCCTGACTAGAAAAGGGTGGTAACCTGTAGATAACTCGCCCCGATTAGCCTAAGTTGCAAAAAGTGGACGTTAGTAAATAATATTAATAATAATAGTTCAAATTTTTCATTGAGCTGACGAGTTATCCTGGTCCTACCACGCTAATTTCTTAAGACTAGAACTTGTTAGAACATATAGAATAGAACTTGTTAAATAAAATATAAAAATCCAAATTTATAGACACATGCGTCTTTGGGAGTTTCCATAGCCCATGAAAAGTCGATTCATTTAAGGTCGTTTAGAGTTAGAAAACCCTGAATGAAATATTTTTAAAGTTTAAATCCTTCAGCGCGGTTTGACTTAAGGCGAAATTATTCATAGAGGCAAAAATGCTGTTTTTAGAAAATAAAGCAAAGTAAATACAGGATGAGGACCTATATTTCCTTTTATTTATTATGTTTCGTGATATAATAGCTTCTTGTAGAAATTGGAATTTACTCAAGGCAGAAATTGTATATATGGCTTATGTTTTTTTCGTTTTTACATAATCTTTTTTAGAATTATACTCCGATTATTGAAAAAAAGAAAGAAGAAGAAACCAATTCTAGAGTAATTAATCTCACATTAATTTTTATTTTATTTAGCAGAAGAACTATGGTTATAATTTCTGCCCATTGAATTTATATATACAGAAAAAGATAAAAATATGTGATTATAACTGATTGCAAGAAGCATAATCAAACAAAACAAAATTCTATTATTTACCAATGTGTAGGAACTACCGTTTTATGTTATCTACCAAGAATATGTCTTCTAATGGCTTCTAAAATTCTTAAAGCCTGTCTATTAGATTTTAAAATCTTACTTCTATCTGCAATATTTGATTATAACTATCTCTAACTATTGATCTGGATATACATGCTGAAGTAGTTAGTTAATAATACAAAGAAGCGAGTTTTTATTCCTTTAGTGTATATTGTTTAAACGATTATCATATAAGTTCAATTGGTAGAGGAAATAATAAATAAGTAAATATTTAACTTAAAATATGTTTTATATAGTTTGTCTTAAATAGAAAATAACCTAATCCCATCGAGCGGGGAAAATATGTTGTTAATATAAAACGATGGCTGTCTACTAAGATTATAAGATTAGATGAGCGGGAGGGAAGCTGGTGAAAGGTATGGTTGAGCAACAGCTGACCTTTCATTTCCTATCAGCGTCTAGCACTTTAAATCTATATAACTTTTTAGGTTCCCATATCTCAGCCTCAAACCCCTACAGTATCGCCGTTTCCTTATCGACGATACGTCATCATAGAAACATCATAAAATTTAGCAAGAATTTGTTCACTATTAAGAATTTGTTCACTATTCACTTTACTCTCAATATTGTGATCTACATGCCAGGTACATTGAAGCACAATAAGTTTTCAATCTATTGTTTTATATTTCACTTCTTTGTTGTCTGCTTACTTTGTTTTTCTCCATTAAAATATTATGTGAAGTTTGCGTAATTTTAGGTATTTAAATTAAAACGTCAGTCAGGCTGCGTTAACTAAGCAGATTTCCTACGTGTGACACCTATTTGTATTTATATCTAAACTTAAACGTTCCATGAGAAAAATATTTGGTATTTAGACTTCAAATAAATTGCTTCGTAACGTAACAGCTTATTGTTAATATACATGAATAGGAATGAGGGTTTACTTAAGGCCGAAAACTAAAAAAATTCAACTATCTCGGTTAATAATCAAAATAGTGAAGCAATATACATAACAACATTTTTAGAACTGTACATTTTCAATAAGAGTGTTTGTATGCAATTGTTTGATCCGATCCATAATAACGGAGATATTAAGAATATTCGAAATTCTTCTCTCTGAACCCGATTCCCACTAGTTGGATTTTAGAATATAACCAACTGATCTTTCTTTTTAAATAAAAGAATTAAATATCGAGTTTGGTAACGGTCAAACAAAACTTGCGACCGCTAGAGCGGTAACAGACATATTTGTACCGAAAAAATGTTTTAGCAGATTTCCCTTAAGGGAAATCAGCTATTGAGGTTGTACTCATGACGGAATTTTTGAAATTGTTCTTCAAATGTCCATCAGTCCTACCTAGAAGACGACGAAAATGAGGTCTGTTCAAAACTGTACAATTTTTGTTTGATCGTTACCAAACTCGATATTTAGTCGTTTTGTGTAAAAAGAAAGATCAAGTTCGTTAACGGCTGAAATCGGACCAGTGGGAGGGGAGGGGGTTTAGAGGGGAGGATTTTTGAAAATTCGAAGTATCTCCGTTACTGTACGTCGGATCGAAAAATAGTACAGAATCAATCTTATTGCAAATTAAATTTACTATAAATATTGTTCTATACATTTATTCTCTATCTTGAATGTTAACCGAGATATTTGCATTTTTATTAAATTAGGCGACTAACTGGGCTTCCCCACCAAATGCTAGTTTGATCGTTTTCTTAACTCTTGGCTCTCGTGAAATTTCTCTATTGTAAAACTTCACGTTGGAAATCTGCTTAGTTTACGCAGCCCCTGCGAGACGGACTTTTTTTTATTGGAGATCCTTGCCATAGAATTTGAAGAATATATAAATAATATTGGGTCCAGAATAAGGAGTATATATATATATATATATATATATATATATATATATATATATATATATACATACATATATTCAACGACCTCACTTTCGTTATCTCCTTTAGGATCGATGGGCATTTTAGGAAATGTTTCGAAAATCGCGTCATGGGTACGACCTCAATAGCCGATTCCCCTTAAGGGAAATCTGCTAAAACTTCTAACACCTTGGGCAGATTAAATTGTTATTACCTTTAAATATTGTGGAGGCAGTGGCCACGAAATAAATGAAAGAAATAGAAAACTTCCATCATTAGATATCTATTAAAATACCTCACTTTCATCTCCTTAAAGAGACATCATTAGTACTGGAAAACAAGGTACGAACTCAATAGTATTTAAGATATTGCTAAGAACAGTATTTAATAAATATATATAAACTCAATTTAAATAAATTTATTTACCATAACAGAAATATATTTCAAACTTTTTCAAAATAGGGTCCGAAGTTATCATAAAACTTTTAATGAATATGCCTAAATAAATGAAGTAAAAAGAATGTATGAAATAAATCAACAATTATCAGTGGGTAATTCCCACTGACCAATAGCAAAATAGTTTTTTTTTAATCATTAAATTGGATAGGATGCTTTAGGAAATCTCATGCATAGAATGAACCCTAATTACACTATCTATAAAATAAAATTCAAAGAATCAAGAAATCCTCTTTACTCTCTTGCCTGTGTTAGAGGACTAATGATGTCAAATTAAGGAGGCACACGTCGACCAGATGACATCACTCAAGGTGTCACTATATATAGCCCGTTCCTTACTGTATTGTGATGTATTTACAGATCACAAATAGCTACTTCGTTATTCAAGTATCTACTCAATTGGCTCACCAAGCTGGGTCAGAGAGAGGGACAGCTGTACAACGACTCATCCCACTAAATAAAATAGTAAAATAAAATAGTTAGTATTTGTGTGACGAAAAAATGCATAGAACAACCATTGTAGGCCAACAACAGTTTAACAAGATTGATCCTTTAACCTTTTACCAACCAACTCATAATAACGGATATATTTTGAATTTTCGAATCCCTCCTCTAAACCCCCACTGTTCCATGTCCGAGTTCAGCCAATAACAAATAGGATCTTAGTGTTGACAGAAAAGGTTAAATATCGAGTACGGTATAGATCAAATCACATTTTCGTGAAATCTTATTTGATGACACAAAACCTGTAGATAACCCATCCCAATTAGCCGCAGCAGCAAAAAATGGGCGTTAATAAATAGCAATAACAATAATAACGAATTTGCATGTATTACGCATAATAAAGGTCTCTTGAAAACAATATTTGGTAAATGAGGTTAGAATAAAGTATGAGAAACACCTTATTGTTAATATGGGATGAATAGGAGTGGGAGGGGGGGTACTCAAGGCTAAAACATAAAAAATCCAAATATCTCGGTTAATGTTCATGGTAGAGAAAATATATATATATGTATATATATATATATATATTTATAACAATATTTAAAGGTAATTTAGTTTGCTAAATGATTGGATTTATATATATATTTATATATATATATATATATATATATATATATATATATATATCTTCTTAATATATATAAATCTCCTGTCACGATGTTTGTCCGCGATGGACTCCTAAACTACTTAACCGATTTTAAATTAAATTGGCACACCGTGAGCAGTCTGGTCCAACTTGAGAGATAGGCTATATTAATTTTCTCTGAGACGAACAGGAGTGGGGGTTATTAGGGAGGCCTGAAATTAAAAGCCGCGATATTTCGTTTTCTATTGGTTTTTTCGCAAATATGCACATAACAAAAGTTGTTTATTTTGCTATTTAGAGTAACTTCTGTCATATACACTTTTTTCGTATACCGAATTATAAACGAGATATACGCTAAACATTATAGCGGAAGTGAAAAATTTTATTTGGCACAAAAGACTCAACCGAACTAAATAAAACACTCAGTATGTGTATTAGCACTAACGCCTTCCTTATAAAAAGCCATACTATTTCTAGGGACAGGCAGGAGTGGGGGTTATAAGGGAAATTAAAAATATTGATATTTCGTTTCCTATTGTAGTTTCGGCAAATATGCACATAACAAAAGTTGTTTATTTTGTTATTTAGAGAAATTTGCTCAAGAATTCTTTTAAATATGAACTACCAGGTACCTCACCTGGAAAAATTAATTCAAATGTATGTTAATATTTAGTCCTTAATAATTCAAATCTATGCATAATGCACAGGAAGCGGGAAATATGACAATATGGAGGACAGTGAAGTCTTACATAAAAAATTAATTTTATTATTAACAAATCCACAGAAACGACGGGTATTAACCCTAAACACTGGGACGGGTAAATGTCAAAATATTGTGCAAAATAAAGCCTTGCCAAAAAAATACCATCAACATTCAGCCTCAAATGAATTCCCGAGCGAAGCCGGGTATCTGAGCTAGTATATATATATATATATATATATATATATATATATATATATATATATATATTGAACGATCCTCATTTTCGTCATCTCCTTCGTAGGATCGATGACCATTTGAGGAAATTTTTCGAAATTAGTACATCGTCAATAGATGATTTCCCATAACGGTAACCTGCTAAAATGCCAATATCTCCGTGAATATTCCAGATACAAAAAGACGCCCAGGAACAACTTACGGAAACTTAATTTTCAACAAGACAGGTTATGTACATCTTCTTGATATGTCCCATAATAACGGAAATATTTCAAATTTTCGAACCCCCACTCCTGCTGGTACCTAGAAATTTTAGTATAGCATACTATCATGGAGGAGGTAGTGCTAATGCACATACCGAGATTGGTTTAATTCGGTTGAGTCTTTTGAGCCAAATAAAATTGTTGACTCCCACTATAAGTTTTAGCCTAAAACTCATTTTATAATTCGGTATACGACGAAAGTGTATATAACAAAAGTTACTCTAAATAACAAAATAAACAACTTTTGTTTTGTGTATTTGCTGAAAAAGCAATACGAAATGAAATATTGCTATGTTTAATTTCAGGCCTTTCTTATAACTTCCACTTCTGCTCGTCCCAGAGAATATTAATATAGCCTAAAGTCTAAGTTGGGTTAGTACTAATATATGTTAGACTAGCTAAGGTAGGCTTCGCCCGGGAATTCATTTGAGCCGGAATGATGATGGTATTTTTTCGGCGACTTTACTTTGCACAATATTTTGACATACCCCCGTTTCAGTGTTTAGGGTTAGTACCCGTGGTTGGTTTGGAATAGAAAATGAAATATCACGAATTTTTATTTCAGGCTTCCCTTATAACCGCCACTCCCGTTCTAACCTAAACATTTTAATATAGCTTATAACCATGTAAACATCAATTTTAATTTATATATTCTGAGTTTTGTTGGAATCGATTCAACCGTTGGTGTCCAACTCCCGATTTAGCTTTTAGTGTATATCTTATTTATAAATTGTTATACAACAAAAGTGAATATAACAAAAGTTACTTTAAATAACAAACTAAACAACTTTTGTCATGTGCATATTTGCCGAAAACCCAATAGGAAACGAAATATCGCTATTTTTTATTTCAGGCCTCCCTTATAACCCCCACTCCTGTTGGCCTCAGAGAATTTTAATATAGCCTAAAGTCTAAGTTGGATTAGTAGTAATATACATACCAAGTTTCATAAAATTCGGTTCAGCCGTTTATGCGTGAAAAGGTAAGAAACAAACAAACAGACACGAAAGAAACAAAATGTAGTTATGGTGTCTATGACATGTGAAACGAAAAGTTATTGTGAAATTTCGCGAAAAAAATCAATGTACAGACAGAGGTTACAATTTTATATATATGTATATAGATTGATTTGCTAAACGTAGAGGGGTAGAGGACGGCAAATAACATACACCAGATCTATCCATTCCAGGCTCTTCTCAATTCACTCCGTTTTTTAATTTGATTGCTCCAAAACACTTCGGTAGCAAGTTCTAACAGTTAAATAAACCAGGCACGGTTTAGAAAAGATCTTTTCATTCATTATTCTCGACCTAATCACTAGCTCTTGTGATTAATGGCCTGATAGTTAGGAAATACAGTGAAATCATAAAGCCCCCTAGATGTTCATCATATTGAAACAGTCAGTAAATGCTTTTCCAAAAAAATTGTAATGGATTTTTTTGCTTTTTCGGCAAATATGCACATAACAAAGTTGTTTATTTTGTTATTTAGAATAACTTTTGTTATATACATTTTCATCGTATACCGAATTATAAAATGAGTTTTAGGCTAAAAATTATAGTGGGAGTCAACAATTTTACTTGGCTCAAAAGACTCAACCGAATTAAACCAATCTCGGTATGTGCATTAGCACTACCTCCTCCATGATAGAAAGCTGTACTAAAATTTCTAGGGACCAGCAGGAGTGGGGTTTCGAAAAGTTGAAATATCTCCGTTATTATGGGACGTATCAAGAAATTGTACATAACCTATCTTGTTGAAAATTAAATTCCCGTAAGTAGTTCCTGTGCGTCTTTTTGTATCTGGAATATTAAAGGAGATATTTGCATTTTAGCAGGTTACCGTTATGGGAAATCAGCTATTGACGATGTACTAATTTCGAAAAACTACCTCAATCGGCCATTGATCCAACAAAGGAGTAACGTATATCAGGACCGTTCAAAGTTTTATATATATATATATATATATATATATATATACACAGACACACACACACACACACACACACACACACGCTCACATATTTATATATATATACACACACACACACACATATATACTCGTGTATATATATATATATATATATATATATATATATATATATATATATATATATATATATATATATGTCTCGGGTTTTAAGGGAGGATTTCCATAATTTTAAAAAGTCCGTCACGCAGGGGCTGCGTAAACTAAGCAGATTTCCCACGTGAAGTTTTACAATAGAGAAATCCGCCTAATAACAGCTGTAGTAGGAAGGGATCTCTAAACCTATTCACGAGGGACGAATAGTTCTGGAAACGGCCACCAGAGCTCTCGGCGGAGAGTCCGGAACATGGCGGGGTTCCGTCGACCATACACACAATACAAATGCAAATATCTCGGTTAATATTCAAGATACAGAATAAATGTATATAACAATATTTATAGTAAATGTACTTTACAATAAGATTGATTCTATACAATTTTTCGATCCGACGCATAATAACGGAGATATTTTGAATTTTCAAAAATCCCCCCCTCTAAACCCCCCCCTCCCACTGGTCCGATTTCAGCCATTAACGAACTTGATCTCTCTTTTTACGTAAAACGCTTAAATATGAAGTTTGGTAACGATCAAACAAAAATTGCGACCGCTAGAGCGTTAACAGACAAATATATATATATATATATATATATATATATATATATATATATATATATATATATGTATATATAATTTTGAACGGACCTCATTTTCGTCATCTCCTGGGTAGGATCGATGGACATTTGAAGAAAGTTTTCGAAAATCGCGTCATGAACACGACCTCAATAGCTGATTTCCTTAAGGGGAAATCTGCTAATATGTCCGTGTACATAACCAATCTTTTTACTAATTAAATTACTTTTAAATATTGTTATATTGTTGAATTTTTTATTTTTTAGCCTTGAGTAAACCCCCACTCCTATTCATACCATATTAACAATAAGCTGTTTTCTCATAATTTATTCTAATCTCATTTACCAAATTTTGTTTTCAAGAGACCCTTATTATGCATGCAAGTTCGTTGTTATTGTTATTACTATTTATTAACGCACATATTCATGACATATATACATAATACATTACTAGGTGCTTGCTATACCTGTCCTATTAGCAGGAGTGACGTATGATACAGTACATAATATAACATTCTTCTATATTAACATTTAAAATAAGGTTATATTAAAAGTTTTTTATATATTTAATAATATTAATATTGATTAAAAAAATATTAGTGTTAGGAGTAATGTTTTCGTTTTATAAAATCGAAACAAAAACATATTATCTAGAGTTAAAAACTTGAAACTTCGTTGATAACGGGTCATTATCTTTCTGGATGAATATAGTTAATTGAATGTATATTATAAATTTGGCTATAATTCATCTTATTGAAAGTTAATTATAAAAGTTCCTAGAAAATGAGGCCACTTTTTAAAAATAAAATGATCTACTGACTTACTTATGAATGCCAAATATATTTACTTAACATGAAAAAAAAAATGTATAAGAATTTGTACCATATAAAAATGAAAAAAACAAAATAAAATTAAAATTTATATTCAACAAAGAAAAAATGCTGAAACTTAAATAGATTTTTTCTATTCATATTTATAAAAAATATTAAATTTTAAAGAAATTAGTTTAGTTTGCATTATGACTAAATTTTAATCCTTTACAACTCAATTACAATAACTATACTATCATTTTAAATTAAAATATTTAATTGTCGTATTTTATTGTATTGTTCTACCAATATTAACTTAAAAACAATAACATTTTTACATAGTGTAGTGCATGTAAACGCTAGTATGTTTTTGGTAATTTTGTAATTAAGCGTTTACAAAATTTCCACAAACATACTAGCGTTTACATGCACTACACTATGTAAAAATGTTATTGTTTTTAAGTTAATATTGGTAGAACAATACAATAAAATACGACATTTAAATATTTTAATTGAAATTTTGTAAACGCTTAAGATCTCTACCTTATTAACCAGTTATACATGTTGATTTGTTTCCATTATTGTGGAAATGAGGTGGCATTTTCTCAGCCGTACATCCTGGTATATTCATGTGAGGTCTGGTTGAACTATTTTGGTTTGATCGCCCAGTCTTCATCTATGACTTCGTTGCCATGTCCTATGTTCCTCTTTGGAATAAGTTTGTTATGTTTATTAAAATATAATATATATCTATAATTACATTTTACACAACAAAGTTTCTTAATTGTATAGTTTAGTTCTTAAGATATGAACTTCATGTTGCTATGATAATATGATCGTCGTTTTCGAAATTCTACCTCAGTATAAATCTTGACTCCCCCTCATTGTCTAAATTCTCACTTACAACATATCAGTGGGGCTAACCTGGAGGGTAGATTAAAGTACTAGTCTGCATACTCATACTAGCCAATAGTTTATCATTAGTCAGGCTACAGGTTACGGCGAGATGGCTATCTAACAACTCTGGCCTTGAATCATGCATTTACTGATGGGAATGGCATTTTCCTACCTTTATTGCTGGATGGTCTGATGCAGAAGGCAACTGGAATCCACTGGGTGTCCTTGTGGCCCTCCTATTCCTTTGTTCGGTCTCGTGCTAATCAGGTTTACCTGTTCAAGAGACCAATAACCACGTGTAGCCTGTCTTGTCAATGTTACTAGAGGACGAGGCATATAGGGAGACCTATTTACGGCAACCAGTGTTTATCACGAAGCGAGTTTATGAGCTATATTTATTGTGGTCGATTTTCTGAAGAGTGAACGGCGTCTTCTCTTTCTTAATGGAAACACGTAACTTGTTTTTCTAATAGCACACAGTTTTTTAGCAAATTTCCCCTGAGATAAAATAAGCTATTAAGGTCGTACTCATGACGCAATTTTCGAACATTTTCTTCAAATGTCCATCGATCCTACCCATTAGATGACGGAAATGAGGTCCGTTCAAAACTGTATAGATTTTGAAAGAAAAGAAAAATGTCTTATATATATATATATATATATATATATATATATATATATATATATATATATATATATTTGAGTGATTGAGATAAAATTTAACCAGGTAAAAAATTTACCATAAATTTTTTTAGGGTAAAAATTTAAAATTTAATCAGTTATATTCTGATATGTTTCACTTAGTGTTTTTCTTTCCGGTAGTAAAACAATAACTGAAAGCCGTTGGCAAACTCGTTTGTTTACAATTTGAGACGCTTTCCGCCGGGAGGGGAAAGATTTCTTATTACCGTTTGTATTTATTCACGGTGGAGTTGTGTTAGCAGTATGTAGGGTTATCTACGAGTAGTATTAAAATTCTGCTTAGTTTATGCAGCCCATGCGTGACGGACTTTTTTCAATAGTTGTGTAGTCCAGTCGGCTTTAAATACATCTACATTACTAGCCATACTTGAATATTTTGATCTCTACCTTAAATTTAAAAATAACAAAAAAAAAAAAAAAAAAATAAATTTCTGATGATTGGTAATCAACGAGTATTGTTACAGGAGGTTTCATTGCAGCAAAGTCACTCAGCCACGTCAGCAACAGTAGTTGTAAACATATTTCCTTTTCTTGAATGGTTGCGGTGAGTGTCAGAGGGCAGGACAAATGGTTGGAAAGTTACAGCATCAAGACCTGCTTTCTCCGTGAAGCCGCCTCTCGCTTTCTCTATGTTCAATATGAACCTAGAATATTTACATTACTTTTTTCAAACTTTCTACTTTCCCTATTAGTATTAACCATACTCGATACCACAATTTTAATTAATTAATTATAGAATTTCTGCAGAGCAATAGTTTGGAATTTTAATTCACCCATTTGGGGGGGGGGCAGTAATAAACCATGGTTTATAAACCAGAAATAATTTATTTCTACTTCTCTTTTTTTAAATTTCTTTTTTTCTTTTTTAAAGAGCACATGGGAACTATATCTGGAAGAGAATATGGACTTGATGGTTGCATTGTGGTTGGTTATAGTTATTAAATCATTTCTTCTTAACCATTGCTAAGCAAAAAGGAATTGATACTTCCAATTGGGAATAAACTTAAAAAAAAAGATGAATAAATAAAATAAAGGAACTAAACTTTAAAATATATATATATATATATATATATCTATATATATATATATATATATATATATATATATATATATAGAGAGAGAGAGAGAGAGAGAGAGTAATATTTAAATAAAATAAAACTACGTCATGTAGCCATTGTGAATAAATACCAGAAATACATATTAATTGCATATCAGTAGATAATTTTGAGCCTTTACTAAATATATATAAATAAATAAATTCCATATTTCAAGTAATATCTTCTTCACTATTACTCTAATTTCCATTTTACTATCAATAGTTTGAAAACCCTTAGAAGAAATAGAACTATTCACAACTTCTATTTTGAAGGCAATCAACGACTACATTGAGATATTCAAACATTCATTAAATCTAGAAGACACTATGATGATAATTTTACACGCTATGATTTAGTCTCAAATACATATTAAAATTAGAACTGAAGTATGGGCAGTCTGAGCCCCCTCTCTGCTATGGCAACCAGCTTATAGTTCAGCTATCATTTTGTGTGCTTGAAATATACTTAATAAGTAGAATAGTTGAAGGATATGGATTTTTATAGGTTTATTTTTATGACAAAAAGATGTTTTATAACGTTTGTTTAAAACGTTTTATAGAGCTTATTTAACTGATTTATAGAACAAGTTTAATTTATTTTTGAGTTCACTGACTCTATTAACAATAGTTCCTGAAAATACTCAACTAATAATTTAATATTTTAAAATTATAGTTTTTTTAATTAACTATCGATTCTCTAAACCCCAGGGTCTACGCCTGAAGATGGCAGCCATAAGCTGAAAGAAACAGCTGACATTTCAGCTTCTTTGACATCCTGGATCAATTTTAGGGCAATTTCTTTGGACTAAATCATACTCAAGTTTCCAGTGTTTTTTCTTCTATTTTCCCGTTAGTCCTTAACAACCCTAACCACCCCTAACAATGTTTTGAAGGAAACTGTTGTATTTATTACATTTGATGACTCATGTTCTTCATCTATCTCTCAAAAGATTTTCTTTTAGCAAATAATTGTTTCTAACTCGTGGGTGCAAAATCAACACAGGCATTTCTGTTATTCTCAGTTGGTTTAGATTTATTTATCCCTATATCTTACAAATTTTTCACGGTATCCAAAAATTGACAAAATTTCTTTACAGACCAATATGCTTTGATTTTGAGGTATACATAAATAATACTCGCACCTTATTCTTAATGAGACTAATAAAAGTATTTCAGACAAAGACAAAAAAAAAAAAAGAGAGAAAGATAAAATAGAATTAGCATCAGAAATGGAATCAAATGTGGTTTATGAAATTTGTTGTCTGGATTGCACCAAAAAGTACATTGGGGAAACAAACACAAATTAGAAAAAATAATTTATCAAAACCAAAATAATATAAAAAACAAGTGCAAAAATAAGATTAAACCGCTGTAATAGAACAATGTAATGTGGCAGAGAAGAAAGACCTGGAGAATGTAGTTAATTTTAAAGCAGACACGAGGAATTTAAATACCTATTAAGTTGAGATTTTAAATAAATTAAAATAAATCTGCTAGTTAAAGGTAAATGTGTTTTTGGACTGGATTTGAATTTATTACTCTTGGTATTTTCAATTGTTTGGCTGTCAAATTTTAAATAACTAATAACTTTTTAATTCTCAATTTTATTTATTTATTTTTTAAAACATAATCTAGGATATTTTTAGTATTTATATATATATGATTACAGTTTAATTATAGTTCAGCTGTAATTTGGGTTATAGAACCTACCTAAGATTTAAGGTTTAGCTATTGTTGACAAATTACCACATTGGTTAAGCCAGACAACTTTTTTATTATCCTGTTGAGTTTTATAGTTATTGTGGCTTAGGAGAATTATTTTATAATTCTGTTCAGTTCTCTTAGTATCTAGGAAAATTATAGATGCCTTAATGTATGAGGGTCAATAATTTATAATTTAAATTTACCGTGTAAGTCAGCATTGTAAATGCCCAGGAGGGCGAAACGTTTGCCAGTTAAAAGTAATAGCTGATTTATTAAGACCTCAAGGTCCTATTTTTTTTTTGCCTGAAGACCATAAAAAATATAATGATGTAAGAGGTATTTTCCTCAAATTTCAATTTAAACATAAATAAATATTTTCGCATTCGAATGATGATGTAGATAGCGAGGTCCGTACTTTTGTTCTTGGATATGAGTGATATTGAGAGGTATACTTTATTTTAATTACGACTTTTCTACAGCTTATAAGAATATATTATCCGGATTTCTTAAAAAAAAGGTATGTAAGTAGAATTAAATATTCCTTCAATAATTAAATATTCTTTCAAGTTGGCTTAAGGCTTCCAGATCTCATTTATTTAGAACAGAATCAGTGTAAACATACTGAGCGGAACCAGAAAATTATGGTCATTTTTGCAAAGAAAGAGATAAAATAGAAGACATGATCATTCATGACTAGATTCACGGGAGTCACCGTTTACTATGGCCGTAATGAAAATATAAGTGAATAGTTATCTTTATTTATTTCCTTGTAGGTAATCCAATCTTCGTATTGTTACGGAATTTCTTTCCTAACATACATGGTGTTTCAAACTCCCTTCTCAACATGCGTTTTTTCAATAGTTTTTAGAATTTCGAAATGAAACTTGGTAGATCTTAGTTGTATTGGATAAGGTTTTTATCGGTGCTGGTCAACTCTCTAACCTTGTCCACATTTTCCATTTGGAAAATAGAAATAGAAAATATAAAAAAGATAAGTTGAACTGAGCATTAAAAATTGACGACCCCTTTAAAAAGATCGTACAAAAAACATGACCCTGCTCAAAGCAATGTGAAATTAGACAAAGTATAAGTAAACAGAAGTGTTTTTAAATTTTTAAAGTGTCTTTTGTCAAGAATGCTTCTGAGTTTTATGCCAATAATCGCAAAAACTAAAAATAATAATGCTATAATCCCAAAGTTTTCTATTTAGATTTTCAAGATTATTAAGGTTCTACCGGGTTGATCTGAATGCTTCCGCTGATTTTATTTGGCCACTGAGTTCCTGTTATCACAATTTGATGTCACTTGTTTTGTTATAGAGGGGCTATCTTCAGTGTTTTAATCCTATCATTATCAACACTGGCTTAAGTCATCCTCTTCAGTCAAGGTGAACAAGAGTTCATTTTCGTCAATTGATACTTTTTTATTTTCACAAAGGCAAGAAGCAGCTCCACCCGAAAAAAAATATGTTCTGTGTAGGGGGAGAATGCAGTAAGTGAATGGGTAGTGCTTGAGAAAATCAGGCAGGGAGAATATGGTTGAAGATTGCAGACTCTCATGTAGGTCAGTTGCGGACATGGTTGACCATATCAACCTATAGCTCAAATCTACCAGGTTAGTATCTAATTTGATCGTTACGAATTATTTTTTACTTGGTTTCGTTAGTCACCTTTCCGTTTGGGCGCCGAGAAATGGAGGGGTGTAAGAAATGTAATGGACCGTTCATCCAAGTACGATTTACTGTTCAAACGACATGAAAACAATCGTGGGGTATTTCCACTGAGCCAACGCTCTTCCGACTTCCAGGCACGGATATTTTTGGAAATATCCCCAAAAAGTTATGGTCCGTTGCTGGTAAGGTTGGAAGGGTGTTTTGTTCTGGAAACAATAAATTCCGATAAATACTAAAGTCAGTAGTACAGATTAAAGGAAGCAATCGAGCAGAACAGACCAGAGTTGGCAAATTGGAGAGGCGTTGTTTTCCACCAAAATAACGCCAGACCGTACTAGTCTTTGAACAATTGATGGATTTAGGCTGGGACGTTTTAGTTCTCCCTCCATATAACCCGCACTTAGCCCCCTTGAACTATCATTGGTTTTCTTCCCTCCAATAATTTTAGTGCCCAAGAGGACTGCAGAATTCACTTGGATCAGTTTTTCGGCAATAAAACTAGCACGTTTTAAGAAATGGTGGAATGGTAGAATTATGAAACTTCCCAAAAGACGGTAAATGGTTATCAAACAAAATGGTAATTAATTATATTGTAGATTAAACTTGGGCAATAGAACTCCTATATATTCCCTCATTTTCCCTGAACTTCAGTTTACAAACAACCCACTATTATTTATTCACAGATTACGTGATGCCAAAAGATTAATTATGAAAAACTTCAAAAACTAAGGAATAAATATTATTGTTATTATTATTAATTTTATTGATATTAGGCACCGAACTCGCGAGGGTTATTTGTGCTTAGGTGGTCAAAGGTCCAAACTCGTTTCCTTCCTATTCTTCGTTTCCTTCCTTTTCTCCCTCTTTTCAGGTATCCCGTCCACTCGTGGTCCCTCCTTCAGCCTCGCCTATGATGGGCCTCTCCTACGTTTTCTACCACCGATCCTGTGATTAATTTATTATTGAAATTCAACCAAAGAATACCATTTCAAAATTACATTTGACTGAAGGCCCTTAATGATTTTTAAACGTAGGCTACCTACATTTAAAATTAAAGTTGTAAGATACTACTTAACTCATAAGTCACATTTGTTGATGAAAAAAAAAACAAGATAAATTATAAAGCCATAGCTGAAGACGTTGCTGGAGTTCTGTGAATCTGTAGAGTTCCTAGCTGCTCCTGATAAATTCAGATGAACCCTAAATAAAGAAGACCAACTACTTGCTTCAAATGGGATATTACTTCAGCATTGTGGTAGCCACCTAAAAGGAGTGGGTCCATTATTGAAGGCTCACAACTATATATTGAACGGTTAATGTTTTCTCGAAGTCCCAACAAGAGAACCAGATCAATACCTTATTTTTGTAATTGTAAATATTGAAGAAAGCGCCATGTTGACTGCCCCCACAATGGCATATCAGACAGCTGAAGTCATGCAATTCCACTGAGGACAAAATACTGGGCTTCTTCTATTGCAAGCTACAAATTCCAAGCAGTTTGTCGCAACCGTTCTGGCGAATAGCCAAAATTTGTTTTGGTGGTTGTTTGTTTAGCCCCACAAAAACTGCAAGGATTATCATTGCCCCTCAAGAATACAGTAATCTCTTACTATGTCCATTGCGTGGGTTGCTGCATAGGCCATGTCGATTTTTTTTTTTTTATCTGTACATATATCTTGTTTCATTTTTTATTTATTTAATGTTCGTTTTAATTTTGGTTAAAGGTACTTTTGCTAGGAAAAATTATTTTTTTTAATTCTGTATACAATTAGGCAAGTATTTAAAAACTAACTTTAAGTTGAAAAGTCTCTTATATTTGAGTTATTTCTATCTACTTTAAACTTTCTATAAGGCATCGGAGGGGGTGGCTTGTATGTAAGTTATTCCGTTCGTTAAAGTAGTCCCCTATAATAAATGGAACGGTAATGAAAACAAATAATAAAATCTTTGTAAATTCTAAAATAAGTGTCCTTTACCGGTGAAAAAAGGCAAGCGTATAAATTACAGTTATTACCTATTCACATTGGCGAATAACCACTGTGATATTTTGAAGGCTATGGGAGGACGACTCCCTATGAATTCTGCAATTTTCTCTCACCTTCCAGGTAGCTTTTATTGTTGGATCCAGGAAATTTTGTGTTCTCGGAAACAGCACCAGTGTATTGGATTTAAGCCTCCAGAACTCGCGTGAGTTCTCGCGAATTTTTCTCACACCACCTATTTCCCTCTAAAAAAATTTGTATATCAAATATTTTCAACAAAACATTTTTTTATTTATTATAAAAATCAAATACTAATATGAAATAATAGTATTATTCAAAATTGATTGTAGAGGTATTCTGTTTTGAAGAAACATTATGCCAAGCAACTGAAAGAGCTACCTAACTAATTAAAATTTTGTTCTTCACAAGAATGACATACATTGACTTTTTGTTTTTTCTCCTCGGACAATAGGCACAAAACTGCGACGGAGTACTAGAACCAGAACGTGTGGGATTTTTCTCTTCTGCACAAGCAATCCTCTTCATTTTGTTCTTTTCTAATAGGGACATGGCGGTCAGTTGTGAACGGTTGATCAGGTGAGGCATGATAAGTTCCTGATCCAAAAAACAGTTTTCGCTAAATCACCAAAGCACTCGTTTGATGAGAAGAAATCTCGTATTAAAAAAGAAAAAAAGTTCCACCAGAACTCGCTTGATGAGAAAAACACTCACAATAAACCAAACGTTGCGCCAGAACACGCACTGCTAGAAAAACATTCACACTTAACTACTCCGGCTGATTAACCTCGTCCTGGCGACAGTCAGCTGATACTTATGATTGGGAGTCAAAGAGGGTGGTAAGAGAAGGCTACAAGGTGTAGCTAGAGAGAGTAACACAATCGCCAAAGCCGTATAATAATAGATATACCTTTTTTCTTCGGGGTCTGAGTATTTTGCTCACGGCGCGAGTTCTGGAGGGTTAAATACAGCAACAAAGAAAGAGAATTCGTTCCCCTCTTGGGCATGGGAATTTGTTTAGTGATGGTCTTCTAAATAGAATCCTTAATCCCACCCAAGCTAGGAAAGGATGGAGAATCTACTCGTGTTAGTCTTAGAGAAATTACGTGGCCGACAATGCCCGATTTCTTCAGCAATATGCGAAAAATATTTGGTATTTATCGACTATAGGGTGGCCCCCCCCCCATTTAAAGGCGATTATAAAATCATATTAAAAGAAAAAAAACACTTTATTATTTAAAATAACTCCTCTAGAATTTATTTGAGTATTAAAATGTAATTATAAATTAGATTTAGCACAAAACTTCCCGATATCGCGGAGTAGCTGCATAAAGCCGTTGTCCCCGGTCACATGAACTCTGAAAGTGGTGTAATAATAAACGATCACTCATTTTCTGATAATAAAAGAAACAGAATGAGTAAGATTACCTAGTCAAGTAAGAACCACCAAATAAGTACACAATCATCATAGCGATAAGTTTTGAACCACTCAATATTTTATCTGTAAATAATGAGTGGCCTCCCATTAACCATTTTGTTATTTATACATTCTAGAAGTGTTATTTTAAATAATAAAGTGATTTTTTTAAATTATGATCTAATAATCGCCTTTAAATGGGTGGCCTCCCGAAAAAAAATGTATGCAATGGATTAACATTATGTGGTACGGGGACATGATACAACTCTGCTTAGCAATTAGAATTCATGTTCTCTTATATTATTTTCATAAAAATATTATTCCTGTCTCCGTCATAACGCCTAGTGTTCAAACTCAGGAATCTTTGTGATTAATAGACTTATTAGATGTTTTGACTAAATAAGATAATAATGATCTCATCTCATGAGGAGTGACGACTTCATATTTTTGAAAAGTACTTTCGGAGAAGAACTTGTACAAGCGGACTCATCAACTGTAAATAGGCTGAAATTGTTTTTTTTTATAAATAAAATAGCAGTGTATGTTTCTTTAATTCCCATTTGGGGTGATATTTGTTCGGTTAAAACCCCCTTCTATTCGATATGTGAATTATTGAATAGTATAAAGGGAAGCTGTAAGTGTTGCTGATTGGAAATGGATTATCCACAAGCCGATGAAATGAATGGCTCCATGGGATAATAGGACAGAAGGCCTGAGGCCCCTAGTAAGTAGGAGATACACCGGCCTGCCACTGGTGGAGGGGGAGATATGTGGGCGTGGTCTCACCCCCACCCCTCCTCTCACCTCCACCTACAAACATTCCTCCTTAAACCCTACATAATTAATAAATAAGCCCCCAAATAATTAAAACATATCATTAAATAAGTAGCATAAGACATACCTTATACAGGCCCTAATAAAGACACCGTATTCACAAGAAACATTGCGACACGTTAAGAACGAAACTGTGAAATCGAGAATGCACATGCAAAACTATACTATAGCAATTAAAGATATACTATAGCAACTACTCGAACTGAAAATCCAGAGGAATAACAGAAAAAAAGTATCATTAAAAAGAGTACCTACCGCCATTCAAGATAAAGAGGATCAGGGCTCACAATATGAAGGGCGCAGTTCATGTAAGGTTTGATCCGGCCAGCGAAACATTTTGAAAAACCCAATTAAACAAAAATATTACACTACTTACTCCAAATGAGGAGAGATTTGTGCGTTTGGCAGTACTTATAAATGAGAACAGTTCTTTGTTAGCTTTTCATTGATGAAACTTAATAAATCAAAACATCGAACAAGGCTGGATGCCGATAATTTGGAAAATTATTTTCGTCTTTATATCAGTGAAATTAATCCAAAAATTGATGGATTAGTGTCCCAAATTTAAGCTCATTGATTTCGATGTCGCTATTTAACTTTCGTTGTTTGTAATAATTCCAAATTTTACGATTTAATTATAGTGTTGCACCTATTTTTTTACATTTCATTTTGTTATTTGAATAAGTTGTTAATAAATTACATTGTCGTTATAATTTCATGCATGATATCTGTCGTTAAAAATTATGAACACTACTTTAAAATGCACTAATTTTAAAAACGGGTATTAGCACACTATAGTTTAGCCTACAACATGTCAAAGGTTGCCCATACCTGATCCAAAAGCTCCGCCTTGCAGCTGCAACCATTGTATCGGAAGCTGTTTTTTTTCATATTAACTCACCGAAATCCATAAGATGCTTGATGTCTTCAAAATAGGATTTTCTAGATTATCCTCTTCCCATATGCCCAAGAATCTTACCTTCAAATATATTTGTAATGAAGTCGTTGTGCCTTTATAGTGAAAGCAGTTATACTCTTCGACTTTTTAGTTTGAGTAAATGATACTATGAGGATCTCATTTCTCTTATTACTACGGAAGAAATAGAGTATAGATGTCAAGATGAAATCACCAGTATCCTAGTAGAGAAAAATTTGATCAGTTTACGCAGCCCCTGCATGACGGACGTTTATTATTTGTAACTGGATAAACCAAAAACCTCAAAAGAACAGGGGGGAAAAAAATCGAATTAATAGTGTGTTGTAGAAAGCTCCTAAACAGGGGACAAAATAAGTGAGAGAAGTTCGTCTATATCTTGAAGTAGTTTATGGAAACTTTTTGTTGTGTTGGAAGTGCATTTATGGGGTATTATTACCAATTTGATATCCTTGCTAATCGTACATTAAGACTATTCTTATAAACTTTGTTTAACTCACTTTTGGTACCCAGTCTTCTATTAAACATTTCACTGTTATTAAAGAATTCTTTTCATCTTGAAACTCGGTTTGGGACCTTAATGATCCTCTTAGACGGATCCTTCCTTAAACTCATAATAATACTTACACCAAATTCGTTAAAGTGCCAAATGTTCTTCTATTAAAGGATTACAGAGTTTAATTAATTCAGTATGAAATACAAATGCCTTTTATGTTTTAATTAATCGGAAGAATTTATTTCAAATAGTGTTGTTCATGACATGAGCATATGTCCTCATAACGGGATTGTTATTCCTATTACTTACATCCTGCCAACTTAGCAGAAAGACTAGAGTATTATTTAAAGAAAAATAAAGAATTCATCAATTTTAAATGCTTAAAAACTGGCGTTTAGAGTAAAGAATTATTGAAATTTCTTAAGGAAAGTTTTCGGAGGAATGGAGATATAATTATTGAAGACGTAACGTAACGTAAACCAACAAGAACAAAAAATATTAATTATAATCCCCACTGAAAACGTATAAATTTGGATTAATTTTAATACTGAGTAATAGTAGAAGGCCCCACCAATCTAAATTTTTCTAAGCACTGTTATGAATGTATTAAAACCAGTGGCGTACACAGGATATGACTCTGGTAGAATTCATTTCGGAAAGAATGTATGTTTCAGGGTATGATGGAAATTTTCTTCTAATATGTAAAATATTTATAACTATGATAGTGAATTAATAATCCTTTTGACTATAAGGGTTCCTTAGAAATGTATTGTATTTGTTGTCTAATTTTTTTGGGGCTAGGGATATAGGTATTAAGACATTCATCTGACTGTGCCCCTGTTGAAATTCTTTTCCAAATCTTGATCCAAATCAGAGCTATTGTTTAATAATTGAATAAAAGTAAAAAAAAATTCCTAGAATGGATTAACTAATTCATTCAATTTTAAATTTAAGAAGGCTTAAGTACTTGTGAATGCGTATGCGAAGCCGTTTAATGTAGATTAGGAAATTTTGTGAGATTAGTGGAAAATGTTAACTGACCGATTCCTTGGTATGCCACAATATCAATTTATGATTCATTTTGGTTGGAGGGTTCCCACTAATGTAACCTTCCCATTTGGATTACATAAAGAAAAACCTTTTTATTTTCTAGATGATTTTTGCTCATCAAGCTGGTGTTGGTGGACAACTTTTTAATTATTTATATTGCATAAATGATAGGTTCAGATTTGAAACGAAGATTTCAATAATTTATATGTTTCCTATACGATCTCAGTGTTTCAAGTTATCCGTTAATGGTCTTGGAATGACCCGTTTTGGTGCAAGAATTACCATCCTCAAGGACATTAGGGACTTTTATATTTTGTCTTCTGATATGTTACTCCTCTTTTCACAAATATTGTTTTTCTTATAATATAATATCAACTTCTAAAACAATTAATCTTAATTAATTTGGTAGAAAGTAGTTTAGTATTCGAAGTACTACTTTAGAATCGTCTCAACTATTAGTTCTAAAGGTACTATTTTAAGAGTCGAACATAATTCAAATCTCCTAGTTTTAGTTAAAGGTTTGAATAAGGCCGACTTGATTGAAGGAAGGCCCTAGTTGCTGATATAGATGGCTTTGCTGGTACATGTGATGGAGTGCGGCCATTTCTGATAGAGCCATATGTCCGGGACACCTGCTTCCTCTCTGCTCTCCTTGCTGCTGACATGGCACACTACTTCGATCTTATGGAACGGGCGGGCAATATTGACTTACTCAGCTGCAGTCCTTTCCAAATTGGTACAAATTCAGTTCCCGATAAGGAAATACTGTGTCTGTCTGACAATGAAAATGATCATACGAAGGTAATTAATTTGTAGCTCATTCAATCCTGCCTTAAACTTTCCCGAAAAAATTAGATCTTAGTGCATCTTTTTAAAAAAAACAGGATTTACATATTTCATTAATATTACTTTATCGATTTGAAAATATTTTAGTATTCAACCAAACGGAATGTTTATTCCTGTAAACATCTGCCCATCAGCAAATTGAGTGGGTACTATAACATAAATGACAATTCCATTTGTAATAGCACATGCTCTTAACTTTAAAAAAAAAACAATGTTAAAAATATGTTATGAAATAATTATTTTAAAAAGCAATTATGCATCATACCAATCGAGCTACACACCTAATCTTCGTTTTTCGTTTTCTTTGAGCATTTGGGGATTGATTTCGCGACCTGTATCAAATATTCCTTCCTTATTACCTGCGATCAAATATTCGTATATTTTTGAACCCCATAAAATAAGTACTACTTTACTCAGAAAAGCAGCGGCTAATTATTTTTATGATTCAATGCAAGAACAAGTTTTATAGTCTCGTAAGACGATATTATAAAAATGACATAAAAACATAATTCATAACTGTAATTGGTAAATAAAGTAGAGGGCCCAGACGAAAGAGCACCAAGGGAAAATGCCCAAAGAGATATGTTTGGGGACAAAAGGTTGTTTGATCGGGACAAACATTTTGGCCTTACCCAAAGAAACCTGATTCTTTCTGCCTTAATCACATGGAAATATTCTTTAGAAGATAGCACAATTTTTGTTCGATATGTAGCTTTTAATAGGGTATATTATTCTTAATAGTTAACATATTTATTTTAAAACGATTTACTTTTAATTTTAAATTTTTGCAATACTAGAGCTCTAGTAGTTGTATTTCTGTTTTCTTAAATATTACTTATGCATATATATATATATATATATATATATATATATATATATATATATATATATATTCTTCTTTTAGCACCGAAACTCCATTTTTTCCCACGCAGATTTTATTTAAAATGCATGTTCTATATACCACCTCTTCGGAGGTTTTTCATTTCATTTATGAATTACTTGTCTCCACTTACACTCGCAGAAACGAACCTTCCACATTGGGAAGGTCGTTGAAACTCTTTATTTTTTAAATGTGTTTGGTTCTTCTCTTTATTTTGGAGTTTAAGAAGGTTCTTCATACCTTCTTCGTCAAGATACATATTTCAAACTTCAAATTAAATTTCCTCGACTCTCCGTTCATTTACCATGGATATTCTTCTTACAGCTTTTCTGAACCCAATATTCAAATATTCTTTACCACCAGCAAAAACTCCTTTTTCCCAAGCTGACTTTATTAAAATAAGTAGGAACATAGACGTATGTGTTCAAATTTTACTCTGACCAAAAAATAAATACCACATGTATGTTCGTATCATGATATGATGTCATTAGAACGTTAATCTCAAAACCCTCCCTCAACATTATCCAAATCAAATGGTATTTCTAGATTTGATGATAGGACATGACATTTCCGACAGAACAGAGGCTTCGTATATAAATCAGTTACGTTTTCTTCCAAGGAGATATTCGAGATTTACTTATTTCCTCTCAATAAGACAATACAAGATAAACACTAGCTTTCTCATTTTCTATAAATTCCATGCAACTCTTCTTATCTTCAAACAGTGTAAATGGATTTTCCTGACCGAATCCCAAATCCTTGAGAAGTAGCCGAATCCATAAGGCTTCCTGAACAGCCATTAATGCTGTTATAACCGCAGCTTCTGTTGATAAAAGCGCCATTCATTATTGCTTTTTGTAGAACCAAGCCCACACCTGACTTTCCTAGCTTGAAAACATAACCGCTGATTGACTCACGTTAACCTATGTCTCCTCCCCAATCTGCATCTCTACTTTGCAAGGTCGGGCCATGTTGCTTTCTGCTCCAAGACGAATAAACCATAAATCTCTTCACAGCATTCCAGTCACTCATGATTGCTTTTTAGGATGCCCATTGATGCTGATATGTCTGGTTGAGATGTCACAGGAATATATATAAATATATATATATATATATATATATATATATATATATATATATATATATATATATATAAGCGAGCCTATCGCTTGTCGATATTTCCCATTGTCAGGTAAAAGAGTTGAATCACATTTTTCGTTTTACAACCCTGCGTCCATTGGTGTTCTAATAGGTATTGCGTCCTCCAAGCCGAGAGCTTTTCTATTTTCCTTCTTTGGTGAATCCGAAACTCGTTTTAATTTATTTCTATTTCTATTCCTACATAATTTCCAAAGTTCTCCTAAACTTTAAGTCTATACATAGTTCCTAATATTTTGACTATTTAGCCTACTAAACTTTCAGACCAACACAAAGCAAATCATCCACAAGAGTGACAATGTATAGGAAGCAGATTTATTGACGAAGCCACATTTCCGTCGGAAAAATAGGAATATCAATTTGTTCCGGATTACGTTGAGGTTAAGGTTGACATGGCAACATCATCCTGTGTTATCATACGCTAAGTCTTTTTAAATTAATTTTCTCGTCTCGAAAGTATAAATGGCCGTATTTTCGTTGCCATGATAACAAAGATGGTTAATCTTTCCTTTGAGGTTATCCAAATAACCTCGCCTGCCGGATTTAGTAAAGCGTGTCTCTTCTATCTTTTTCAAATTAACACCATTCATTCTAACACTTTTTTAACACATTATTTCCAACCAAAATTAAGTCTCATGGTCTGTTATTATGAATAGATAACATCCACGTACGTGTTCATGTTTCTAACCTAGAAATACATAACGTGTTTATATCACAGGATAATGTCATGTTGACATTAACCTCAAAAAGCTTTACTACAAATCTCGTCTGCTCGTCCCATCTTACACTCCTCTGAAACGAACCTTCCGCACTGGGGAAGGTTTGTTAATGCACAGGCCATAAAATCCATAACAGGAGTTGGGTCTTTTTGGGCTGTGGAGCCAAAGTTTCTCATAAAAAAAAAAAGTTGAATGGACCTCATTTCCGTCATCACCTGAGTGAGTAGATGGACATTTGAGGAAGCTTTTTGAAAATCGTTTCATGAGTACAACCTCAAAAGGTGATTTCTGTAGAGGGAAATCTGCTAAAAACAACAGTTTTATATGTTCAATAAGAAAGTTAATGAGGGAGAGAGATCGGGCGAGTAAGCGAACACGTGGTATAGGAGTGGCTGGGAGAGCGGTCTAGTGGTTGAGCTCCTTCAACATTCTGGGCTCCTTGTCCTTAGAACCTATGTAGTTACTGTATTATATTATATATATAAATTATATTCGTTATTTATTATATGCCGGCACAAATTGCATCAAAAGTAACTAAAATGATGCATAAACCTGGCATATTGTGTAATAAAAGAAAGAGAAATTAAGCAAAAAGAGGACGGTGAAGTCTTTCAAAATGGTGATTCCTCCTGACTGAGTAGAATTGAATTCTGGTATTAAATACGATAAATTAATCATAAAATGAAATTTATAAAGTGCTTTCATAAAACGATAAAATTGCTTTATGTAATTTATTGCCCATTTGATTACATTTTAACCAATTTATTACGGATTTCAGTATTTAAACTTTATTGATTCTGACAGCCGCCTTGTACAGAAACAGTTTAGTTAATTTGAAACTCA
Source organism: Riptortus pedestris (assembly GCA_019009955.1). NCBI lineage: Eukaryota > Metazoa > Arthropoda > Insecta > Hemiptera > Alydidae > Riptortus > Riptortus pedestris. The sequence goes on along the minus strand of CM032228.1, from coordinate 105,494,312 downwards.
TTGAATTAATTTTTATTTTTTAAAAATAACTATGGTCCCACTCCTTAATTACACCGTATTCGAATGATATAAATTACTTTATGATATTGTTTAAATATATCAGTAGAGTAAATGATCTAAGAAGCTTTATTCACAAAAGTAGTCCAGACAAACCCTATTCTCCAGGAAATGAAACAAACAAAATGGAGATAATCAACTAATCAATTTCCATTGCCAATATTTGCGCTTAAGGTAAGTAGTGAAATGTATCATCAGCATCCAATAGTGTACATAATATGTTTCTTTCGTATGCAATAGTATTTATAAGATAATTTTGTTATAAATGTGTTCCGGAGATTTTATCGATGGGTCTAGTGTTATATGTCTATTGCATTAATAACTACTTAACATTATTTTTTACTACTATATATATTTAGTTCTTTTAATGCCATCCTTGAGAATAAAGAAACAATTATGGAACAAATGGGGAAGGAACAGCTAGAAATTTAGAACGATGTTTATTCCAATCTGACGACGTGATTTGCGACTATTATCTTTGCCTGCATAATACATGAATAAAACAGCAACCAGTTAACTCAACTAACTGAAAGTTAACATCAATTTGTATATATTGCAAGAGCGATTGCTTGAAAAATGGAGGAATCTACACCATTTCGTACGAAAACGTATTATATCTATTCATTCTCGCCTTGTTATTTTGCAGGTATTTCTGGATTCCTTCCATTCGTTAAAAATTCTCTGGGTTTTCTATAAGTCTGATCGAAATGCCATTAAAACAATATTCGTAGTAAAAAATAATAAGTCCAAGTATAAAATGAAATGCTAGATGTTTATTAATCATGATATTAGCTCATTGGAGTCGCGTAGGCAAAACGGAGATATCGAAATGCAGAGATGACTTCCTTAGGCCATGTTGGCACGAAATACCAGAATGATAATCTCGTAAAAATATGTCCTCTTTCTAAATTTCTAAAACAAACTAATAATGTTGGTATTTAACTGACTAAAAAGGTAGCAAAATTAAAAATTATATATGCGAAAATGGCGGAATTTGCGACCAAAACCAAACTTACATCTCCTCAATAGCTACTGAGTAACAAAAACATGGACAGTGACATCTAAAACATGTTCCATAAAGAGTTTTAAGTATTCATATATTTCCGTAAAATTTTAACGGTCCATTTATCCACCATAAAAGTTCAAATAGTGGTATTTTTGAAGCGTAATTACATTAAGGGTCTAATAGACAAGCAGTTCCTAACAGGCGGAACTTATAAAACGGAGGGCAAAAGGAAGAGGCGATAATATGAAGGCCACAGGAACAGGCTAGCTGTAACAATTGGTAACAGGCCACCACTGTTTAGATGTGAACACTTTGAAATCAATAACGTCAACTTCTCTGAAATTTAATTTGGAATACAACTAACCTATTCAAAAGTTGAGTAGCTAATTTTCAAGGACAATTTGGGGGTGTTTACATTAGAACACAATCTCTATTATTGTAATATGGTTAGTTTTAGCTGTAACCAAAAGGAAGTGTAAAAAAAAAATAAATGTAATGTTTTTGTAAATTATTAACGTCCACTTTCAGCTACTTATGCTTGTTCAGACGGTTTATCTACAGATAATTACCCTTTTCTAGCCTGGGTTGGATTTTATTTAATGAGTTCGTCACTAAAAAAAATGGCTGCCCATTTTGTGGTCAATCATGTGTTTCTACTTTCCTATTATTCGGTTTCTAAATTGATTATATTTTAGCGTAATGGGATTGATAAAAGGGAGTTTTTCGTTTACCAAAAACTTACGAAGTAAGTTTCGAAAACATTTAGTTATACATATTTTTTTATTTTATTTATTTCCATCCACTTTATGCTACTTTGGCTAATTGGGACGGGTTATCTACAGGTGACCATCCTTTTCTAGCCAGGGTGGAACTAAGCAATTTATTTAATGAGTCCGTCACCAGACAAACTCCTGTTGCCCAGGGCGGGAATCTACTCGACACTCTAGATTTACCTCGTGAGATAATAGACCAACACCCTAACCCGGTGAACCGGAGCTCCTATATATATATATATATATATATATATATATATATATATATATATATATATATATATATAAAAAGAATAGTTAGATTTGTATATATAAATAGAAATATTAACGATTTATTTTTTAAACTAAAGCCATTCATTACTTTGGGTGGTTCTATTTGTTCAACAGACTTTACTTCCCTATACTCCAAGAAAATTATTAAATATCAATTTTCATTTACACATTGTCAATAATCGTAGGCATTCCATTGCATTAGCGAATTTCCTTTAAAATATTGGAGTATTAAATTTAGATTTGCTAAGCTGGTTTTCTGGGACACAGGAGCTTCTCTTTCTATTCATTAAAACAGATAAAATGCCTTGGAATTATGAAGGCTGAGTTACCAGAAGTAAAGCAGTAGATGGAAATGTCGTCAAGAGATGACTTCCTTGTCAATGTTTTGTTTCCTGTCTATTGCTGTACCTTAAAGCTTGTCCCATACCAGCTACTGCTCTCATTTAAAAACCTTTCTTCCTAATAAAGTTGCTAAACGTTTTACATCTTTCAACATGCATAAGATTGCAACTGTTCAGTGACAAATCAATTTACTCATGAAACTGTAATTTAAGCATCAAGTATATAAATAAGTAGGCACTACTCGCATTATTTTTCAACATTTATTACTCCTTATTTAACTTTTCTTTTTTTTTATGCTATTATATAATACATCAAATTTAAATTCCTTCTGTTGCAGTTTTCAATTTCAGCATAATCCAGAATTAAGATGGACAATTATTGTTAATGTTATTTATTAGCGTCTATAAAGTAGGCAAGATTAAACCTTATATTATAGATGTATATAACTGAAAATAAAAATAAATTAAGGGCATTGCTATATTAAACAAAAAAGTTATGCCGCATTTTTTGCGAGAATTAGAGAAACCATTAGAAGCTGAACATCTTTGGTATGTATTAAACCGATAGGACCTCATCATTTAGAGGCTTGAGAGAACTGGTTTTTTTCTCTGCCGTGTTCGTCACATACTTAACAAAACTATTCCAGTTTATACTATGTATGTTTTCAGCATTGGTTCAATAGCTAATGGGCGAGAGTCTACCACAGAGCATTAACGTCTAACGACATTAGAATCCCAACGCCCGCAGTGAATTGATCCCTTTGCTAAATAAAATGTAGAGTATTGTCAAAGAAATTTAGCTAAGTTTTAACTAAAATGGGCCAATATAATAGAATCTTTTTTCTTTTCTTTTTTTTTTAATTATCTTTCATTTTTTTCTTATATTAATAGACATCAAAGTTGGAAAGCTTTGATGAGCAAAGCTTGGTGCTAGGATCAAGTATCAAATTTTTTTAGTGTGATTCTATGGTCAGAAAATGGCAGCCGACACGTGTCATTTCTAAGTTTGAAGGATACTTCACTTACTTGAAGATTTAGGTCCTTGAAGAGGTGGTACCATGGAAACTTTTATTAAAGGAATTTTATCAATTATGTTGCTTTTTTATTTTACTCGGCAACAAAGATTTGATGTGATCAATCATAGCAACATTCTGAATGAGCAGTGTGACGGAGACAGAGGGACGTCGTCTGCTTTGAACGCAATATTATAAATTCTGAAGTGGACAACATATGACTTTCTTGCACGCCTATTAAATTAAATATCTAAATAATATGTTTTGCTGCTTTTCATTTAAAATGATTTCCTTTGAAATTCATAAAGGTACGATATATCCGTTCTAATACATAGGATCGAAAGCTGTCAAAGGACATAAATAACTTAACATAAATAAATCTTCTCATGATAAATAAAGAAAGCCCTGTACAAATCATTTATATATATCTTTACAAAGATGTTCTCCTTTGCAATTTCTTATTTTTGCTCTTCTGTAAATCCTCCCCCTCCCCTTTAGTGGAATTCAATCAGAAGAAATTGTGCACAGTAACAAGATGTTACTGCAATTTTAAATTTAAATTTCAGCATTCTGAAGCTAGACATTTGTGAGTTATGCGAGATACGCTCTGGCACTAAGTCAATAAGGGCTCCGAAACTAGTCAATAAGGGGATAGATAATTCCATTTAAATGAGAAACCTAAATATCTAGCGATTATTTACAATCCATCGTTTTTTAATTTCTACAAGGAGGATTGTTTTGGGTTTTTCAATGATCAAATAGGTATAGGAAGAAAAATTAAGTGTGCACAAGAAATAAAACAATATTTAGAGTTAGACTTCATTAAAAACCTAAAATACGTCCGAGCTGAAAATAAATGCGTAACTTTTTTTTTCTCCATGGTTGTTTTATTAATTCCTGTTATGTATTAATTGCATGTCGGTAAGAGATGTCCAAAATTAATTGAAACAGGTTTTTAGACCCATTTGCGCTTGCAGATTTTCACGGTAATTATTTCAGAAAATAGTTTTGTTTTATCGCCTCGCACAAGTTGCAGAACAATATATAATTCGGGCATTTTCCCTCCAAAAATGTTGTTCTAAATCTATTATATCCGGGAATTGATAACATTCCCTACTAGAAGCAACTGTTATATGAGAAATCTTATAACTCATAATCGGCGGGTTCTTATTTCTTGTTGTCAACAATTTTTTGAAGTAGTGTCGAAGAAGGTTAATATTTCCGTGAGTTTCGGAATGGGGTAGTCTATAATTTGTTGCAATGATAATTATAAAAAATATTAGCCCTACTAATTACAAACAAACTTACTTACACAAACTAGAAACAGATAAAACATTGAATTAGAAGTGTTGCAAAATTCATTAACTCAACAAAGGAATATATCGAAAGAAATAGTTATCCATAATAACTAAATAACTGCAAAAAAAAAACGAAAAATAAGAAACAATAACTCAATATCCCTGATATCAGCTGTAAACTGGGAGTGACAGCAATTTCTTGTTCTTTCCACGTTATGTAGCCCATCACGAGAAGACGACTAGTTTAGAGCAAGAGAAAACGGCTGCAGACCCATTATTGGTTTGCATGTAAATACAAAAATGGAGAAATTTTGATTGTTTCGCGAAAGTGGAGCAACTCCGTGCGATATAATTGCTAGCAATTTATTCCCTGTTCTCAAAAGGACCAGAGGGAATTATTCCCGTATGCAGACATTTTCTGTTTCCGGAAATTGTTGAGCATTGTCAATTTTTGTTACTCATCTAAATGGGGCTTTAGTTAATTTTAACATTAATTATTCACTCAAATTAACTGTTTCATTAAAAAAGTTAGTAGGTTAAATTAGGCTTACTAAAAACCTTCTATAAAGAGATACAAACACACGCTGATATAACAAAAGTTAACTATTTATTGTATGCAAATCTTTTTTTAAATATTCATTAAATTAATAGCTAAATAATTATTTATCATGGGACTGAAAATAATTCCTGAGCATAGAAACTCATCCTGGTTGAATTAATGGTCTGTAAATAGTGAAGGATCCAGAATTAATTTTCGAACTTGAAAGTTTATTACTCAAACTAAGACGAACTAAGGTAATAATAAAAAGATAATAGGTAATAATGAAAGATTCTGTTATCATTCTAAAGGCCGGTCCAGACACTCCGTTTTGCACAACGTTTTGTCTGCGCAGTTCAAAACGTTGTAGATAAAACGTTGCGTGTGGACTGGAAAACTGTGCAGTTTTGAACCCATTTCGAAGACGGTACAGTTTTAGTAAAACTGAGCCAGAGAGCATAGATTTCCTTGAACTGCGCAGACAAGTCGGCGTGTGTGGACGGTAGCACCGTTTTCCGATTCATTTTGATACTCAGTTTCAATTCGTCAGGCGACAATGGCTGACCTTCGGCAATGTTCTAGGGAGTTTTTAACAGATTTTATTGCTCTGTATGTTTCCCGTGCATTTGGCGTGATAAATCAAAAGTAGTGACAGGGATAAGAAGGGGGAGGCGTATGAAAGCTTAGCAAATAAATTTAAAGAAATTGATGCAACGGCAATCACTTTCATAGCTTCATCACGGCAATAATTGCCTTTCATGTGCTGATATTACTGTTCTCATACAAGTATTTTCTTTGTTGATATGCGGTGTCACTAATTCCAATAAATAAGTATATGTGTCAACGTCCATTCGCAAGTAGTTCCGCCAATCAGTAGGTTCATCACGTAAATCACGCAATAATTTGATATGGGAAAAGTGCTTCCTTTTTAGAAACCACTTCCGCGACCACTTTGAACGCCGGGTACTTCTGAGATGTTGCAATCTTTTTTTTTTTTTTTATTTAACAAGACACATCGCGAAAATCGACCAGAGTAGTACCTCCTCCATGACGATCTCACACAAAACTGAGCAAAATATACAGATATGTCTGTGCCGTGTGGACGCTATACAAATTGCAACGTTTTCATTCCGTCTTAAGACTGCGCAGACAAAACGTTGTACAAAACGGAGCATCTGGACCGGACTTTAGATATAAAATTAAACCTGACAATTCTAGCACACAATTATTATCTACTAATATTTAAAACCTAATAAAAGATGAAGATGATGCAAGAAGCATTACTGTAACACCATTAAGGTTACACATCCTGTCCATGTGGCCCAGTAATAGAAGTATTAGGAGCGCAGGCAGGAGCTCTCTTCTTTCTTTGGGCCTCCTCTCAAGCCATTTATCAGTTGTCATCCATTTATCTTTCTTTTCACAGAATCGTTTTTATCACAACCCCACCCAAATGGTTTTGGAAAAGGACTATTTTGTGAGGAAACTATTAATTGGACCAAAAGATCGAATGTGCTATGGAATTATATACATTTTGGGGAGCAAACAAATTATTAACCATATTAGTTTCATTTAGTTATTTAACATATTAGTAATATTTCATATTTTAAAACGGGTTTTTCACACTTCATTTCTCTCTGAAAGTAAACTTTATTTGTACTCGACTAGCACCTAGCTACTAAACATCTCATTTAATCCATTCATTGATATTTCATTTACGAATATGTATAAGTAATGTTTAGATAAGTAGATTAATTATGACGATTCTGGTGCCAGAAAAAGGAAGTAAGCAAGATAATTAATAAATAAATAATTAGTGTTATTTATTAATGTCCACATGTTATTAATTGAAATAAATAATAAATTCATAGAAATGAAATCAGAATATTTACTACTTTATAAAATAAATTATATTTATAACTCAAAAATTAGGTAAATAGTGTAAAATAACAGTATCAAAAAAGGCAGAATTTCTTACATCTATGAAATACTATCACACTGAAATTTAAAAAAAATAGAAGAAGATTTCAGAAATAAGTTAACTTTATTTTAAAAATCGGTATCAGGGGTACTAACAGGAAGATCCTCCTATTCGGGCTAAGGTCCCAAATTCGTAATTAAGGGAACGAAACAATAATAAAATTGAAGACGTCTTCGTTCATTGTTTATCGTGAACACTTCCATAAATGGAATAGTTTTTGCAATCTTTGTTTCTGCTCTTTTTCAGAGGGGACTCCTAACAGGAGCAACTACATCATCTATTTCAGCACCTTGAAAAAGACGTTTGTGGACTGTTGCTAGTAAGTATTACCACTGATACACTTGTTTGATCTGAGGTCCTAGTTTCAGCAGATTTCCCTTTAGGGAAATCAGCTATTGAGGTCGTACTCATGACACGAGTTTTGAAACATTTCCTCAAATGTCCATCGATCCTACCGAGGAGATGACGAAAATGTCTATATATATATATATATATATATATATATATATATATATATATGTACATATATGTCTGTTAACGCTCTAGCGGTCGCAATTTTTTTTTGATCGTTACCAAACTTCATATTTAATCGTTTTATGTAAAGAAAGATCAAGTTCGTTAATGGCTGAAATCGGACCAGTGAGAGTGGGAGGGTTTAAAATTCGAAATATCTCCGTAATTATGCTTCGGATCGAAAGATTGTATAGAATCAATCTTATTGCTTATTAAATTCACTATAAATATTGTTCTATGCATTTATTCTGTATCTTGAATATTAACCGAGATATTTGCATTTGTATTGTGTGTGTGGTCGGCAGGAGTCGGCTATGTTCGGGACTTTCCGCCGAGAGCTAGTGCGGCCGTTTCCGTAACTATTCGTCCCTCGTGAATAGGTTTAGTGATCTACTACTGTTATTATTAGGCAGATTTCTCTATTGTATAACTTCACGTGGGAAATTTGCTTAGTTTACGCAGCCCCTGCGTGACGGACTTTTTTCGTTTGTATTCTCTGGAAATATGCCGGCTCCATTGTGCCTGCCAGTCGCGTAGTAACAGTGGCTAATATTACTCACATTTTCTCTGGTTATCTCAAATGTTAGTGCCGGATTAGTAATATGTCCAGGTTCGTTTACAATTTACCTTGTAAAACATGTCTTAACACTTAGAACTGAATTGAACACGATGGAAACCACAAGCTAATTGCTTGGATATGTTCAACATGAATTTACCGGGGGTATTCGTCGTTGACCTTTGATTTTCCTAGCTCCAAAAGTGATATGATGTGAAATTACATTTTAATAATGTTTAGAAAATCCTTAACTCATTTGTGTTTAATATTAAAAATAAACATAATTGTATACTGTGAGTATTATATTTGGTTTTCGTTTTCCGTGATGTGGCTTTACAAAAGTTCTACCCGGGACCAAGTTACTGTTTGAGGCTAAGAAGGCGATTTCAACTTATGCCTAAAATAACCACTGTGCAAAACTCACTGTTTCTCCCAACGGCAAGAACCCGAAAAATAAGTGCACACCAGAGATCTATGCACAATGGATAAATAGATATAGATAGCTTATAAGAATATTTCATGCTCCCAATCACTGAGTGCCACTCATATTCACACATCCTGCAAACGCTTAAGAGAGTGTAAGCATGTACTCTTCCAAATAGAATATGGCACGATTTCATGCATACGCCACACTGAGGAAATCAATATGACTGTATTATCTGGTACATTAATTAAAGTAGTCTATAGGCATCATTTAGACATCAAACATACAATTCAAACACGAGCACCATGACTGTCGTTGGCAGGGCCATTTTCTTTCATTTCTCATGGGCGGCATGCTGCGCCTGAAATGAAAAAACCAAAAGGCAGTAGTTGAATATTCTGTTGATATTTATCAAAAGGTCGGTATACTGGGTCGGGTGGTAGGCGAATAAATATCTCGTCCTATTCAGAGGAGCAGGATACTGGCAGGTTGTGAGATGGGCAGACGGAAGCATTCAAATTAAAAATAAAATAATATTATAAAAATTAAAAATAAAATAATAATATAAAAATAAAAAATAAAATAATAATATAAAAATTAAAAATAAAATAAAAATATAAAAATTAAAAATAAAATAATAATATAAAAATTAAAAATAAAATAATAATATAAAAATTAAAAATAAAATAATAATATAAAAAATAAAATAATAATATAAAAAATAAAATAATAATATTCAAGATAGAGAATAAATGTATTAACAATATTTATAGTACATTTAATTTGTAAGAAGATTGGTTCTAAGCGATAACGCATAATAACGGAGATAATTTAAATTTTCGAAAATTCTCCCACTGGTCCGATATCAGCCATTAACGAACTTGATCTTTCTTTTTACATAAAACGCTTAAATATCGAATTTGGTAACGATCAAACATGAATTACTTCTGTTAGAGCGTTAACAGACATATATATGTATATATATATCAAATTTTGAACGGACGTTATTTTCGACATCTCCTGGGTTGGATCGACATTTGAAGGAATTTTTCGAAAATCCTGGCATAAGTACGACCTCAATAGCTGATTTCCCTTAAGGGAAATCTGCTAAAAGTGTTTCCAATTTCATACAGCTCTCCAACTTGCAAAACATTCAAAATGAAATCAACCAAAGAAATTGTTGTCAAATTGTTTGTCAAACAAAGTTTTGTAAAACTTGAAGGGCATCCCAGATTAAGGTCGGGCCAGGAAAGGGGAAGCTCCAAACCCCCCAAAAAATTCATTTTACCTTCCAAAATGATATGAGAGTTCTCTCAGTATTGCGGCACGCATCAGGTGGCAAGTAACCTCTCTGGGTGCCTACATCTATTGTCAGATCTCAGAGCCATGTTTTATTTTCATTATTATTTACATTAGATATTTATTGTGATTCACAATGAACAGGGATTTGTCATTTATTGTTCATTGCAAAAAATAATCTTCATATTACGGTGCACATGCTGAGGTAATCAATCGATCACAAGAACAAAACATCTCTGGAGATCGATTTCACCAAACTTGTCTAGTATCCTAATTATTTTCGTCGATAAATTTATATAATTCTTACTTCTTCATAATTTTTTATAAATAGCTTCCCAATTAAAAACAAATATTATTAATTTATTGCTAGAAAGCAATAAAGAGAATATAATGTTTGGTTGTTTACAAATCGTCCCTTTTTTTTTTTTTTTAATGCATGGATAACCTAATTCGCAGTGATTGTCAAAACAGTTTGTTATGCAGCATGGTCTCAACAATATTTATAAATATGACTAGGAAAAAGAATTGATCAATGAGAAATGAATAAACTTGTATGATTATGCCCCGCAATCACAGAGTCAATGTTTCATTTATTACGCTATGAGCTTCCATTGACGCACTTATGACTCACAAGTTATAAGTTATAGAGCATATGAACTCATCACCAAAAATTGAATTGTTTATATTCTTTAATTCGTAAATTACTTTTTCCAATACTGCCCATTTGTTCTCAATCAACTGTTGTTCACTTATTCTAAAGCTACAGAGAATTAGATTTCGGAGCTTGTATAATCAGGATCAATGTATTATTCCATCATAATCAAACCTCTGAAATTGACAAACAAATACCAATTAATAGTTGGTAATACGAGCTTTGCTGCTCAATGAAATCTTTTTTCTAACTGTAGAATTCCTAAAGATAGATTCAGAAGAGAGGTGCAGAATAAAAATGTAGACATTCGGCTTGTGACCAATTAAACGATGCTGCTCTTACATGCTTAATAATAAACATTTAAATAATTAAACAACTAAAAACGGAAAATTATTTACAGTTTGTTGCTTCCTGAGCTATCGGAAAATGTAATTAAAAATAGGCCACGCTCCTAAGTACCTAGAAATATTCAAGCTTAAACAGGATTGTATCTATCATACATTAGCCAATTCCATAAATATAACTAAATAAAACTCAACTATTACTGTTATATTACTAATTTCCGAGTGTTGTAATTTGCATGATAAACATTTTTTCAGATGTGAGCTGTAATCTGATTGCTAACATCTACTATCATACCAGTGAATGAATCTAAGCATTTAGAAAGAGCATTCATAGCCATCCTAAAGATACACCGCTGTAAGAAGCCCGGATCCTGGAAAGTCAATTATATTGCTAGTATTGGAGGATTAAGAACGACAATCAACACACTTTCTACCCAGCGTCCATTAATATGATTTGCAAATGGTATTTTAAAATCCTTTGCTGGGAAATAACTACTTTAAAACTCGGCATAGCTCCAGCGGTCGTGTACAAGATTACCAAGAACCACCGTAAGCACCAAAACCACCTAATGAAACCAGTTGGTGTAACGGAGAAATATTGTGGATAAATGACACGACACCTCTGGAGCTGAGTCAGCTTTTAAACCCGTAATGATTTGGAAAGATTTTGAAGGTCTTACTGAGTAATTTTCTCATCAGCATATTTTCGGTAATGCGTTCATTAACTGCTTTGGACCTCATTTAGGTCTTCATATCCGTTAATTCCATTTGCCAAAAGTGATTCCATATTGAATTTCCAGCTATTGAATTGAAATATGCTTTGAACTTGCTTCATGGTTGAATATACTGTGAAATATTCTGAATAACCTGTTTAGGTTTCCCTGTATATTCTCCCTCTCTAAACATTAAAGAACCTAATCATTGACGATGATATAATTCATAATTCTGTAAATGTGAAGTAATCGAGGAATGAGGTATATTTTGACCAGTGACATTCTCATTAGTGGGCAGTGTGCTCTCCAGATAATCAAAAAATGAAGTGCGCCTTTGGTATTACAAAAACTGTGTAAATTGGCACTATTATCATAAGTGTGAAACAATGAAATTCGCCGATATCATCCAATTATGAAAATGATAAAGATGTTTCTTAAGCCTTAATCAATTCTATAAAATTTTGGTTTAAGGCATATGTGGGCAACCACCGGCCCGTGGTAAGGTTTGATCCCAATTAAAAAAAAATATTTCACTACTTATTCCAAATGGGGAATATGAGGAGAGATTTGTGTGTTTGGCAGTACTTATAAATGCGAACAGTTCTTTTCATTGATCAAAGTTAATAAATCAAAACATCGTACAAGGCTGGCTGACGATAATTTGGAAAATTCTTTTCGTCTTTGTATCAGTAGAATTAATTCAACATCGATAGATTAGTTTCCCAAATTCAAGCTCATTGATTTCGGTGTCGCTATTTAACTTTCGTTGTTTGTAATAATTCCGAATTTTACGATTTAATTGCAATTTCTATTTTTTCATTTCATTTTGTTATAGTAATAAATTGTATTATAATTACATTGTCGTTATAATTTCATGTATGATGTCTATGTTAAAAATTATGAACACTACTTTAAAATGATAGCTTTTAAAAGAGGCCCGCAAACGTATTTGCACACTAAAGTTTGGCCCACAACATAACAAAGGTTGCCCATACCTGGGAACCACTTCTACACGTTTATACTGTTTTAAGAAGAAATAGCGTTATATAATCAAAAATCAGATAAAATGCAAGGTCATGTGAAACTATTATGGCACCAGCAGCTCAGGTAAAACAGTGTAAATAATCCCTAGAAGTTCTTGTAGGTGGCCACCATTACACGGGAACATTTTAGAAAAATTGCACCGGAAGGTCTGTCGCTGACGTTTATCTACAAAATGATTTTTTTTTCACTCAAGTTCTGTTTGAAAAAGATGTAATTAACAACAAAAAGGGGACGAAAGACAGAACTTTCCCTGTTTTCCACGCAGAGTATCCCTCTAACGTGGGAATTTATTTACATGTTGTGTGCTCCATCCATTGGATACTACACACATTTCAGCATTACATATATTTCTTATATAATAATTGTAAACATTATAGAACAATAAATTAATTAAATAAAGATAAAAATAAAGTAAAAAAAAGAAATAAAATAAAACATATGTAACATTACATTACATAACATTACATATGTGTACAACAATAGGTGTATATCTACAAAATGGTGTCCAAATCTTGAATAAATGTATTAAATCCCTTGTTGAATTTGAGTAGAAGTTTCGGTTTGTCCGTCGGCCAAGTTCCGTTTTGTAAGGTAATGTACTTGATGAGTTTTGTTCTTGGTCCGTCAAGTAATGTACAGTCATATAAGAGGTGGTCATATGTCTGTTCAGTCTCATTGTCACATTTACATGTATTTGTGTTTGTTAGTTTAAATTTGTACAAGTAATTCTTCGTAGGTCCATGCCCTGATATAAATTGTATTTGTTTAGAATTGTTAAGTGTTATTTTTTGTCTCTGGTATACAGAAAGACAACTTGAAAACAGTTCAATAAGCCAGAAGGTTAGTCATTGAAAGACGTCATTTATTCACGAATTATGATGAAGACTCCAAGAACTATTTTTCCCAATGACGTAGAAGTTGAATTGTTTATTAAGTAATGTTTTTATAATATAGTAGGTTTTAGCAGATTTAAGGGAAATCAGCTATTGAGGTCGTACTAATGACGCGAGTTTTGAACAATTTCCTGAAATGTCCATCTATCCTACCCAGGAGATGACGAAAATGAGGTCCCAGGTAAGAAAAAACGCCTCGTTCCTTCACTATTCTTTATTCGTTGTGACAGAGCGCTTTCAGAGCATACGCTCCATCATCAGTGCCCTCTTCACAATAATGTGAGAGGAACCAAGGATTCCCTGTGACTCCACACATTATTGGTTCCTGTCACATCATTGTGAAGAGGGCACTCATTATGGAGTGTATGCTCTGAAAGCGCTCTGTCACAACGAATAAAGAATAGTGAAGGAACGAGGCGTTTTTTCTTACCTGAGATAATAATTCCTTCACCATCCAGCACCTCAAAAATGGAAAATGAGGTCCGTTCAAAATTGTGTGTGAGTATATATATATATATATATCTATATATATATATATATATATATATATATATATATATATAGATATTGCTGTTAACGCTCTAGCGGTCGCAATTTTGGTTTGATCGTTACCAAACTCCATATTTAATCGTTTTATGTAAAAAGGAAGATCATGTTCGTTAATGGCTGAGATCGGACCAGTGGGAGGGGGGGTTAGAGGGGGGAATTTTGAAAATTTGAAATATCTTCATTACTATATGTTGGATCCCCCCCATCTTAAGTTTTTGGGCTACTTAAATTTGATTGATTGGGATAAAAATTATTCTCATTCATTATAAATCACAGATTACTAGATGTAGTAGATTTCAATCAAATTAATATGTTATATTCTGATATATTTCAGTAATTGTTTTTCTTTCCGGTGAGAGTCGGATTGACAGACCTGTTGGTTTACATTTCAGACGCTTCCCGCCAGGAGGGGAAAGATTTCTTATTACCGTTTGTATTTATTCACTTAATATTCAAAGTGGTGCTGTGTTACCAGTATGTAGATTTATCTACTATTAAACTTCACGAGGGAAATTTGCTTAGTTTGCACAGCCCCTACGTGACTGAATTTAAGACACGATTCAGAAATCTGACCTCAATGTCGATTTTTTCCTGATTCCTTGTAGGTTATTTAATTAATTTCATTTGTGAGATAATGAAATTCCTCCTTTCCTTTTTACATGTACAATTAGTAGTATTTGATGAGTAGAGAGATGTTGAGTGATGATTTCCGCGGTGCGGGAGCCCTGTAGAGAAGCGTGTCGGATTGCTAACTGTAGGTACTCCTCGCCATCATCAGGTCCCTAACCCCCGGCATTCACCAGTTCCCAGCCTTTCTACACTATTACACTCCTCTTTTTGAACTAACGCTCGGGGCTCTGCCACTGCTACAAGACTATCTGTTCTTTTCATTTTGAGATCCATTAATTCCGGAGTTATTCAAGAAGCCTATAAGCGTAGTCGGAAAAATGTATTCAAATAAGGAGAATGTTGGCTTCGACAAAAATTGATCCTTCCGATTTAAAACTTAAGAGTTATTCCTTTGTAACAATTATTTGAGAGGGAAACATGAATATTGAAAGACCATTGTGTAGAACGTTTGGCTTTCTACTCTTCTAAGGTTTCTTCTCAAAAAGCAAGATCTAGTCGGTATTAATGACTCCTGGATTTCCTAAACGTGATAAAATTTATAATTATTTACTAACTATTTGCAACTAAGTCTAATTGGGACGGGTTATCTACAGGTTACCACCCTTTTCTAGCCAGGGTGGCACTCAGGATTTTATTTAATGAATTCCGTCAGTAAATAAATTCCTTTGTCTAGGCGGGAATCGAACTCGCCACTCTAGGTTTACCATGTGAGATTTAAATGTGATAAACTTAGAATATTTTTAAATATGTCTTCCTTTATCTTGAAGTAATCAGTTACAGGTCGAGAGAGAGGGAGAGTCAGTGTGTGTGTGTGTGTGTGTGTGTGTGTGTGTGTGTGTGTGTGTGTGAGAGAGAGAGAGAGAGAGAGAGAGAGAGATCTTGTTCAATTGCTTGCTGTTATAGTACTTACTAATTACCTTGCACTGTTTGTAAATCCTTTATTCTTCTCGTTGGTAAATATTTCGTGCTCTGCTATCCTTCGTTATTTAATTTTTTGGAGGGGAAAAAATTTATTGCTGGATGGTCTGATGCAGAAAGCAATTGGAAACCACTGCATGACCTCGTGGCCCTCTTATTCCCTTGTTTGGTCCCGTGAAAATCAAGTTTACCTGTTCACGAGATCAATATATATTAAATATATATATATATATATATATATATATATATATATATATAAAAATTTGTACTAGACAGTAGAAATTTATTTAGTGACAAACTCATTAAATAAAATTTCTTAGGCCCACCCTGGCTAGAAAATGGTGGTTCCCTGTAGATAACCCATCCCGATTAGCCAAAGTAGCATAAATACGTAGTACTAGTAGTAAGTAAGTGGGCGTAAATAAATAAATAATAATAATAGTATCGAGCTCAAAAAGGTATATAAACTGAAATCAACCATAGTTACAGCTATTATAGTAAGATCAAATGGACTCTTGCCAAAAACAACAATAGCAGGCACCAAGAGTTTAAATCTGCCAACAAAATATATAAAAGAAGCACAGGAAGAGGTACTTCTTGAGACTACAAGAATTGTGCGAAAAATATTGAATTCCCCTTAACATGTCACAACCCACAAACTCACTGGGTATAAACCAACCCAATAATATATATATATATATATATATATATATATATATAAGTAGTAGTACTTGCAGAGTTGGACATTGGTTACTTAAGTAGCCTCCCAGAGAACTACGAGAAATGGCTTATGATTGTGGAGGCCAAGGCCCAGGGGCTTCAGGGAGTCTAGCGTTGTGTTAGTGAGTACTATTTTAGATAATCCCAAGGCACTCAATTGTCCATAACCTCAACAGGAATTCGTATTTTATGAATGAATAAAAAACATTAATACGCATTCTCCTGACGCTTGACGTCAGTGCCTGTGTAATCTAGAGGGGGCGCTGTTATCAGTTAATCGCTTAGATCGATGCGTCATCTAATGACTAAAACAACCTTGCAGAACAAATTCAATCAATCTAATGAACAAAATTAATTACACAGTTCATTGAATATTGCAAGTGTCTAAATTTGGTGAGCTAATTCCACTTTTGCGGATCAAGTAAATTTGTAGATGGCTAGATTTGTAATTTAATTCTACGAATACTGTTTTTAATAAATGCTCTAAATAATGTCAGTGACATTGTGAAGTACGTAATTTAAAAATTATAAGATCAAATTTGGGAAATCGTGTTACGTTAACTGATTTTTAAAGAAACTAATTGTTTTTTTTTATTCATGTATATATTTGGATAACTAACTTACTTGGTTAAATATACGGTTTTTATTAAAAACAAAATTAAATACGGCTTGGATATATACAATCTTTCTTAACTATGTGCTGAAGTTCATGTATATTAGGGGGGAAATTGTCCTTCGTCTTCGTTTTTCTGTTTTGATTAACGTCTACTTTATGCTACTATAGGCTAATAGGGACGGGTTATCTACAGGTTACCACCCTTATTTAGCCAGAGTGGGACTAAGGAGATTATTTAAATAGTCCGTCACCAAATAAATGTCTGCTGCCCAGGGCACCCGCCACTCTAGGTCTACCACTCGAGATTAAAACAAACTCACACGACCGACCAGAGCCCCTGGATGCCAATAGCATCTATTTCTGACAAACTCAAAAAAATCCATTATTTCTATATATCCAGTGCGATGGTAGTGTAGTGAATAATATTGCTACCCCTGTTTAACATTGGCATCGAGGCAGGGGAATAGACACTAAATTATATTTGTCTATGGAGTTATACGGATTCGGTTTGGGGCTTATCCCTATGTATTTTCGGAGTATATGGAGTCAGATTATTCACCAATAGAATCGAGTAGTTCAGTGCACATTTACAATAGTATGCACACGTATCATTTGCTAAGTTGTTCAAAAATGTTATTCTTTGAGTTGTTGAATACTATAATGCTAGAAATATGATCATATTTGTGTTATGAACAATTTTGCTTATTTATTATGCTGTAGTTATTGAGAAACTGTAGCAGGATTTCTCAGAATATGCCTGCATGGTTTTGGTATATTGCGGTTCTTCAGCTTAAAAGGATGAAGTATAATCATTACCCTTTATCCCCTAAGCCTTACCATGTTATGTTTTTTGACTTGACCACTTGTGGAATTGTGGAGGAAACAACTATATAAGATATTTCGTAATAAATTAAACATGTAAGTAGCTGTTATTTATTGCGTAACATATTTAAGAAACTTTTACTAATTGTTTTACATTTGTCAACATTACAATTAGTAGATGTGAGATCGATACTGAGGATTAGGGCGGCCTATCGCCCCTACTCCCATCTCCATTGTCTACCGGCTATTGTGATTAAGAAAGTCGATTTTAATTACTTGGACGAAGTAAAGAAAGTATTGTAATCGCAAAACATTCCGATCTTGAGGATGATTTTAGAGTTTTGACCCTCCCTGAACCCCTTTTCGGTGTGACCTCAGTATATTTGTACGTATCCCGCAAACTAAATAACGTTTAGGTCTTACTATGTTAAAATTTTATATTTGGGACTTAGCGTCTTGTTGTGCATCTCACTTCTAATCAAAATTAACTAATGGATAAGGGGGCGGGGGAGGGTTACAGGAGTGGAAAATAAATAAATGTAAATATCTCTGTGCCCATTACAGAAATTTCGTCACGCAGGGGCTGCGTAAATTGAACAGTTTTCCCACGCGAAGGTTTACAATAGATAAATCTACAAACTGGTAACACCACCGTGAATATTAAGTGAATAAATACCAACGGCAATGAGAAATCTTTCAATCAATACAAGTTAATAATCTCTAAAATAGAAAAAGTCTGATTGTAAACGAACGCGTCAGCCATTCTCGAAGAGCTGAATAGATAGACAGAAATATCCTAGACCGGAAAGAAAAACAATTACTGAAATATATCTCAATAGAAAATATTAATTCTATTAAAAACTATTTACAATAGCTAGTGCTGTAATTTAAAATGATCAGAATATTTTTATCTCAACCACTCAACATTTAGTAATCCAAGAATAAAAGAAGGGGTGGGAATCAACAGAACGCATTTCCGCGTATCTCGTAAAGACCAATGAAGACAATATTTGGGATTTAACCTTGTAATGAAGTGGTTCATGATATAAAAGCTTCATATTAATATGACATGAATGAGTAGGAATGGGAGTTCACTGAAAGCGGAAAACTATAAAATCCAAATATTAATACTCAAGATTCAGAAAATATGTATAGAACAACATTTATAGATAATTCAATTTGCAATAAGAATGATTCTATACAATGTTTCGATGCGAGGTATATTAACGGAAATATTTAGAATTTTCAAAATTCCCACTCTACCCCCTCCCCCTCCCTTTGGTTCGATTTGAGCCATTAACGAATTTTTCATTTAACCATAATACGATTAAATATCAACTGTGATAACGATCAAACAGAAATTGCGATCACTAGGGAATTAACACACACACACACACACACACACACACACACACACACACACACACACACCCACACACGCACACACACACACAAACACACACACACACACACAAACACACACACATACGCACACACACGCACTCTCTCACACACACACACACACACACACACACACACACACACACTCACATACACACACACACACACACACACACACACACACAGACATATATATATATATATCTAAATATATATGTATATATATATATATATATATATATATATATATATATATATATATATAATTTTGAAGGGCCCTCATTTTCGAAATCTCCTGGGTTGGATCGATTGACATTTGAAGACATTTTTCGAAAATCGAGTCATGTGTACGTTCTCAATTAGGGAAATACAAAATATATTTATATGACCATTTTCGTTTATGATTAAAATATCTATAAATTGTTGTTCTATAACATTTTTCGATCCGATATATAGGAGCGGAGATATCATATATAACTTTTAAATAAAATAATTTTAAATGAAGTGTGCATCAGAAAATTGTGTTAGTTAATAGAACAATAAGGAAGTTCTGTTGTGTTTTAAATTTAGATTTTTAATATACATTCTGTTTTTTATCGCATCTTTTTGAAATGGTAGTACAACCTAATCTATATCAGGAGCCTCTATCTAAAGTGAACAGGCACTTAATATGTCACACATTTTTTTTCATAAGAACCCCAACTGTCGTCCATTAATAAATTAAATATCATTAATATTTATTAAAGTCCTCTTCTTGTTGCTATGGTTAACATATTTTGAAATAGAAGCCAAACTTAATGCTCCAAATGGCTCTAAGATATTCGTGGAAAATCAATTAATTATTCTTAACTTGAAAATTAAGTGTGAGTTACATTTTTATCGAAAAGAGCAGATAAGTAGTGCAAGTGTTTCTGCAACATTATTATTGAGAAGAAGAGCAACAACTTAACTACAACGCAGTAATCTCATTTGCATTCAATTTCCGAGGGCAATGTCACCATGAGTGATGTAACTGCTGCATAGTAATTCTATTGTATGCAAGAATCGTTTAATGTATGAAGGCTTCCTTTATTAGAATTAATGGCTCTTTAGAATAAAAGCAAAGCTTTGTATTTTTAAATTGCACTGTATTTTAAAAAACTAAAGACGCTTCGTTCTTCCATATTTTTTTTTTCAGAACGTGAGAACGATAAACTGAGTTGGGCAAAAGTTGAACTTTACTTTTGTGATTCGGGGTTTATTTCTGTCACTGTTTCCTATAGGGATATGATGAAAGGCCTTCAATCATTCGACTTTACTGATAATAATTGTCATCGATAAAACCGTTGAGATACAAATAATTCCTACTACAAATAGACCTATTAAATTTGTATGGAAGGATATAAATGCATTTTTTATTTTTAGGGGGCTCATTAAACGACTTTTATTGATGAATAAATTTATATATGTTTTATAGTACCTTGGTATAATAATAATAATTAATAATTGTTATTACACTTATGTTTTAAATCTCTAAAAATTTTGAGAACACTCTTTGCTATTTCTATTAGACAGAATCGTTTTCAATGTATCAGGTCATATCATTTCATTGATTACAATATTTTTTTGACAAATGGAAAAAAGACTTTTATAGAAGTCCGGAAAGAAAAACAATCAACACGAAGTTTGCATATATCTCACAAACTAACTTGGTATTTAACCTTGGAACAAAGTGGTTCAAGATATAACAGATTATTAATACGACATGAGTAGCATTGAGTATAAAATCCCGTATCTCGGTTAATATTCATAATACAGAAAATATGTACAAAACAGCATTTAAAGAGCATTGAATTTTCAATATGATTAGTTATAAGCACTTATTCAATCCGACTTATAATAACGGAGATATTCCGAATTTTCTAAATTCTCCCAATCTAAATGCCCCCTCCTACTGGTTCAATTTCAGCCGTTAATATAATATAGAATTTTGTTTGGTCAACGCAGCCTCAGCATGACGGACGTTTCAATCCGAATATGTGTAGAGGTGTGATCCGTAGTGAGTCATACCAGCACGTGAGAAATCTGCTTAGTTTACGCAGCCCCTGCGTGACGAACTTTCGTGATTCAATACTTCGTAAAAGGGTATAAAAAAGATATGTTTCATGGTCTTTATTGTGGTTTTATTTTTTGGATATCAGCCTGAAGCCAGCGGAAAAAATTTCAGGGAATGTTTTACATTGGTTCCACTCTGTCGGAGAAATATGGAAATGATTCTTTTGAACGTGCAGTGTCACGTTGAGTGCCCCAAATTCTAGTTACAGAACTCATCCCATAAGGAAAATCAGGTAATGAGGTAACTCACGACCAAATTTTTAAACATTTCCTCAAATGATCATTCATCCTTCCTGGGAAATAATTAATATGAGGTTAGTCCAAATATGTGTATATATATCATATTTATACCAACATTTGTACTCTAGATGTTTCATATTTTCCATAATTATTTTTAAAATATCACAGGCTTATTTGATATGAGTCTGCATTCTACAGGCAAAGTAAATATTGCCGCTATGTAGTAAAACTGTCTTAAAACTTGCGTAAATACTGAATGTAAACTGGCGGAAAGTCAACAGATGAAATAACCAACTTAAATATCTCTCTCTCTCTCTCTCTCTCTCTCTCTCTCTCTCTCTCTCTCTCTCTCTCTTTATTATTCTCTCTACATGTTTCACAACCGTTATAACGTGTGTACAGGAGTTGTACAAACACAAGATGTCAAGACTAACAACGTGGAGACGGAAACACAGATGAGCTGATTACATCGAAATGTTAAAAAATGTTAACAATATGAAAAGTCGAATGGTCAAGGTATAAAAAAGCATGAGTATAAAAAATGATAGGTACTAATATCGTGCCTTCAATGAATTCCCGTACAAAAAATCTGATGTGGTTAACAGGATCACATGACTTCCATGTCCTTCATTTGAATTAAATAAACAAATTTTTGGTTGAATTTCGTTCACAAAATTATTTCATTACAAGTAATAATGAAAACCGTTCTTTTCATGATAAACACAAAATGTTCTATATAATGTTTTGTATCTCCAACACGTACGGGGAAATTTGGATTTTCGCCCCCTCTTTAAACCTCCCCTCTCCTTTAGTCGATTTTGATCAGCGCAAAATTAGACATAATAATCCCAAATATGAAATTCCCACATTCTAAAGCTAACCGTTTTTGAGTTATACGAAATACGTACTTTCATACGAATGTGCGTATGTACTGACGTACGGGTTGAGGGAAGTACAAAACCTGAAAACCGAAAATTTTTGAGATGAAACCGAAAGACACTGTATTTCATACAAGCCAAATAAAATTCGCATCCGCACTGCGCTCTTCCATCGAGTACTTCATAGGTTTAGAAAGAGTCAGAAAAGAATTGGCCGCAGATAAATTGTTTGTAGTTTGAAGAGGTATGCCTACATCATTAGTAATATATATGTATATATATATATATATATATCATTAATCAAATTCTGTTTTCATGAATGAAATAAGGTTTTTTTTTTTTTTTTTTTTTTTTTTTTTTAATTCATTAAATTAATACATAATAATGTTTAATTTCACCTTTTAACGTTATATTTTAAAATGGTTTGAAACAATAGGATCACATATAAGGCTATATTCAGCACCAGAACAACACTAAATTATGACCAACTAATTCATATAGTCACTAGGAAATCAAGGTGCTACAATCACTAACCGAAGAATATTCACCCCGGAGTTTCTCTTTTCGGTGTTAGTTACGGACGCCAATGAAAATTGGGAAAGCTACCAAAACAGAGCATTCAAAGTGTTAATGTTCCATATATAAATAAGGGCTCCGTTAAATAGAGTGGTTTAGAATTGGATACATTTTTCGAAGTCGGGTGTTTGTCTTTTGGATGACTATGTACTCTCTGGAACAACTAACAGTCAGTGGTAACTAGGTTTCCATGGAACTCAGTCTAAAGATCGTCCGGATAGACCTTACTTATTAGGTAAATGCAAAAAGTTTTAACGAAAAGTTTCAAAAACAACTCATGAATATCAGAATGCAAAGAAACAATTCATTTCAAGTGAAGTGATAAGTATGGCTAAATGTATTTTTGTTCTTTGTAAGTAATTTCTGAGTATTTATTGAATGATTGTTTCATTAGTAAATATTGAATTGATATGATATCAAAGTTCGGTAATATAATTTTTATATATGCTAAATTTATGTTCCGAAAAAGGGGTGGCATTAAGGAAGAGGCAGGAGCGGGGTAAAAGCGCAGGTCGAGTACATTCCAATCCAAATACTTGAGGGAATACAGTTATTTTGGCGGGGCTAGAGGTATCAGGAGAACATGATGGCGGAGGAGCCACTCCCATAGGGTGAGAGATTGGTAGAGGGGAGGCTGCTCTACCCCCACCCCTTCCAACTCTCGGCCTAAGCATATTTACCTCAAAATCCCAATCATAACCTATTTAATCTATTTCTTTTTATTTTGCTATTGACATAAAACGCTAGCAGTACTAATAACAAATAAAAAAAAATGTCTATAAATGGAAATATTGAATAGCAGTTACTACTCACACGCGCAGTCTATTCCGACCAAAGCAATACAAATAAATATATTCAGGGAGTTGAAATAACCTACTTTATGAGCAGCTATTTAATTCTTCTTATCATAATATAGCAAAATAAAGCAAAAGAATTGGCTTGTAACATCGAGCACCTACGAACACAGTTTACAGGTTATTCATTTACCAGCAGCTAAAAATCATTTACAATATATTTTGTAAGTTCATTATAGTCATAAATTATAGTTACTTCAAAGATATTATTATTACTAAGAATGTATTTATGTATTCTATTTCTAAATAAAACAGTGTTCTAACACTCACATATGAACCATGCGTTAAATTCGCAAAATCCTAGATGCAGATAATGTATTTATCAATTTATGCAATTTAAATTGTTTCACGACTGAATATTGTATTAAAAGATTCACTTAAAATATTTTAATTTTTGCTAAATTAAGTATAATGTATTTTTTGTTCCCTGGTTAAAGGGGGTGCGTCAAGTTGTTTCGCACTTCGCGCATAAAATTCTGATAGTGAGTTTCCCTTGGCGGCAACTAAGAATTGCAAAGATCTGCAATATCAACAAAATGCAAATACAAATAATTAGTAGATAGTATGCTAAATGTAAACATGATTGCATAGTATATAACAGATGCACATGACAATTTCAATTATTATGTTGAAAGTACTCATAAAATTTACCAATTGCTGCAGCATTTCTTTATGAAATATTTTCTTATGATTTCTGATTACTTTTTTAACGCGTCGCGCGTTAAATGACTCTAACTTGCATAAAATTGTGCTAAAGTCTAGTGCGGTGTCTAGTATTCTATTTGAAATTTTCCCTTGACGAATTCAGTCACATTCCAACAAAAGCAATCGCATTATTCATTCCAAAAAAATTTCCAAGAAAAAAAAAAGTATGTACACTTTAATATAACATTTAATTTCTATTCATTTTTCATTGTGTGAGAAATGCTTATATTCATACATTCATTCCATTATATACTCCTCAGAACTGCACTGATGTTTATCTTAAAATGCCAGTAGCTGAGGTCTATTTGTGAGTATTCCTTAGGAAAAATGGGCTATTGAGTTGTGTTCCTTAGGTGATTTCTCAACATACTAGGACATATAACACGCTCATTGTTTTTGATAACAAAACTCTTTTTAAAATATTTAATAAGAAAGAGTGGGGGTTTAGACATGGGCTGAGATGCAAAATTGAAAATATATTCGTTATTATGCGTCTCATCGATGATTTTATTGAATCGTAAATCGTAATAAATCATGCTATGTGGAACGTACGGATAGCTTTAAAAATGATGTACATTATGCCTTTACTATGTGAGAATCACAGAATAGTAGTGAGTTATATTAGCCTAATAATTGGGTATGTAATTACTGTGACCGATATATTGGCCCTTATGAAAATAACGGTACTGTGAATATAGATAATATGGAGATCCATAAAGAAGTATTGTTGTAAATGTGTTTTCTACTTGCTCGTGCACTAATATTTTCTCTCTAGGTTCTGTCTATTGTCACTATTTGCCTCGATTTCAACTCTATTAATTTCATGTCATTTATTGGGCTTGAATTAAGAAATAGTTTGGCACATCCTACTGACTGTTTTCCCTGAAATGAATTAGCTGTTGAGAACCTTACTACACACACACAGCGCGCACGCACGCACGCGCGAAGACACACACTGAGGATTCAGGTAAGAGCACTTTTCCACTATAAGCTGTTATGTTTTTGACAAAAAGCTTTGCAAGGTATTTTTCACCATGGAAATTAAAAAGCAAAAGTTTTAACTGTCAATCTATTTTAGAATTAGCATGCAAATCTATTTTAGATGGTATTGTATAAATTCAAGAAGCTTGGTTTAGATTTATAGGAGTTGTTTGTCCTTTTAACGTTTTTAAAGTTTGGTTAAAGCAAACGATAAACATTTTTCTTGCAAGTACCTGTAGCCTGGGATACCTGCACTAAAATACTTGTAATATTCATTGGTCATTAAAGTATAGTTATGTGAAATAATATTTAACTGGGTGAGAAGGATTCACCCTCAAACACTGCCGATATGACTTACGGAAAGTTATGATGATTTAAACTTGCGAAAATTTCATTAAGTTATAGATATTTTTCACATTATTTCTTGCTATCTAAAGGATCATTTAAGTATAAAAAAAAAAATGAAGTCCAATGTTCTTTATTTTTGTTTATGGAAGTTTAAGTTTATTTACAGACTACAATTTCCATTTATAGTAGCGGTACAGTTACATTTGTAATTTCTCCTTGCTACTTGTGAGCATTAATATTTATGCTTTGTTTTGCTTCAGTATAAACAATAACAACACATAAAAAATCGGAAATATGTTTAGGTTTTGTAAAAATTAGAGTTTTACAAATCCTTTGTATAAAAGTAATTAAAGTGAACGTAATAAATAATTATCGTACGAACGTCATAATGACTAGCTGCAGAGATCATTGCCTAAAGTAATTTAGAATAAATTAAATAACAACATAAAATATTCAATAAAATTATGGTAATATATATATTAATGGATTTCAAGTGATAAATCATTCTTTGAGTTACTATTTTTGTAACTCTTGACAATCATGAGTATCTGTAGATTCTCTGGCGTTACAGTAGATATTGGATTTTAAGGGTTAGCACTCCAAATAGAAAAATACCATTTTACACCTGTACAAATAAATATGTTTAAGAGTACTTACGTATTGAGAAATGTAACACTGTATAACACAGTGAACAGGGCTGCTTTGCACGTTGATTAAAAACCTGGATATCAATAATACCTGTTGATCCGTAACTATTAAATATTTTTTGTAGCTGCCCCACGACTATGACCATTGACACTGTGACTATTATAAAGAATAGTTAATCATGCATACAATCAAGAGTTACTAACATTTGGATCAATATATCATTATTAAAATAAAAATTAAGTTTTTTGGCACAACAGCTCATTAAGGGCCAAAATCTATCACGCACGGAGAGGTCAGTGGAGAGATTATGCCGTATGCATTACAGACCAAAAAAAGATGGTGTCTTCTCAAATTTCTTCACGATTCTGAGTGGTCACAGGAGTCAGGTAACCTCATTGCTAAAGAAAATGTAGTATGCAATCAAGGTTCGTCTCTGCATTTTAGTAATGCAGAACAGTCTCCTCCCCCCATTAAATCGTTATATGGAACATCAAAATCAATTCAACGGAAGTACAAAGGGAATAACAATAATTGAAAACAAAACAAAAACCTTAATAGGAATTTATTAATTTTTAAATGGATTTTATACAGAACTTCACATAATTTTATAAATTATACTACTATTTTAATATATATATTTTTCTTTTTTTGTTCAGTAAACTACGTTTGATAGTTTTTTTATATTTAGACTGACCAAATAGAGAATAACACAGTTCGTCAGTGTTAAAAGCTTTATGTAGATATTTGAATTCATAAGCTGATAGTTTCAAAAATAATACGGACATAAAAAATAATACCAGTTCATTTTTTGGAATAAAATACAACAAAAATCTATACAATGTTCTTATGATGTTAATTGCAAACTTAAAAATATTGTTTTCTTACAAAATAAAATTAAATGAACTACAGTTTATCAACAAAACAAAAATAAAATAATCTTATAGGAAATAGTAACAAAACAACATAATAACAAAAACTTTGAGAACATAAAATGAACAACAGGCTTCTATTTAGTGATGAATAATTAGATTATACAAGTATCAAAGTTTCAGAGACCACTAGAAAAATGGAAGTATACATGTTCAAATATTCAAACCAAATTGACAACACATAAACAGGCAGATATAATCAAAGTTGCACCGTTTCATTGAATACAACAAAAATCAGTCTGACAACATGAAAGTTTAAAACAAATCCGAGGCGACAAATCAGACAACAAAACCATTAACCCTACAATTACTTTAACCTTTTTTTTTCTATAAGTTTCTCTACCGTAGCATACTAAAGAAAGTAACAACATATATACACTTATTTATATATATATATATTAAAGCGGTATATTTCGTGCATCGAATATAATATACAAATATATTTTTTTAAATTATTTATAATCAGATAGCGAGCTCTTCCTGGCCTGGCCAGTAAAATTACAGCTCATATATAATATACGCATTTGCATTAAAGAATCATACATTAAGTACGTATTATATTTTATTTATATTATGTACAAATATACAGTCTTTTAAATAATGAATATTCATACTTTGCAGTTATTTTTTTTTGTACTTTGTTATTTGCTAGAGACTAGTTTAGTATATAGTTTCTAAATATGAGAATAGCTATTAACTATTGCAAGTTATTTTGCGAATCCTGCCGCAGCTGCTTTAACAGATAGGCCTGCAGCTACCTTTTCGATTTTCTTGGTCATAGTTTCTATTTGCCTGAGGGAAGATATGGGTACAACAGGAGGCGGCATGCTTCTGTTGTTGAGTGGGTTCTGCCTGAACAGCAATGCTGACGGGTTGGGTATTTGCCGTACTGTCTGGTTAGGTTTGCAAGGCCTTGCTGGTGCTGCATAAGGAGATGGTCCCTTAGGAAGTATAGGGATCATGAGTGAGTCTAGTCGCTCCGGGGACTTGCGGGACGACTTGCCCGACAGATCGAGTGCCTCTTCAGGCCCAGGCCGTACAGCACGGAGTGGAGGGGGAGACGACTTGGGACCACCTACGAGGCCTTTAGGAAGTCTGGACAGCGGTATGGAAGGCGGGGTAGGCCGTATCACCTTCTTCACTTCAGGCTTGCCATTCTCCAACTCAGCTTTCTTAGGTGCGTTTACAAGCATTATCTCCAACGAGGGGCGTTTTGGATCGAGCCCGTTAATTTGGTTTCTGTTCATAAGAAGCTTCTGCTGCTCCATTTGTCTCTTCTCAGCAGCTGTTATTTTGCTCACCGTGATTGACGAAGGTGGCATTTTGAGTGGTTCTGCAGGCTTTACTGTACCGTTCTGTTTTGGCAAAGCTTTTCTGAAAGCTCGAATAGGCATCAACCTTTCTTTAAGATCAGCTCTTCTTGTAATTTCAGAAATATTATTGGAACTTAATGCAGAATTATTTATTTGGTTATTCCCATTACTATGGCTGTTGTGGTTATTGTTGTTGTTGTGATTGCTATTATTGTTGTTATTATTATTGTTATTATTGCAACTAACGGGCTCTTGTTTTTTATAATCCTCTTCTTTAGCTTTACTTTTTTCGTGCTTCTCAGATGATCTCTCTGAATTTTTATATGAACTTCCATTATCTCTCGACTCCTTTCTACAGTCGGGCCCATCGACAACACTGTATCCTTTGACCATATTATCCGATTTGATAGCAGTCAGTTTGACCTTAAGTTTCATGATGTCATTCTCAGGAGAGTGAACAATTTGAGCAGTAGGAGGCGATTCGCCTCTTTTTCTATCATGGTGCCGGTGATGATGATGGTGTTTGCCCTTTTTGTTTTTCTTTCTTTCTCTTCTACGTTCTTCAGATCTCGGCTTCTCCTCGACGCGTTTTTCCACTTCCGGCTCAGGATTCGGGCTCTTCTCACCTTCAGAAGCAGATATTCTAAGTCGATCCTCGTCGGTATCCTCTTCTACGATCATATCTTCTATGAAACGCTTTTCGTCTTGTTTAAACTTCATAATCTCTTGTTTCGGAGACGGGCTGTGCTTTGCTTTCTTTGGTTCAATTTCTTGACGAGACCTCTCCTTGATTTCACTCGCAGGCCTTTTGAGACCATTAATTCTCTTAGGAAGTTCTTCACGTTGAGGAGGTGTTTCTTCTGGGATTATTTGAACGTCTTCATCATCTTCTACTTCTTCGATAGTCTCTTCCTCAATCAAGGCTTCCTCTTGGAGCCTCTGATTCTCTTCATCTTCCTCCAGCCTCTCCATTGCTTCCTCGTCTTCCATTCTCTGTTCCTCCTCCTCCTCTTCCTCCTCGTCTTCGTCCACCTCTTCTAATCTCTCATTGACTTCCTCTTCTTCCAGCTCCTGATTTCTCTCTTCTTCCTCCTCCTCTTCAATTCTATGGTTATTTTCTTCGTCCTCTTCTTCTTCCTCTTCCTCTTCGTCTTCTTCTGCTTGTTTTAACTGCTCATCTGGCTCCGAAACATGATTTTTAATCTGACTTTCTTGAGGTTGCCTCTTTACTACTTCTTGCTTATGAACTGGTTCTTCATCGTCTTCGGGAACTTTGGGTTTTTCTTGGACTACCCCCAAATCGTTCGATTTCTTACTAGGAACAGGAGTGATGGTCCTTTGGCGAGGATTTGCTTTTGGCACCTTCTCTCTTTGCAATAGGCGAAATTGAAATCGCATGGGAGAAGTCTGAAATAAAAAAATGGAGAAATTCTTTTTATAATAAATGTCAAGAAAAAAGTTATAAATAATTAAAATTTCTTTAGGAATCTGAAAGAAGTAATAATTTTAAGAATATAAGATATCCACTTGCGTTTATGTCTGGCTAAATAGTAAGTCAATCTTTTTCACAGTGTTCTATTTTTAAGTGCTAGTTTAAGCGTTTTATTATTTAGCCAGACGCATACATGGTCCAAGACTACACTAATTGAATGATATCTTACCTTATTCCAAGAAAATGTATACGCCACATCCATCAAAGAAAATTCATCCGTTAGAACTTCTCCAGCGTATAGTATTTCCACCTGTAGAAGGAAAAGTTAATTATAATTATTATAATGTCGGGAATAACCCAAAACTTCATGCAAACACACACACACACACACACACACACACACACACACACGCACATACACACACACACACACACACACACACGTTATTTTTCAGAAAACAATAAATACCAAAAATATCTGGCGCCCTGGTCAATTTTACGGCTTGTCAATTTCAAAATTATTGAAAAAAATAATTTGGCGTTATTATTACACACATACGTAACAATACATCTGAATTAATATATTTGTTATAACCAATATTTCGCAGACACGTTCGAAACGCATTCTGAGCATCCTTAAAAGCATATTTTCTTCAATAAGAAGCACTGCATGTTTTTCTCCTATTAGATGGACAAGAGGCGACATTTAATTGTTCCCCTAGAGTTAAAAAATGTCGAGGACATGGTTGACAGACTAGCAAAAAATATTGCACGGTATGTCAGCCTGCATAAATAAAGCACTCATGTTGGAAGCATCTATGTCATTCTGTTTCTTGATATTTATGGGTACCTAATAAACTAACTGTAAAAAAAAGGCAATATAGGCCAAAAATGTAATTTTGTTACAAGTCAGATGTACAAAAAAAATATAATGCAGACACATGACATCTTTGTGGCTAACATATATATTTATTTATATATATGTATATAAATATATATATATATATATATATATATATATATATATATATATATATATTGTGTACGAGTAAAAATACATATCTATGAAATTCTATCTATAAATATGAAAATCTATAAATATGTTTTACAGTCCCCATTTAAAATTATTTTAATTGTAAGTGATATACGACATTTCCGTTTTAAACATAATTGACAGATAATTTCTAATAAACAAAAAAGGCCCCGTACAAATCTTGTACTTTTTAAAAGGAACGGGGAAATTTGCTAATTTTTATTTTTCCCATGCTTTGAATTTATTGTTTCAGTGGAATTCAATCATAAAGGGAGGCACACAATTATAGTCGCAACTGTATAAGATATGAAATGTCAACCGTTTCTGAGTTAAGCGAGATTCAAACAGAATTCACACTCACAGAAATTACTGAAGATTGATTCAGAGAGGATGAAAATGGACAACTTCGTTGACATCAGTAAACAAAATTTCTTTGCAATTATAATGGCTCTTTTACTTTGTGGAAGAAAGTAAAAAACATATAATCTATCGTAGTAACAAGTTTTTTTGATTGCTAACTGTGGTCTTTAGAGTAGCATTAGATATTTACATTGATTTTGTTTATTTTGGTTCTGTGAGCGGTAGGGTTTTTTTAAAAATATGTGGTCTCTGTTACTGCACTAAACTCACATTTAAGGCAAAACCCAAACATTTTTATTGTGATACATTGAAAGGCATGAGGCAGTTCTGCATGAAAGAGGGGATTTATGTTCCATTGGAAATATAATTGAGGTAAGAGTTGCCAACAACTTACACTATAGTCCATGCCTAGGTCGTACTTCATCCTTAGGAACTTCTTCAAATGAGACATAGTGACCGCAGCGGGGCATTGCAGGTACCTCCTGTGGTGCAAGCCCTGAAACAGTAATTGACAGACAATTAGTATAACTCCGTCTACTCCTCTAATCCAATACAATGATTTAAACAGTTATTAACCTGCTTTTCCGAACATTCGTGCTCACTATCACTCCCATTTTCACCTTCTTTGTTATTACTGAAACATATAAAAAAAGAATCATCAGTATCATTGTGTGTCAGCCTCATGTTCATGAAAACCATAATGTTATTTTAAAAGTAATATATTAAACACAATCCCCACGTGATACTCAGCTACAGACTTTCCTGATATATTTAGGTAGATCAGTAAAATGGAATAGAGTTACTAGATTGATTCATGCTCATGTTAAATTTTTAGGTTGCAAATAATACATCTGTAAAAAAAAGAACTTAGTATGATAAGTAAAATATGCCAACAACTTACTGTAGATTTGATTAATAAGAAAATTTGTAACACAAGCTTTTAACAATTTTTGATGTTCAATAAATAACAATATTTAGTGTTAGTTTATTTATTTGCACTACGTTTGGTTTTGACTATTTATGTAATGTGCCTTTATCTTTACGTTGAGTTCGACTCAATAAAAATTGTTTCCACTCTAGCGGGGACATATATGTCCACATAATACATTGGATGACTAATTATATACTTGGAGAGTGGTATTACAACAAGATTAATATTTATTCTTTTACATCTGGTTCTAAAAGAAATTTCCAAGTATTCACATAAAAAAAAATTAATAGGTATAGTTTTTTAATTAAAATAAGACACTTTTAAACTTAGTACATGATACATGTATATGCGTGAGCATACATTCTAAAATGTCATTAATTAATGATATTGAAAATTCCTTCCATGATTGGATGAAAATAGATTAACATTTTTTTTATTCTAAGGTAAGGGTCATTGGCAGTAAAAATAAGAAAAAATAGTAACGAACTATAAAACGGGAATTTATCAAGCGTAGGTACATAATTATATTATTTATATGAGTTTTTATTTTTATTTTTTTTGGAGGTATATGAATCAATATAGTAAATAAACAATGTATACAGCTCTCCACCTAAATTTAATTTTTATTTAATTCAGAGTCCTAAATTACTTTTGCTTCTTTATGAGGAGCATGATAGCTATATGTCAAACTTACTAAAATTACATATAAAAGCCAAACTATTTAACTCAAGTCATAGTACATGTAGATGGGATTGTATCTTTATGTATATAATTCTACTGTACGTGTGTATGTCACTGAACTCCTAAACGGCTGGACCAATTTGAATAGATTTTTTTGTATACGTTTGGGTGACGCCCTGGATGGTTTGGATTCACAAATCAGCCCGGCAGATGGAGCAGGAGGGGTTTGTAAGGGAGGCCTAAAATTAAAAATAGCGTATATTTCGTTTCCAATTGGTTTTTGGCAAATATGCACAGAATAAATGTTGTTTATTTTGTTATTTAGAGTAACTTTTGTTATATTCACTTTTGCGGTACAATAAAATATAAACAAGATATACACTAAAATATTAAAGTGGGAGCCAACAATTTTATTGGGCACTAAAGATTGAACCGAACTTAACAAAACTCTATATGTAAATTAGCATTCATTCTTCCATGATTATAAGCTATTTTGAATTTTTTAGGTTCGAACGGGAGTGTGGGTTATTAGGGTAGGCCTGAATAAAAAATTCGCGATATTTCATATTCTTTTTGTATTTAGGCAAACATGCACATAACAAAAACTTTTTTTTGTGTTCTTAAATGTAACTTTTGTTTTAAACATAATATTATTAAATTTAATATCCTAATCGCTTGAAATATGCAGGAAAACGTCTGTCGAGTCCGCTAGTCTTATATATAAAAATTGAATTTGAGTGGTGAGCTGTATACATTGGTTATTTCCTACATGGATACGTAATTATATTATATGAACATAATTTAGGGAGCTAAATTAAATTCGTTAAATAATACTTGTTACAGTACCTTAGGAACTCAAGAGAAAGGCTGATGCAGTCGCTGGGCGAGAAGTAGGCATCTGGAATGGGGTACTCGACACTGTCCGAGTCTGAACTAGGACCTCCCAGCTCCGAGTAGTACTTCCTCCGCCTGGCCATCTCCTTAGAGTACAGCCCAGGAACTAGCTTGTAGACCAGCTGCTGCAGCACTGGGTCACATCTGCAACATGTGTTAGCGTCAGGAACAATGTTAAAAAGTTATAGGAAATATTAAATATGTAGTACATTACATAAAGAAGTATATACAGGGTGTCCCAAGTTCCCGTGCCACCCCCCTGAAAATCGCAAATTGTACTAATAAAAGGCTGAGACTTGGTGTGCTATAATTGAGACCCTGAAGAATCTTTTCACTTCTTATTCAACCTTGTAACCTTCTCCAGTACTTCTCCAGCGATTATAACTTTGGAATTTCCAATGAATTGTACTGACATACTTAAAATACTTTTTATGGCGGTTTCTTGTACAAAATCAAAAGAATTGATATCGGCACATCCTTTAGCCGTAAAATGCACAAATCATTATTTCAGAAAGAGCACATTTTATTGAAAAATGTTGCAGCATAAAAGTTGTAGCAAAAACAATTATCTTTGAAACACGTCTACGAGAAAAGGAAATCAATCAATTCCCTGTATACATTTATAAGATATTATAATATATAATATGTGGTATATTATATAAAAAAAAGTTTTGTAAAGAATTTGGGGTTTAAAGTTTAGATTCTACGGTTCCGACCAAGATGAACAATCCCGAAAAAAACTGTTTTTTTTTTTTTAGGAAGTTGGGAATGACGACAAAGACTGGCTCCTGCCCCAAACTAAATAATCAATCATCATAAATATATATATATATATATATATATATATATATATATATATATATATATATATAG
The DNA here is from genome assembly GCA_019009955.1 of Riptortus pedestris. Lineage (NCBI taxonomy): Eukaryota > Metazoa > Arthropoda > Insecta > Hemiptera > Alydidae > Riptortus > Riptortus pedestris. The sequence goes on along the minus strand of CM032228.1, from coordinate 105,459,168 downwards.
TTATTATTATTTTTCTTGTTTTATATACTTATATATTTCTGGATATTCTTTACGGTTTATATATCTGCGTTTTTCTTTCTATTTTATTCTAATATCCGTATTCTAATTTTCTTTTCAGGATTAATTTCTGTTGCGAACTTATTACATTAAGTTTAGCTCCATTTTTATTTTATTAAGAATTATTTCATGCCATTTGATTGATGTTTTGGGTGAGTAGTCAGCAGCTCACCATCGGCGAGCAGCTATGATTAATTTATTAAAGTGTAATAATTTAATATAATCTCTACTTCTTCATTTATAAATATATTATATAAATAATATTCACACTTGACTTGGCTATGAGATGTTTAGTAACATACCTGCTTAAGCTGAAATTGGATCGATAGGAGGAGGGTTACTCAAGACCAAAAAGGAAAAATGCAAAATAAAACATTATTGTTCAATCCAGAAACAAATCTAAAGAACAATATTTGCAGTCATTATAGACAAAATTTCTTATACATTTCTCAATCCGAATAATAATGACGAAGATATTAGGAAATATACTTTTTAACCGTTCTCTGAACCCCTCCAGGAATGGTTTTGGCCATAAACGAACTTGATCTTTCGCTTTAATATTTAATATAAAACGTAATTTTAGTTTAAGGTAGAATCTATAGATATATTAAGACATTTTTTGAACATCATTGAGGTCTACGTCAATAGCTGAAATCTGTTAAATATGAAAATAAAGCACTTCCTTTTTAAGTACAAAATCACCAACGTTCTTTCTTTAGAACGATATAATTACTAATGTCCTATATCAATTGTCATTTAACAACATATTAAAACAAATTTTACGACATAGAATAATTTTGACCTTACCTTACACTTAGGAGAGGATTGTTTTTGTGAAGTTGAACATCACAAATAGGACAAAACTTGTTGTTCTCGAGATATTTGATTAGACACGAACGGCAAACTGTAAAAAAAGAAAAAAAGGATTAAATACAATTGGTTAAAAATATGAAAACATGAATGGTCCCTGACAAGAGAATTCTTTAACTTTGAAATATATTAATTTATTCTTTTAAACGTATAAAATAATGTTATGAGTAAGTCTTATGACAGTTGATTAACCTTAATCTTGTTTTTAAAACATAGCACTACACATATTTATTTTTAATTCATGAATATAGACAAGAAATTAAGTTGCTAAAATAAAAAGTAATCCTTTCTAAAAACGCAATAACAGTTTATCAATACATATACTTAATAAAATTTCTAAAACCAATAAATGAACTCAACGAATAATTAAAGACAAAAAAAACTATCAAATTCATGTTCATATGAAACATGCAAGACAGCTATTTAAGAGTTTGCTAATGAGTAAAGGGGACTAACTCAAAAAAAAAACAAAAAAAAAACAGACAAACAGAAAACCATTGTTATCGTAAGTAAATTGACTAAGTAATAATAACTACAAGGGAATACGTTATGATATACTCCAATTTTAATAATAAGTACCCATAATGTGCGTAAAGCAAATATTTATTAAGGAAAGAGTAACATGACGAATAGAACTTTGTAGAAACGGCTCTCTTTCCTGCATGAGATTCGTTATCTTTTGCAATTTATTATCTCCTGCAGATAAAAGTAACTAACTCGTTAAGATACTGAGAAAATAAGATAACGGCAAGTTGTAAAATGACAGGATCCAACCTATTTTATTATGATTTAATGAAGATGTAACACGGTTCATTACGTATGTTGGAATGATGAATAATTTTATTTTAGAATTAAAAAAGATAATGAATCCAATCCTTCAAATAGAAGAGTACTCGCACAAAAGAGAATACAAAGCAAGCAGGAAGAGCTTAAAAAAACAATAAAAGGGGAATAAAAGGTTTATTTTTTTTTCAGGTTACGGCACTCACACTGGCATTAAAGTGAGACATTTTTTTAATAATTCAGAGGCATTTACATTCAGACATAAGTTTTACAACCTCGAGGTTTATACGTGTAATAAAAATGTTATAACTCCGCGGTTGTTATAATTTACACCGATTCAGCTTTTAATAAAGTCCCATATAAAAAAAAAAAAATAAAGAAAAAGCTTTTGTAATATAAAAAAGCCTCCGGCGGTAAAGGGCGTAAGAGAAAAAAAAATTGAGAGAGAGACAGAGAGAAGAGAGAGAGAGAAAACCTCCCCTAGGGGTAGAGGGGATAGGTGGGGAGGGGGTGGTAATAAAGGGGGTCGAATCGATAGTAGCTATCCGTCGACCCTCTCCTTCCCTCATACTCGTCTCTCCTACTCTACAAACCCCTTCACAAATATATATCTACCTAGTTCTGTTAGATCATTTAACACATTCACTCCCATCATCATTTCGCAAGTATTCCACCGAGTACCATTAAAACTTTAATTATACAAACTTTTTTGAAAATGCAGAATTATGTTGTTTTTTTTTTTTCAATCCGATGTGGCATGCTAAAAATAAAAACTGATTTTAACTTCAAAGACATTATGTAAAGAGTAGCTTTCTATCTTAATACAGCCCTCAGTGAGATTTCCATTTAAGAGGAATCTAGTTCGTTTGAACTAATACGTTGGCATCTTTACAGAATAGTGGATAGAAATAAATATCACGAATGGTGTCTGATTTGATACTACGTCGTATCAAGCTGAGGTCAGCGTATTAATCATTCCCTTTCATTCATTATTCCCTTTTTGAACCATTCTTTTATATATATTTTTAAATTAAATAAGAAATATTCTCCATCTCACTAAGGCATGGTAACACCTCTGTAAGGTGTTCCACTCGTCTGAATTCGTACAGTCAATCTGCCAGAGAGCTACACTCCACTAAAATTGAAGTTTGCTTATAATGTTGGTCCCAACATTCTGGCTTTTCAAAATTCTTTCAACTCTTCTTGACGCTTTATTGTTGGAAGTTCTCACGCAGAAAGCAATGGGAATCAACTCCACTCTCCTTCTCTTGCTCATGGAATATTAGAACACTCGGCTAATGGTAACAACCGCCAAGAGTAACCAGACTAGTACAAATTGTAACAGCTAGGAAGTGAAGAAAATGAACATGGCAGAAGGACGGTATAGGTGATATCAACAACATCACTAAGTATTTGAGTAAGCGCTAAGCCCAAGTTATCATTAGCTAGGTGTCCTTCAAGGCCGAGACTCTTAGTAAAGGCAGCATGTCAGATCAAGCTTCTAATATAACCCACTTTATCTCCTTCTTACTCATTATTATTATATTTCCTCTGTCTTGGTTTTTGATGAATTATATATTTTCTCTATTGTGATGCCTAAAAACGAATTGATTTATATTTGTTCAAATATTAATGTCCACTAATTGTATTATTACATTTTTAAGCTATCAGACACTTGGATTATATTGTCCTACTTACTGTTTATAGATCTTAGGTGTACTGAAAATTATTCCTGTTTTAATGAAAAATAAATTCTCACTTTAAGTCATATTTCGTACTTTTTAATTCCTTGTAGGCAATGAATATTTTCTCAGCTGACCGCTCAATATGAAGACTATGCTCTAAAACTGGTTTCACGAGTTATCAAAATTATAATGAAGGAATGACCTGGCATTTCATTCTATATTTCATTTTATTCTATAACTAAGCAATCCTCTTACTTATTTCTGAATTGTAAATTATTTTGTCGTACACCCTTAAGTAATAATTAAGAATTAACAATTAAAGTGGCGCTATCTAAACAGTAAACATCTCTGAAGTTCTATCACTAATATAATTAAAAAAAGTTGCACGTGAAAAAGTAATAGCAGGTAACGGAGTAAGTACAATATTCCGACTTACATGAATGGAGACATTCGACGATGGTTGTTGCTTCAATGAAATATCCACTGCAGAGAACACAGATCAAATGTGGGTTGACTTCCCGCACCAGCGGCTTCTTGGATCCAGTCATTTTCCTGTAGCAACAAAGAATAAACTTTAAATGTTTTCATATATAAACAAACTGACTGTTGAGTTATAATGTACTACAGCTATTAGCTATTGCTATACCATGCAGGTGTTTCAAGAAGCAAGTAAGATATATAAATAAGAAGCAAGTATACAACAATTAGCATCATGCTTTAGAGGAAACAAGTAACAAGGGAAGCTAATCAACAAAAATCCTTTTATTTCTGTATACATATAAACAAATTTTATAGAGAATATATAATTTTTATGTTTTATTGACAGAAAGTAATACATAATTTATATTAGGTATATAAATATATACCTAATATAAAGTAGGTGTGAATAGTGTATGAATATATATTTATATTTATTTCCTACCACTAATATATTCATTTCGCTAATAACCTCTGAAATCTTTGGTTGAAGAACCCAAGAAGAGTTAGGACTGGTCTCCTATGCAGGCACCAGTGGTGGGGTTTAGTAATCAGCTAAAAGCAATCCCTGTCTTGCTGTGGTGGGGTTATAGACGAAAAATCGCTGGTTCATTATTCAAGAAACTGTTTGAATTGCCTCTCGAAATAAACTACTGACATGAACAGGAATTATTTATGCCTCTCAACACTCTTTTCTCATTAAAAAAAAATACTTAGGTACTTCAATGAGCTAAAACACACTTCTGAATCTTTCATCAGCTGCAGCGGAACTATACCATCATGTTTGACATTGAGGAAATGACACAGCCTGACTACTTGTGGCTGTAATGTAATCCTGTCTTTACAAATTTACGAGCTCTCCTGGGGCGCCTATTACCTACAAGAATATTTTTTGTGACTTTAAAGGCGGAGTCACGGGCTCAATAAGCATCAAACCTCAAATTCTCCTGTCGTTTCGAGTGATATACGATTTTATGAGAAGAAAACTATCTCCAAACCAGGTTTATGACCCATAAATATCCAAAGGTAATCCCACTTTTTGTTCTTGTTTTACGATTGCTTCCAACACGAGCTTAGATAGATCATAGGTTATTATGGAAAATTTAATTAATTTTTGTTTGTTTAGTTTTATTTTTTCTCCAAGGGGACTTGTTAATATCATACTTAAAAGAATATGTCAGTATTGTTAGAAAATAGTAAGTCAGTTAAATATTTCTAGGTTATAGCTTATTTTTTCCCCTTTTATTAACGTTCATATATTTTGAAAATGTCTACATTTTTCAAAATATATTTTTTTTCTTTTTAAATAAATATGTAGATTTTAGAGAGAATCAAATGGAATAGAGTTTAATTTAAATTAAAGTAGAGTTTTGCGAGATACTTTTTCGTTCGTGAGCTGGGTTTGGAATTATTCAATACCAGGAACTCAACGATATGGAATGGGGAATTAGGCTCTTGAACCTAAGTGGAATGAGAGGCAAAGCTCGAGGAGTTGGTTCCTGCCCCGAGCTCTAAATAAGATATCCCAGTTGGGAAAGAAAAAGGCAACCCCTACTTTAGGAAGTTCGATTGTTGTTTACCCTTACAACCGGATGCTATTTACACAATTAAAATTTCAACCCTAGTTCATGATGAATGAGAAAGTTAGAACTTTTATTCCTAACTGTACAATATTTATAAACCTACTTCCTAGACCATCCAAACTATCGACTTTATATACCTACAATCGAACACAATTGCTTCTAAAAATTACTTTACTGTAATGTCTGCATTGCTCAAGGCGAATAATGAATGAGTATATTTATTACACATTTTAGCAGATTTCCCTTAAGGGAAATCAGCTATTGAGGTTGTACTCATGACGGAATTTTCGACATTTTTCTTCAAATGTCCATCGATCCTACCTAGTAGATGACGAAAATGAGGTCCGTTCAAAACTGTATATATATATCTATATATATATATATATCTATCTATCTATCTATCTATCTATCTATATATTTGTCTGTTACCGCTCTAGCGGTCGCAATTTTTGTTTAATCCTTACCAAACTTCATATTTAAGCGTTTTATGTAAAAAGAAAGATCAAGTTCGTTAACGGCTGAAATCGGACCAGTGGGAGGGGGGGTTTAGAGGGGAGGATTTTCGAAAATTCGAAATATCTCCGTTACTATACGTCGGATCGAAACATTATACAGAATCAATCTTATTACAAATTAAATGTACTATAAATATTGTTATATACATTTATTCTCTATCTTGAATATTAACCGAGATATTTGCATTTTTAAGTTTTCACCAAACCGCCACTTCTACTCATGTTACGTAAACAATACTCTGATACATAATAAATCACATTATTGGAAGTTTAAATACCAAAAATTGTATTCAAGAGACCTTTATTATACGAGATACATGCAAATATGCACTGGTGACTCCCCCCCCCCCTCATCTTAAAGTTTTGGACTACTAAAATTTTATTGATTGAGATAACAATTATTCTGACTCATTATTAATTACAGTACTAGATATAGTAAATAGTTCTCAATAAAATTAATGTGTTATATTCTGATATATTACAGTAATTGTTTTTCTTTCCAGTGTGAGGCGGGACCCGTTTGTTTACATTTCTAACCTAACGCTTCCTGTCGGCAGGCTATTGAAATTGGATGAAACATTTCTTATTTCCGTTTGTATTTATTCACGGTGTTGTGTTAGCAGTATGTATATTTATCTATTACTAAACTTCACGAGGGAAATCTGCTTAGTTTACGCAGCCCCTGCGTGACGGACTTTTTTGTATTTCCCATCTCTGTATGTATCTTTTGGATTACTCACTATCTCAGAACTAAGGAGAAACTTGTATCTTTACATTGTTTAGCCCATCCAATTCTATTCCAAAATATTCTAGGGTCACCCTAATTATAAATGTGGATCTTATTAATGTAATGTGGCATTAAAGTCATAAACTACTTTCAAACATCATGCTGGACGGTGCTAGTACATAAATTATAATGGTGGTGACTTTTATAAATAAGTTCCATTCTGATCAATCCGACCCTCCACTAAAATTATTTATGGAAGAACCCGAATCATAATGACAAAGCTAACCTTCCTGGAAATACAAATAGTGTAAACAATACTTCAGCTCTTATAGACCGGTATTTTTTATATTGAGTCTTTACAAAATACAGAATCGAAGGTAATAACTATATGTGAGCCAATACAGAGCCGGAAATGGCATTGCTATTAATTTATGAACGTCCATTTTGTGATACTAAGGCTAATTGGGACGTGTTATCTATAACTTACCACCCTTTTCTAGCCAGGATGAGAACAACGATTTGAATATTTTTTCTACAGCCAGGTGAGAATAGAACTCAGGACTCTAGGTTTGAGTCTGAGTTTAAGACAAATGAGATTAAGGAAACGCCATAACACGCATTAAGAAACATATGCTCCCGAGTTGGTATTAATAAATGCAAATAATATTTATATATTAAGTCAGATTTATGTATCCGTTATTTGTAATCAGAGAGTAATATAAATGAAAATTCTTGATATAAAGTTCATAAAAATCATACAGCGTATGCACATCAAGAACATTTAATATTGCTATTAAATTTAATTTTGAGGAAGGGCAGGCTTGGGAAATATTTGTTGTAGGTTGGTAGTGTGAAGGGTATGAGCCATTATTTCGGCTGGATACTTAGGATAACGAAGTTAATTTAGGGGGGTAGGCTTGGCTCCCCAAGCTCCTTAATTGCCATGTTTTTCCCTTAACCCCCACCCTCTCATGGAAAATTTAATTCTATAGAAGCTCTTTGGGTGTGCCTCTCTAACTAGGGGATCCAGGATCAGTGGGCTCTTTCAGGGGTGTGCGCAATACACAAACATTAACACATGATTTGATAATATACCTATAATAATTGAAATGGTACTTCAATAAATACCCACAGAGGTGAGCCTTTTGTGACTCCTATTTCAATCCTTTAGATTGCTGCTTAAATTTACTCATAAATCACATTCTAGCGTATGAGTTTTTAATTTACATACATTTTATAAAGAAATTTTGCCGGTGAGTTAAAATATAGGACACAATTTTTAACAGATTCGTTAACGTTGGTTTAAAAAAAAAAAAAACTCCCATTTATTCGAGCGATAAGCCTTGATCGCTTAATTAGAGTTCAAATGGGATAGTTTTTTATGTTGGGTCGTTAAGATGCACCATGTGACAAAATTTCCAATTCTGCCACCATTAGCACCAAAGATATTAAGAAAAACCGATTACAGTAACTCTGACGTTTCTTAATCATTAGTTCATCAATACATCTTCAATCATCAGAACTTCATCAAAAACTCTACAGCAATAGCCCAGGTACACTAAATTTATATTTTAAATTTCAGCTCCTTGTGAACGTTCTGAATTCTTGTCTTCCTCATTTCTAATTTAACGCCTAATATTCTTCAAGCATGCAAATGTACTGGTAACTAACTACCGGACGGTACGGTTTTCAAAGGTAGATCAAACTTTTCGGTAATAATTTGTTTAACTATATTTGGAATAGAAAATCAAAATATTCTATGTAGATAAAAATAGCTATAAAAATAGGCTTATAGTTTTATTATCTTTTTTCTTTCATTTATAAAAGTCATGATGAATTGATATAAGTTTTTTTTTACTATTCATTGACACAGTTACGAATAAAAAAAAATTCCAAATGATAAGTTATGATAAAAGCGGTTCCACGGGAGTGGTTATATAATTATCAAATTTAATAAGGATAGTCTAGTTTCTTGTTGTCAGTCCACTACTAGATAATATGATCAGCCTATTATACTAATGATTTCTAATAGAAGAGTTAATGGTGAAATTCTGACCAGAATGAGTGGTAATTTTATGTAATTGGTAAAATTTGAGTATATCTCTTAATATGCGACAAAGAGAAAAATCTTATATCAAACATTTTGTTGAAAAAAATCAATACACAGCATTATTAGTATTCATTAGTTTTTCATTTCCCATAGAACTTCTTCTTATGACAGAGCATATGAAGTCTAATGTAGAGAAAGTCTTTACTAAGGGTGAAATAGGGAGAAGGATGACATGAAGGAAGATGACGTTCTCTGTAAGGAGTTTTGTTTTTAAACTCCACGAAGGCATTTTGTTACAAAACTATACATAAGCTAGGAAATAATTGTTGGATTGATATGCAATCATCAGTAGGCCATAGAGTGATGCCAGAGCTGTTTAAAGGGAGGAAAGTTTTTGCCCATGTCTAAGTTAGAGAAATAAATAAAAATCAACGCTTTTGCAAAAGCAAGTACTCTTGGTAAATTTAGCGATACTTCAAAATATAGATAATCCTCGTCAATGTAACTTACACTGATGAATCATTTTCTTTCTGGTTAGCCCTAAGCCAGATAATTCTGTTACGGAAGCCCTCTACGCTGTATCAGTGAGTGCACGACTATCGACGAAACAGTTACTAAGAGAAATATTTGTTGGATGGGAGGTGGAAGTGCAAAGTAATGCTGGTGGCTGCTCTTGCGCAATTAGGCTTAAGTAATTGCGGTTGATGGTGAAACCGCCAAGGGAGAGGTGAGGAGAAAGAGATGAAATGAAAGAGAGCAGGAAGAGAAAGAGACAGAGAGGGCAAGAGGTCGTGCGTGAAAGAGGGAGCGCGTGAGAGCGAGAGAGAAGAGAGAGAGTGAGAGGGAGAGAGGGAGCTCCCCCATTTCTCAATTAGAGGGGCCCTCGGTTCTGGACAGATATAAAACAGGCTGGTGTGGAGGGAATGTACTAGCCGTCTAGAGAACATGTGGCCCCCACGTGTCCCCTAGCCTTTGCCGCGGGCTCCAGCTTAGGCCGAACAGACAGTATAGCGGCGCGGCACCACCATTCGATAATTACCCACATATAATAGTCCCCCACCCTCCAGCCTGCCGATCCCTCCTTCCAGCCCCCACATAATACATTCCTAATTTATTACCTAATAAAGTTAATTGACAGTAGAAGAAGCGGAGGTTACTGCCCAGCCTCTACAATATACTCCTAGCAAGGCACTGCTGGATCTGACCGAACAAATAATTGACCATCAATTGTGGGAGGAATAATAGTAGTGTAGGAAGGAAGATTAACGGCAAAAGGGATAATTTAAGGGAACCAACTGTGAACCGAGGAAAATTACTTGTGTCTTATCTGTATGGTGGTGTTATGAATTTGTTTAAAAATAATGATTCTCTGACATTTCCAATATTCGATTTTACTCTACTGGATGATAAGTAAAATACTGTTTACACATTCCAATTTCTATGATTTTGTGACTACAAAAGGGACAAGCTGAAACAGACAGATTAAAAAAAATGGCAGTACGCATAAGTAGCATATATATATATATATATATATATATATATATATATATATATATATATATCGTAGCATTGGGCAACGAGCCCAGCAGTAATCAGCAAGAAAAAAAATAAATACTTTTTCAATCTAGTTTGAGAAAGCTTAAATTCAGACTTACTTGGAAATCCCACACAATAATTAAAAGATAGGAATTTAACAGACGATTCGGACAACTCTACGGACTGCTAAATAGAAGATCTCACTTGTCTACCGAAAACAAACTAGAAATATACATGTTACTACTAAAACCAATATGGACATGCGGATTAGAAGTGCAGGGGTACAGCAAAACCTTCGAACATCAGACGCATCCAGACCTTCCAATCCTAAGTCCTGCGCTCCATAGTAGATGCTCCGTATTATGTAACAAACCACACCCTCCATAAAGATCTTAATATCCAATTTGTAAAGGAACTAAGTCCCTTAAGATTCAAGAAATTCCACAGCAGGCTATCCAATCATTCTAATCCCTTTCCAGTACCACTCATCCTTATTCCCCTCCACGGCGCCTCAAGAGAAAATGGCCAAGAAATCTATAGAAGTTAAGAGAAGTGTTTGCAGTGGCTATTTTCTCCACAAGTGTCATACTCTTCTTTAGCTCTTGACTCCAGGCAGTGAGAAGTTCCTCTCATTGTGGTGAAGGGGTATAGCTTCTGTTGAGAGTAATGGAGGACGATTGGACAATGTCACATTACAAAATGCATGGATTGCAGGATGTAATTTTCTTAATAAAATAAAAATATCTAATATATATATATATATATATATATATATATATATATATATATATATATATATAAAAGACTAGAGAATGGATATTCTACCCAATAACCCTCCGTTCTGTGGAACCCTGGGTTTAGTTTTTAGGGGGCTAAGTTTGTTGGACACTGCAATACTCCAAGTGGATCTTTATTAGAATGAACTGCAGTGGTCAAATTAATTCAAGGTCCTCTCCCAAGAAATGCTGCATGGTTAGATTTAGGCTTTGTGTCAAATACAATCAGAACTTATAATGGACTAACTGAGGTTATTTAAGATTAATAAAATTATGATTTAAAATTTTCACATTACCTCAAATAATAAAGACAATTGTGTTTGAATTTCTTACACTTAGACCATGTATGGCGGTCTGACTACATGCTATAAGGTCCATTCTATTTCTAATATGATTTTAAATATTCATAAATAAAATAAATCCACTGAGCAATAAAAGTTTTATTTTATTACTGGGATTTGCCAGTATTTTTTCCACAGAACCTTTTATTTTTATTTTTAACTAAAGTATATAAAATGTAGGTAAAAAAAAAGAAAAGGGAAACATTAAATTCCCGATGTTGAGAAAAAAATTGACCTTTTCATTGCAAAGACAGATCAGTTTGAAAACGAAGTTATGTACGATCCGTGTGTGGGTGAATTTCGAGGATCTAGTTCGCTTAGAGCTAGTGGTCGAGCAATTGTCTTCAATGAGATAGTACACGGAGATATGGTCTAACAATACCCAGCAGTGGTGAATAAATAGTAGGCTTTTTTGGGGGGTAAGAAGAAGTGGGGGTTTGCTGAAGGCTCAAAACTGAAAAATACAAATATCTCGGTTAATATTCAGAATAGTGAATAATCGTATATAACAATATTTATAGTACATTTAATTTGCAATAAGATTTGAGTTATACAATTTTTCGATCTGACGTATAGTAACAGAGATATTTCGAATTTTTAAAATTCCTGCCCTCTAAACCTCCCTCCCTCTGGTCCGATTTCAGCCGTTAACGAACTTGATCTTTCTTTGTACATAAAACGAATAAATATCGAGTTTGGTAACGATTAAACAATAATTGCGACCGCCAGAGCGGTAACAGACATATATATATATATATATATACAGTTTTGAACAGATCTCATTTTCGTCATCTCCTCGGTAGGATCGATGGACATTTCAAGAAAAATATCGAAAATCGCGTCATGGGTAGAACCTCAATAGCTGATTTCTCTTAAGGGAAATCTGCTAAAATCAAGGAGTTGTAATTCGATCTATCATCCCTTCTCCACTCTGAAGGTCTACCATTTACCCAGGCTCCAAGGTACATTTTCCAAAAAAAGGGTTATAAAGAGTTTTTTTTTCATCAAAAATTCAAGCCATTACCGGAATGACTTCCAACATAGGCATTAACATGGCATTCTGGCTTCAAGTGAAAGAAAGCGTCCGTTTATATTTATTTCTAAGAGTAGGTGTCCGAAGGTTTGTTTAACCAAAAATATACTGAAAATTAAAATAATAAAACGGCAGAGCTTTTGAATCCTCAGGTATCATAGTAGTAGGGTGTGTTGAGCAGGTGGCTGGCTCAAAAGTACGTAGACGGTGTAGAGCGGGATCAGTGTAGAAGTGTCTATCGACTGAGGGATGTTTGTAGGAAGGCTAGTAGAGGAAGGGGGTGAGGCTCTCCCCTTGATTATATGGGGTGAGGCGACCGCTGGCTGTATCTGTAATTATATATCCACCAGCCACCTGCCACCCACCCCACCACCATTCACCGATACACTCCCTCTACAGTCCACACACAAACACATACGAATCCGAATTTATATTGGATACAGCAGGCGCCGGATAGAGTTGAGTAAGCAAATATGAAGACCTCATTCAGTAAATAGTTTTGAACTCCGTCCGTCACGCAGGGGCTGCGTGGGAAACTAAGCGGATTTCCCACCTGAAGTTCTGCAATAGATAAATCTACATACTGGTAACACTTAACAACGCCCTGAATATATGCAAACGGTAAGGAGAAATCTTTCAGTCAATTTTAATAAGCTAAAAAGGGTATGAATTGTAAACAAACAGGTTAGCCAACCTCTGTCTGGCTGAACAGGTAGATAGACATATTCTTCACTGGAAACAAAAACAATTACTGAAATATATTTGAATATAACATATTAATTTTATTGAAAACTATTTATTATATCTATTACTGTAATTATAATGAACCAGAATTTTTTTTATCTCAATCGCCCAAATTTTAGTAACACAAAAACTATGACACAACAAAAAAATAGACAAAAGATTCGCACGTATCTCATACAATAAATGTCTCTTGAAAACAATATATGGTATTTAAGCTTGGAAGCTAATAAATGTATATAACAGTATTACTGTACACTTAATTTCAAATAAGATTGGTTCTATATACTTTTTCGATCCGACTTAATAGTAACGGAGATATTTGGAATTTTCGAAAATCCTCCCCTCTAAAAGCTCCCTCACACTGGACCGATTTCCCGAACTTTCTTTTTACATAAAACAATTATATATCGAGTTTAGTAACGATAACACAAAAATTTCAACCTCTAGAGCGGAAACAGACATATACATCTACAATTTTGAACGGACCTCATTTTCGTTATCTACTAGGTAGGATCGATGGAGATTTGAAGAAAATTTTCGAAAATCGTGTCATGAGTACAACCTCAATAGCTGATTTCCTTTAAGGGAAATCTGCTGAAAGCTTTCAGATTATTCTGGATGTTGCCAGGAGGTTTTTTGGTCTATTTATTTTTTATACTCCTGTCCCTTAAATAGCAAGTAAATAGATCGAACAAATACATTGAAATTATTTTAATGACAATATTCAATTGTTTCTTATGATTAAACATACGTATAGCTAGTCAATAAAAAAAAAATAAAAAAGTTAAAAACGAAAGCAAGAATTGTTGATAAAAAAAGATTACACAGGCCAACAAAAAAAACCTTTTTGAAAACTTTTTTAATTTTAATAGCTGATCTTGATAGATTTTTATGTGCTGAATCCAAATCTGCTCGTAGTTTTTATGTATCACCCTTAGTTTCCAAGCAAAATGTATTTTATTATATAGTCTAATACCCATTTACAGTATATAGGGAAATCAATGAAACACTGTAGAATCGTAAAAATGGTTTGTATTTACAGTAAAATACTTGGAATAGTAATTTTATGTGATGATACAAGGTTCACTTGTCAACTGGAATTGCTTTATATTTTCTTTCCCTTTTTTCCTTGAAGCTTCTTGTGTAGCTTTTCCTGCGATGAATAGCTTGCTGAACTTCCCGGTGAAGTGACCAACAGTAATCCCCCATCATGTTGGTATTCCAGCGGCCCTGGTAACGTTTTTCCATCACTTTAACGTCCTGGTGAAAACGCTCACCTTGCTCCTCACTAACATCTCCTAAATTTTCCGGGAAGTAATCGAGGTGGCTGCTCAAGAAGTGAACTTTCAGGCTCATCAAACATCCTAACTGTTCAAATTTTTTTAACATGTTAGCAACAATAGCCTTATATTCTGGGTCTTTTTTATTTCCCAAAAACTTGGTGACAACTTGCTTGAATGAAACCCATGCTTCTTTTTCATTTGAGGTCATTGTGGATTCAAAGTTAACGTCAAACATCATTTTTCTAATATCAGGCCCGGTAAAGACGCCTTCTTTCAGTTTAGCTTCTGAAAGGTGTGGAAACTTCTGACAGAGATATTTGAAACAAAGCCCATCTTTAGGCAAAGCCTTTACAAACTGTTTCATGAGACCTAACTTAATATGTAGTGGTGGTAGGAGCACGTTTTTTGGATCTACAAGGTTTTTGCGTAAAATGTTCTTCTCGCCAGGCTTTAAAGACTCCCTAGCAGGCCAGTTCTTTCTGCACCAATGTTGATTCCGAGCTCTACTGTCCCATTCACACAAGAAACATGGAAATTTGGTAAAACCCCCTTGCTGACCAAGGAGTATGCACGTAACTTTCAAATCACCACATATCATCCAACCGTGTGCAGAATAACCTATTTTATTTAACACTATTTCTAGATTTTCGTAACTCTCTTTCATATGTACAGAATGACCGACAGGTACAGAGGCATACATGTTACCGTTGTGTAGTAAAACTGCCTTCAAACTATTTTTGGATGAATCAATAAACAACCTCCAATCTTCTGTTTTGTATTCAATTCCAAACTCATTCATTAAACCATGAATGTCTGAGCAGTACACCAAATCACCCTCTTGTTCAAAATACTTCGAAAATTGTTGTTCTCTCTTCCTATACACATGAAAGCTGGTTCCAGCCGCCAGCAAGTTCTTTTCTTTTAGCCTAGAGCCAAGCAGTTCAGCTTTTTCTTTTGTTAAGCCCAGATCCCTAACTAAGTCATTAAGCTCGACCTGAGTGAACAATTTAGGCTCTACATTTTCTGTAACACATTGGAATTCTTCATCGTGTTCATCTAACTCCGACTGTACATCAGAAAATACTTCTGTTTCAATAGAATTTAAGTCCTCTGGTGGTTCCGGGATTGGCAAATCTACACCGTGCTCTACTGGTCGGATGGCGGACGGAAGGTTAGGGTAGCTTATTACCTTCTTGTTCTTAGAGTTATGACCAGTAATATCTACACTGCAAAAGTAACAGTCATCGGAATGATTTTTTGGTTCCCTCCATATCATGGGAACAGCAAATTTAAAGTGTTTTTTCTCTTTTTTTGACCATTTCCTGAGGTCTTCAACACATACATAACATACCTTATGCGGTGCCCAAGGTTTATCCTGGTCTCCAAGTTTGGTTCCAAAGTATGCTAGATAAACCTTTTTCACAAAGTCTGTAATGTTTCTTTGGTGCTTTTTAATAACAAACTCACCACAAATATAACAAAAACTGTCAGCAGAGTTTTTACAGCCGCGATGAGACATTGCACTGAGCACATGTACAGGAAACGTAAAAGTGAGGTTATGTTGAAAATAAACAAAACATCAGCTGTTTAGCATGTGTTTCAGCAGTGCTGCCAACATCATCTTTGTTCATTAGACCTATTTTTTCATGTTATCTTAACTATGAAAAAGCTGTTAAATTCTAAAAATGTTTCTTTATTTCATGAATTTAACTATAAAATGTGAATAAATGGTGGGTGATACAACTTTTTAAGCATCATATTTGGATTCAGCAACCTAAACAACATAAGAATAAGGTATTTTCATTAAAAAAGTTTTTTCATCGTTGGCCTGTGTTATTTTTAAAAAAAAGCTTACGATTAAATTTATTAAAAGTAAGTTGCACAGTAGATGCTCTGCATTTACATTTGAAAAGAGCTCTAACAGAATCATGTATGCCAGCCAATTGATTACACCTTATTAGGCTATGAACGAAAAAAGATAGTAAATAGTACCCACTGCAATTGACTAAGCGACCATTGCCGCAGTTTATTGATTCAGCTATGTAAATCTACATCAAATTGTCACTGAAAGGCTTGTTCTTCCAAAAGATTACAGCTGAATTGTATTTCTTTGTGTAATTGTATTGATAACGACTGTCAGAATAAAAAAGATTCATGATTTGTATTTTTTTTTTTTTTAAGATGAATTATGTTAATACTTACTTTTTCGTATTAAATAATTTATTTATCAACAATGCTTACATTATTTTTAACTTTTTAACCTGTTTTTCTATTGACTTAAGTAATTATTCTAGTACCTTTAATCATAAGAAACAATAGGATATTTCACTAAAACAATCATGAAAATGGCTGCTGTCAAAATGACAGGGGTATAAAACATAAATCTGCAAGGTTTTCTCAGTTCAAAACTATTTCTAGAATGCGGTCCTCATATTTTGCATACTCAACGCCCTCTGGCGCCTGCACTAAGAGGGTCCGTGGGACTTTGTACTCAAATCTATGCTTACATTTGTGGTGTCCAAGTTGGTAAACAGATCTGATGCAGACATAAAAGGTTAAAACTATCTCTACAGTAGAAGTTCCTTTATTGCAGAGCCAATAATTCAAAGCCAGTTCTGTAATAGTTGTTCCGTCCTTATCGGGGCCTGATCCCGATAGATTCATGTGATTTGGTTTTAGTTAGAATTGCCAACAAAAAAGTAATCAGATAAATGCAATAGAGTCAAATAAATAGCGACGATAAAAACTAATAAAAAAACATAACAAATGAGAGTAATAACTGTTCAATTTAAAAATATAATATATGATTAGTGAAAAATGAAAATCTTTGACTCAACGGCTAACTCGCTTATATATACATTTTCTCCCTCTCAAATTTCACAGTGCCCTTCCTCATGCTGGTGGGACAAAGATGAAGTTATTATCAAAATGAGTATCTCTCTTAATTGAATAATAAATAAGAAAGATACTATTTTTTTACAAGAAATATTGTTCTATGCAACTTTTTGACAAGTATATATATATATATATATATATATATATATATATATATATATATATATAATATTTATTCAAAGAGAAATTGCTCCTCTCAACGTTATTGTGGAAATCCGCTTATTACGCAGCTCCTAAGTAATGGACTAGGCAGATTGTATATTTAAATAAATTCTGAGCTGTTTGGAATGTCCACCGAGGAGCCTGTAAGCTAGAAAACGTATCGGCCTTGCGTGAGTTATGGACAGTTCAAAGGAATATTTTGCTTTATGTTACGCTTTGTGGAAGTGTGGCGTAAACAGATTAGTCAGTGCGGGCCAAGAGGCAAATAAACAGGACCCAGATAGACTAGGCGAAGGACAAATAAACCCACTGACGGGATCATCGACGAAAATAAAACTTTTATTTTTATGTTTACGCATTTGCATAACGTTTGCTTTGAGGAAACCTTCTGACACACATATATATGAATGATTTGGAACTCTTTGTGGCCAAGAAAATTATTGTAGTAAATGGTTTTTATTTAGACATAAATATTTTTAAATGTCAATGCCTTATTTTTTTCTGAATGAGCTGAACATAATTTTGACTTCGTTGTACTCCAATTCAAATAAATTAAAATAGTATTCTGCACTTTGTTTCAAAGTGATATACGTGTACTTGTATTGTAGTACGGAAAAGATCACATTTTTTTATTTCCTGTCTCCTTGTACACCTTAGTCGATTACGTCCACGACAGGAACTGTAGAACAAGGGGAAATTTAAATATACCATGCAATTTCAATGTTTTAACGCTAGTCGTTTTTGAATTACTCAGATACCTACAAACGAGCAGACATAAAGCCAAAATTAGTCAAAATGAAATAAAAATGCAATTAGAGCATAAATGAGGACAATGAGTCAGAATTAACAAAGAAATAATATGCGAGGGAACTCGTATATTCCCATACCATGTACAATTAGGAAGAAGAGACTGTGACGTTTGGTACTTTGGGAACAATGGAACCCAACAGGCTGACCAAGAAAATGTCATATGGTATAATGGGATGACCAAGTAAGGCAGGCCTAGGCTGCAGGGGCTCAGTGACCTGCCACAGGACATATGCTAAGCAAGGGGCCGAAAATAGGACAAGCAGATGTCAATAGGTGTATGAACTGAGATGAAATAAATGCCCGGCTTGTATAACAACTGTAACACTTTATCTCCAAAAGTAGGTCCAAACTAGATCCAATACACGCCTCCATAAGTGATAAAAGTAAAGTCTATGTGGTCTGCATATAAAACTTTGTCAGTGGGACATTCTGAACCATAGATCCAACTGTTCATTCAAGAAACCTCTCAATTCCCCCCCCCCCATCGGGAGAACTATCCAGGTTCCAGAACAAATTCAACTAATTTTCTTCTACGAATACATTTCTGAGACTCACACTACGACATTTAATAAGTATAACATTCGTATAATGCCACTAAGCTGCGCTCCCCAAATCCTTCAAACATACAATGAACAGAAGAATAAATCCAATTAAAATTAAAAATTAGGTCTAACTGGTTCATGAAATGACGATCTACAATCATTGTAGGACTTGCACCAAGATACACCCAATTACTCGTGTCCACCACCCCTCCATCATCCACTCACCTCTATCCAGGCACTTCACTTCGCTCTTGGGGATTTCATCTTCTTGTTGTTTACTGCCCTTGGCGGTGTGATGGGCTTCCAAAGTTTATTCTATCTGTAGCCATCTTCTCTGTTGTTGTTAATAAGGCACTTTACTATTATGGTTTTTGTATGATCCTTCCCTTATATCAGTCAACTTTCATTAGCACCTTGACTTCATCATATTAATGTGATAGGTGGCTTTCCAAAATTGTTCTGGTATTGATGAGTTTTTTCACACTCTTGGGTGTCCTACGACTCTGATGTTTATCAGCCTGTCCGATGTATTCCGATCCACAACAACAGAGTATACTATGTATTACAGCACTTTGGTATGAAGCTAATCTTTGATCGGTATCGGTCTTCCTATTTTTCTATCTGTGCTAAATACTGGGATTCCATGTTTCCGAAATATTCTTGAAATAATTTCTATTGATGTTTTACAAGTTTGTAAAAGTTATTGCTGGGTAAAATGGTTACGAGGAAGAAGAAACCAAAAAATAGCTTTTGTTAAAAATAAAACGGGTATGATTTCGAGAATACATAGAAAGCATGGAATAAATACAGCGTTTGTTACAGATAGATAATATTTATTTTATTTATTCATACAATAATCGCATTGCGCGATATGGGCGATTTAGCGACGAATCAGTTAAATTCCTATAATCATTTTATTATATTTACGTAAGTATACTCATTTCTGCAAATATTTTCAGTATTGTCCTACATTATAATTTTTTGAAAATGTTGTCTATATACTGGCTACGGTCATGTAGTAATTCAAAGTGTATGAGTCCTTAGATAGCAGTCAATAATTATATGTTTTATAGTAAGTCTACAGTTACAGTGTTGGCAGTAGGGTTCCTGTTCTCCAGTAAGTAAGTGTGAGTCAGTCGTGAATGGCCAATGCTTAACCTCGTTAAAACTACTTCTTCTCTTCTAATTAGCCTTTTAGAGGAAGGCCATTCCTCAAATATATGTTTCAGTTCTCGAAGTTTGTTAATACTTGTGGCAAACCAAGACTTCTGCCATGAATTGATTATCATATGTTTTGCTTGGGTTTGAATATCTTGATGTGTACAGTGTTAATTTGTGTAGTGAGTTCTTTTTTGAGTAGATACATAATAGGTAATTGGTATTATCAACGAGTATTTCATTCGCTTGAGAGGTATGTGCTAAGAGGTAGGAATGAAATAGTAAATGAGTAAAATATGTGTGAACAAGGAATAGTTAAGAGAACGAGTTGATAATACTAGAGAGCAAAGCTAGAATTACGACCTCTTTCTTTGGGTCTAATGCAATATTCCCAAGCTAAAACACGCCATTCCCTCACTCCTATCACCGCTTTCCTTGCCTTCCCTTTTAAAAAGATTTAATTTTTTCTTCATTTCCCTTCACTTCAAAAGAAAATATTCTCTGGGTCTTTTTTTCTTCTTCTTTCCATCTCTTCCCCAAAAAGGAAACGGCTTGGAACCCTAATTAGTAACGCTCTTTTGAAGTTGGGCTTCGGAACATTTGAAAATAGATTTTACAAATACGTTTCCCGAGCTATGGACTTTATCTAATCCATTTATTAGACCAAGCTAAGATTTGATTGGCATTCAAACAATTGCAGGGTTTTTAGTACCATGCACAAAGTAAAGGAAGTGTTGTAATTGCGAAAAGTTCAAAGTTCAACGGAATTAGAGGTTTTGACACTCCTTGAACCCAGTTTTACTAGTTCTGGCGTGGTGACTGTACGTGCGTACGTATTTCGTATAACTCAAAATGGGCTACTCATAAAATTTGAAATATAAAATTGGGAATTTCATTGTACTTATTAGATATAGAAAACATTGTTTTCATGATCGTTTTTGTTTATCATGGAAAGATCTATAAATGATGTAACTTGGCATTTTTTGATCCGTTGCATTGAAACGGAGATATCGCATATTATAATATAATAGGAGTACAAGGAAGTCGATTTTTTAATTTCGTGTGTGTGTGAACACTAAGCGATTTTCCGTCGAGCTGGATCACATGTAGAGATGTAATCACAAGTTCTATGTTTTACATTTTCCCTTCAGTTGGCCATTAGTTAATTGAGTGTATATTAGCTTAATGTGTAAATCACGTTAGCAAAGAATTCAATGAAGTCTGCAAACGAAAAATACAAGCATTCCATTGATACTGGAGATAGAGCGACTTGTATACAATAACATTGTAAAACATTATATATACGAAAATAGGTTTTAAACGAGACGAATAATAACGATGTCATTTTTATTGTCTCAAATATTCCATATATAAATTTAGGTAAGACATAAATTAAAGGTGGACATTTTAAAAACATTGTCCATTGAAGAAAATGACAGTGGGTTAGAATCATTATATTTTCCTTAATTAATCATTGTATTATCAATTAGAACTTTTTTCCTCTTAGGAATTCTCAGTGAATTTTATATATGGTCATATGGATATTTGTTGCAATTTAATTTAAACAACGAATATGAGAGTTGTCCATTACTAGAACTATGAAATTAAAAATAATAAATGGACCGAAGAACGCCTGGACCATGCCATTAATTTAGATTAAAATAAATGACAATGAATAATTTATTGACATATATTTCAGTCTAAATATTAATTATTATGAAACCATGAACCATTAGGTAGGAACTGGTGAAATGAACATATAATATATATATATATATATATATATATATATATATATATATATATATATATATATAATTTATACGATACATGTGTAGTACTAACTGGAACACACAAGCAGAACACAATACTGAAGTAATGACTACGTTAAAAATTTCCAACGAGAAAGGAAATAACCGGATCTATTAGGAGCCAGATGTAAAAGCAATTACGATCTAAGCAGCTAATTGACACTTTCAGATGAGGACGTCTTACAGGAAATGCCAAAGAAGAAATAAAAAGAGTCATTACTTCTTTAATTGCCGAGATTTCTTTCTTTTGCATTATCTAAATTAAAGAGAAATTTAATTAATGATTCAGTAGACAGCGACATTATCTTTAACTACGGAAAATATAAAGACATATTATTTCGAAAATACATGTTTCAAGATTTGGCTTGATATATTCTGCGTACTGAGAGCAATACTTCAAACGTGCGGCTTCTAACTTCCAACAAAATAATATCATACCTCAATGATAATAGCAAACCTCAATGATGAGGCATACACTTATTATTTCTAAAAATATTGCATAAAACGAGTTTATTAAAGAAAATTAAAATTTACATTTTAGGACGTATATTGCTATTTTGAAGGGGTAAGGATTATTTTTTTTTTTTACGTCCACTTTATGCTGCTAGGCTAATCGGGACGGGTTATCTACAGGTTGCCATCCTTTTCTAGCCAGGGTGGGCCTAAGGAGTTTATTTAATGAATTCGTCATTAAATAAATGTCCACTGCCCAGGGCGGGATTCGAACCCGCCACTCCAGGTCTGCCATGCGAGATTAGGACCAACGCCCTAACTCGCACGGCCAACCCGAGCCCCCCAAGGATTAATTTGTGTATAAGAATATTGTGTACATACACATATACACACACAAATATATATATATATATATATATATATACATATACGTTTACAGAGTGAGATACATACAAATACGTAGTGCGATGACTTCATCAATTAAGATTTTTAGGTTGTGAATCGGAAATATTTCTTTCTTTTATACTCGATATTTAACTGTTTCATTACTCCCTAAAAATCGTATTAGTTAATGGCTGAAGTCGGTGGTGGCATAGAGGGGATTTTGAAAATTCAATATATCGCCGTTATTATGAGTCGTATCGCAAAACGTCATAGAATCAATATTGTTTATCTATTGATACTCTACAATTTGTGTTCAATACATTTTTTCGTAGGTCAAGTATTAAGCGAGTTATTTGCACTTTCTTGTTTCAGCCTACATTACCCCGCCCCCTCTTATTCATTTTTTTTTTTGTACATAAAAATAGAGAATGATATTACAAGTGTCTTATAATAGCATGTACAAAATCTGCTTAGTTTACGCAGCCCCTGCGTGACGGACACTTTTGAGTTTCTTCATGTCCTGTAAAATAACTTAATGTCTGTATTGCTTATAGTTGTTCCTCGAGTACATTATAGTTGGACTTTCATTTTCTTGTTTGGAAGGGTGAATGATTGAGTTTCCAAGCCCTGCTTTAGTATAATATGTTTGTTTTGCGGGAAACACCGGGTTACTTCCAATGTCAAAAGCAATGCCCTGAGGAGTGTAATGGAGCAAGCAAGGGCACCTAGGAAGAGACGGAGTATGCAAGCCACACCGGCATTACCAAGTCAAATACTGGCTTAGAAAGGGGAAGGAGGGACCAGTCTCACCAAAGCCAATCTCCTTTCTTCTCTCACCAACTTATTCTTTCACCAGCATTTCCGAGAAACACGTTTTTTTTTTACGGCAAAGGCTAGAGTTACAAAAATAAAATGAAGAGAGAGAGAGAGAGAGACAAAAAAAGTTGAAGATGAGTGAAAACATATGACCTTGGGAAGTCGTAAAAAAAAAATGTGTGCTTTTTATTTTGCATGGATTGAAGTAAATGATAGATACGACGTACGTACGAGCGTTATGGAATTTGAGTGGTGTTAAAAAGGAAGTAACAAACAGAAATATGGTAAAATGAGACTTCCTAACCAGATTCTAAGCTACTATTACCATTTTACATAATAAAAGGTGAGAACAATCGTGATAGGTACTTACGTAATGGTAATATTCTGCGACTATGTCTATTATTACGAAGGACGTCTTTAATAGTTCTTGCTCTGATTCAATAGTTTTATAGCTCTACAGTTTTTAAAGGTATCATTAACGCCGATGAGGAAACCTATAAATCCTGTGCAGTGATAAACGCCACTGTAAATTTCTTTTGTATTATTCGTGGCGTTTTCGTGCTAGTCTTTTTAATTATGATGATTACTCACATGAGGTGTTACTAAATTAAAAACAGCTTTACCTGTTTTCGGCCAAACCTGTATGACGTATAACAAGAAGGTAGCATAGAACCAAGAAAAATTAACATTTATGGTTCGTAGCTAGCGAAACAAGTAAAATTGTATCAAAACTTAAAATATAATGGAGTGTAGTTGGAAATTTTTCCAGAAAAAAATACCCCGAGTTTAAAAGAGATCTAGGACGTGGTAGGGAAGGAAAAGCCGGGAAGAGGGGGTGGGGATGAGATAACTGTCGGTAGGGAACGGTCGGGAGTCACCGTTACCCTGGGATCCGCTACCCAGTCACTCCTGTTACCAACTACCCAATAGCTTTTGCCATTCCATAAGACCTGTCTTACTGTCCTGACAAGGAAAAGTGCAAAATATCCAGTTTAAATCCAATGGGAAACTTATGTACGGTCAGAATCTATTTGGACAGAATATATTACTTTTATTTGGAAAATTGTAAATTTAACCAATAACTTATTTACTACAGCTGCCGAAATAAAAACAGTATAACAAATAAGATAGGAACAAAACATTACGAAACTTAAAGAAACACTTTTTTTGTGGCTCCTCACAATTGATTTCTTAAAAACGCTTAGCGCTTTTGGGAATTAAATTCCCATCCTCAGAGCTACAAACAATAAAAAACCATAATTAAGGAGTCTAAAAACTATTTTTTAAATTTTTTTTACATAATTGGCCATATAACAAAACAGTCAATAACATTATACAATTTATAACAGTAACACATATATTTAAAAACATAGTTGCAATTAAAATATAATAAATTAATAATGCCTTATTTCCTATTTAAGCATTAAAATAACATAAGCCAAATTACCGTTAGAGCGTAGGGCGTTCCTATAGAGTTGCTACCAGGCTAAACCCTGCCGATGCACTAAGGCTTAAAAATAAATATGGATATGGACCCACGATAATTCTCATTAAAATTCATTAGTGCATAACAAAGTTTAAGAAAATTAATTGTCAATTATCAGTGTCAGATCCCACCAAATTTAGTCCGCAGGAAGGCAAAATAGAGGCGCTAGTCTTGAAATTGTGCCTCTAAGCTAAAATAAACTTTGAGAGAGAATGAAGATGGTTATCTTTTACATTCATAATGGCATCGCTCTCACTCCCGACCACAAATTTTCAAAATTACATATTTTTTTTACAACATTTGTAGCTCTAACAAAATATATCCTACACATTTTGCAGTGAAAGGAAAATTGTTGTGCCAAAGTCATTTATAAGAGAGTGGAGGTTCTAGAATTAATATCACAATATTTATAATACCGTTTTTATTTTTTGGTCAACGACGACATAAAGTTACAAAACTTTCAATTTTACATTTTTCAATATTCTCCTTCTAATTAATATACTTACCGACAAAAATAACAGAAAAATGAATTAAAATTCTAAGTTTCGCGCTATAAAGAATCATATACAAAATGCAAAATTGAGCTTCCCATAAATTGTATTCACGTTAATGGAGACTGTAAATCATTAAAGAAGATTATTTCTTAATTTCAAGAAACTTCTTCAATTATTTCACACAAGTCTAACGAATTTCACACTTTTTGATAGTAATTTTTGTAAATTTATTATACGTGTAAATGTATTATAGCGATTCATCAAAAAGTGTAAAATGTCCATTTATAACGAATTTCAAGTCGGTCAGAAAAGTATTGTTTTCGAGGAGACTGAAAGACAAACTAATTCTTGTCATTCGCAAGAATCACCACAAATATATTTGAGCTTATTATAAGTAAACAGTTAAATATTTGCTAGTTTATAGTGGTGAATATATGCTCTAACGTATGAGTTATTTAAGTAAGCATTCAATAAAAGAAAAGTATGAACATAAATATTTATTAACGCCCAGTTATGATACAATGGCTAATTGGGACGGATTATCAACAGGCTACCATTTTTTCTGGTCATTGTATTAAGGAATAAATGTTAGTGCTAGTAGTCACTAAAAAACACCTATAGCCCACGTGGGAATCGAACTCACGGCTGTAGGTTTACCAAGCCCATTAGGACAAACACTTTTAAGTCACAAGACTTACCTGAGCCCCCAAGTATGAATAATTATTTGGAGTATATAAGTTTTTAAAAACATTATTCTTCATTTCAAATGAATATTGGTTGGTTGGCACCTTTATGATGACTGATTATGGGTGTTATAAATATGGGTATTCTTAATTTTCATTGGACTAGAAATTCAAATGCAACATTCGGCTCAAATTGTTAAAGTCGATAATAGGAAGATAATAACTTCGATAACATTAGAATTAAATGTTCACAACTTACATAAGTAATCCTGTACATGTTTTTCCTCTGATTATTTTTGTCTTAATGATTACAAAGGTACTAGAGAGAGTGAGTAAAAAGAGATGAAGAAGTTCCCACGATAAAGTGCTGCCCGGTGCATTTCGTAGTTGGCAAA
Source organism: Riptortus pedestris (assembly GCA_019009955.1). NCBI lineage: Eukaryota > Metazoa > Arthropoda > Insecta > Hemiptera > Alydidae > Riptortus > Riptortus pedestris. The sequence goes on along the minus strand of CM032228.1, from coordinate 105,432,619 downwards.
TGCAAGCAAACCGGCTATTTCCTCGACATGGCACCCCGCCAAACAAGTACTGGCACAAACTCACTAACACATTGCGCATCTTTGAAATTTAAGTATGATTGGATAAACAGAAAAAAAAGGGCATGGGAAATAAATTACGAATGGGGAAAACATATAAACCATAAGATTAATAAAAGGAACAGATAATTTATTTTTTAATAATTCTAAAATAAATTGGGACTATATATATATATATATATATGGATTTATATATTTGTCTGTTAACGCAAGCGGTCGTAATTATTGTTTAATCGTTACGAAACTCGAAATTTAAAAGTTTTATGTAAAAATAAAGATTGAACGGCTGAATTCGGCCCGGAGAGAGGGGGCTTAGAGGGGAATTTCGAAAATTTGAAATATACTCGATATTATGCGTCGGATCGAAAAATTGAATGCAACCAATCTTATTGCAAATTTAATGTTCTATAAATGTTGTTATGTACGGTTTTTCAATATCTTGATTATTAACCGAGATATTTGCATTTTTTAGTTTTCGGCCTTCTTTGGCCCACTCCTACTCATGCCATAGTAACAATAAGCTGTTATATTATGAATCACTTCGTTTGAAGCATTAATACCACATATTATGTTGATTGAGCTTTTACGTTTTGAGTTAAATGCAAACACGTGACGCACCTGGAAAATCTGCAGAGTTAACGCAGCCCCTGCGTGACGGACGTTTTTTTTGTTGACCATCTAACCAAGAAAGATTAGAAATTGTTTTTATAATAATTTTCATTCCGATCTATGCAAAAGGAGGCATGTATTCCTATTTTAACCTCCCATATTTCTGAGGATGGTACAAAAAACAAGAATTTAAATCTTATGTTTTATATATATTATAGATTTATTTATAAAGGAGAAGGAAATTCGCTAATTAGGCTAGTGCTAGCCCCGTGTATGATAATTTTAATACTGTTAATACACACTCTCTAAACGGCGTACATATAATTGTATTAGTAAAAAAACACGATTTATTCAAGCAAGTTCAAGAATGTAAGATGAACTGTTATTTAGATTTGCAACTCCAGCAGCACATCAGGCAGGCTGTTATTTTAACGATTAGCAAAGTCAACATCAATTATATTCAAATCTCCGTGGGTTAAGGGAAGCCCAAAGCCATGTTATGATATAGCAGAGGACTTAAAACCATTTAGTCATGTAAATCGCGCTTAATACACATCAAGCATAGTGATGAAGTATGGCACTCTTATGTTGCATGCTACAATATAAACAAGAACATTCGTGGATGTTTTAGATCTTTTATTTATTTTTTTAAGTTTGTTGTGCAATTTGCTAGGATAACAAAGAAAATACCACTCTTTCACATTTGAGTTTATGAAAAATCATTGAGAGAACACAAGAGAGCCGTAGCCTGTCCTTGGCAGCTTCCGAGACAACACATGAATATTAACCATCTGTTCTCAAATGAGTTTAAAAAACAGTGACACGTATGTCACTCCAGTCTATGCCAGAATAACAGGCGGGTTCCAGGCCTAATGTAGCTCAGCTGCTAATTATAATCAGCTGTTTTACGACTCCAAAATTAATAAGACGCCGCTAGAGGGCCTATAAATAATAGAGAATGTACATTTATGACAATAGACTACGCCCGTTTTACGACCACAAAATAATGTTTAACTGGCGATATGATTAAAACAATTTTTGAAAGCAGTACCGACAGGATGTATACAATTAAGTTAATTAAAGAACTTCGTATGAAGTGGAGAAAGTAATTAATTTCCGACTGAATTCTGATGAGTAATTCTAACAGAACGTTCTGACCCACGCTGATTAAAAAATACGTCATGATATGCACAAAAATTGAGGTTATATGTATATTTTTGTGAGTGTGTGTGTGTGGCGCGCGCGTAGATTATTCGATTATATTAATGTCAACAAGTAATAACGGAGAAAAATCCGGGAGCTCGGTTTAACTGTGTGAGCTAAGTCGTAGGCCTTAGTGAACTTGAAAAGCCTAGAGTTATGGTTTCGATGGTGAATAGAAATTTATTTAGTGACGAACTAATTAAATAAAATCCCTAGTCTTACCCTGGCTAGAGGTAAGAATGTAGACAACCCATCCCTATTAGCTGTAGTTTTATAACGTTCAAAACCACTGAGGAAAATAAATGACACATAGTACAACTTACACGTTATTCTACAATACTCTAATTATGATCCCTTCATTCTGAACAATTATTGGACTTCAAACTTGGAGACAACCACTATTAAAGTCCGTCAAACAAGGACTGCGTAAACCAAGTTGGTTTCCCCTATGTTGGAATGACACATTAGTGATCTCATCTCAGCATATATTCTCAATTTCCAAATTGAAAAAAAATTGGGTGGGCAGCAAGCTCTTAATTGATGACGTCATCACACTAACTATTTGTAAGTATCTCTTTTAATAAAGGTCCGTTAAAAGCAATTCTTTGTATTTATGCTTGGAAGGAGAAGTTTAATGATATATTTTCTTCAGGTTATTCAGAACACAGTTTCGTGGCACCTCACAATTTATTTTTAAAAACGCTTAGTGCTTTTAGGAATTTACATTCCCATCATCAGAACTACAAGCAATAAAACACAATAAATAAGGAGTTTGGTTCTAAACTATGAAAGTTACAATAATAAAATGTTTCCACAACAGCATATTTATAATTAAAATAGAATAAAATAATATTTGCTTACTTATTATCTAATCATTAAAATTACAAAAGCACAAAATTTACCGTCAGAGCCTAGGGCGCGTATAGAGAGATGCTCCTAGGCTGTCCCCTGCCGATGCACTAAGGCCGAGGGGATCCTTCCAAGCTGCTAGGGAGGGGGCAGAGACAAGTCTGGGACATGAGAGAAGCGTTTGTGTCCGTCTGCACATTTACATTCATATTATTATTGGTATTGTCAAGTTTAGTTTCTATACCCTCCACCATGTCCATCAAATAACTTCTGACATAGCTGTGGAGTAATTTTATCTGGTGGTCCCCAGCTTGGTGGTTATGATCCCTACAGTGAGAATAAAACTCAGAGCCTGCCCTCTTGCGTTCTTTAGCCCTTAGACGTAAGTTCATCTCTGTTTCTTCTCCCTAAGTAGCCTCACACATCTCACATTTCAGCAGGTACACCCCTAATCTATCTCCTAGAGGAGTAGAATCCTTGATTTTAGAGACAAAATTCTGCAGTGATGCCCCTTTCTGTAGGCTATTCTAATGCCCTGCCTATTTAGTTTTCTGCACCAGGATCTCAGATAGTCACCTAAATATGAAATTATTCCACAGAATTTAGTCTCACCTCACCACCCCTAAAAGTCTCTCTCAGCAATTTTTTACTTAATCTCCATCATATATCTTCCTGATAAAATCTCTACTGTGTCCATTAAAATACAAATTGTGAGGAGCCACAAAAATGTGTTCTGAATAACCTGATTCATCACTCTCACCAGCAGCTGAAAAAAAAAAAATACTTTTCCTTCTTTTTAAAGTGTGATGACTAAAAGTGGGGGGGGGGGTTCACTGAAGGCTAACATCGAAAAATGCCATAACCTCAGACAATATTGAAGATAGAGAAGACATGTATATAACAACATTTATACGACATTAAAATTTCAGTAATATTGGCTCTATACAATTTTATGATACGACATATAATAACAGAGATTTTTCGAATTTTCGAAATCCCCTCTAAACCTCCCCCTCCCTCTGGTCCGATTTCAGCTGTTAATGAGCTTGATCTTTAGTTTTACATAAAACGTTTAAATATCGAGTTTGGCACCGATCAAACAAAAATTACGACCGCCAGAGCAGTAACATTCAATATATATAATTATATAGATGTTTTCGACCAGGTTATTATTATAGATGTTGTGGTTGTTTATTGTCAATGTTGATCAAAAAAGTTTTAATCTAGGCCAAAATTTCGAGAATTTTATATTCTGTTCTTCAGGGCTGTAAGCAGTCAACATTATATATATATATATATATATATATATATATATATATATATATATATATTACAACATTTATATATTATAACATAAAAACCGCTCTGTAACACTGTAATTTAATTAACAATATGCAATATATATAATATAGTACCTGTACATTTTTTGTTTTCTTGTTAAGGAGTGCATTTCCTGAGCTAAGCCATTAGGAAAACATATAATTTCTAATGTTATGATGTTAGTTACAGCCTGATTCCAAATCCAATTAAGTGGAAGACCTTTTCGAATTCTCCTAGTTGACGAAAAGCTGCTAAAGGGTTAAATAAACATGGCTGGAGTGGACGTTTGGCTTCTTTAGGATTGATTTGAATATGCTGAACTGCTCCGTTCTAATTAGTGGAGAAGCAGGAGCGCTCTCTATGTACGTTTTAATGGAACGAGGAGACCTAACACGGCACTCGAGTGCAGCTCTTAATTGGGAATAGGTATTACTCACGGAAGTCGGCTGCAACTGGCTAGTTAATAGGCTGATGGTTCAACTCACTCTCGTAGTTCAATTAAAGTAGATAATAATGATTTAGCAGTAATAAACCAAAGCTAAGGCAGAACACAAGTTTTGAATGAATCAAGGATTACCTCATCAATGGTTTCCATGGACTGATAAGAAAATTCTGGGTAACCACTCATTATCAGTCTGAGTGTATTGATGAGTCCCTTTTTTATTACTCTTTTTATACAGATAACAGATAAACGGAGTGGAATATAAACCTCAGTGAATTTCATTCCTAAGAAAAGGGTTTTCATTTATATCCCTTGCATATTTGTTTAGTTGGCATTCAATTTGGACTATTCAAGTTTCCATAATTCAATTTTTTTCAGTTAATTTAACTTCTTTCATTGATTTAAGTTAAAATAAACTAAATATAATTACTATTATTTTATCAATTTGAGAATTGCGAAGACTCCAAAAGCTATAATCCTATTTGAATAAATTCGGGAGATAACTATGAAGGTGGCGAGAAGCCAAATGATGAGAACAACAAGCATAGTGAAATATTATAATTGCAAACTTCAGTTTAAATTAATTCTCATAACGCGAGTTTATGTTAATAGAAGGTTCTGCGCAGTTAGATTACTGGACTCATTATTAGTGCCCCAGGCAAAGTAAGGAAAAGGCTTGTTTTATTTATATTATATTTTGCATAATTTATAAATCATTTTATGATAAACAAAAAAGACCCAATACAAATTTTCTGTATTTCTAATAGGTATTGAGAAATTAGGAATATTTTAGTTTGACCAACCGTATACCCCCTCTTCCTTAATCCATTTTAATAAAAAATGGCAAACACCAAATTAACATAGTCCTGAATATTGCTAGTCATTCTTGCGATACGGTCTTACTACTTATGCATGTATGTATGCACACACACACACACACACACACACACACACACACACACACACACACACACACACACACACACACACATATACACATATATAATTTTGAACGGACCTCATTTTCGTTATCTCCTAGCTAGGATCGATGGACAATTGAAGGAATTTATTTGAAAATCCCATGATGAGTACAACCTCAATAGCTGATGGAAATTCTATGTGTATATGTGTGTTTGTGTGTGTGTGTGTGTGGTGTGTGTGTGTGTGTGGGTGTGTGTGTGTGTGTGTGTGTGTGTGTGTGTGTGTGTGTGTGTGTGTGGAATAATCTAAAATCGGACTAGTGGGAGGGGCGAGGGTTAAAGGGGGTGAATTTTGGAAATTGAATATCTCAGTTATTATACGTCGAAACAAAAATTTGTATGGAATAAATCTTATTGCAAATGTAATGTTCTATACATTGTGTTATGTACGTTTTTTCATTATCTTGATTATTAACCGAAATATTTGCATTTTGTAGTTTTCGGTCTTCAGTAACCCCCACTTCTACTCATGTCATATTAACAATAAGCTGTATGAATCACATTATTTGAACCCTAAATACCAAATATTGAACTTTTACGTTTTGAGATAAATGCAAGTAACGCACGTGGGAAATTTGCTTAATATTAATAACACAACCCCTGCGTGAAGGACTTTTTTATTTAAAGGAAAAATTACTTTAGTTCATCACCCACATTTTTAATAGTCTTTGCCCTACTAGGTAAAGTGAAGGAATGAAGTTTTGTGTATTATAGTATTTCAAGCGGGTATAGAGAATTAATATTAATCATGATACGTAAATTATAGATAATAAGGTTTAAGATATATTATGTACTTTGTGTCATTATCGTTAAAAAAAAAAAAAAAAAAAAAAAAGATATTGTTCCCTAAAGTAACTGCTAGGAGAACTACAATTAATGGATTATTTTGAGAGGAGAATATGCGTAGTCTAGAGTAATCTGCATATGATCGGGATACGAATCGTTCCTCATAAAGTAAGTCAGATGCCAGGGGGAATTGGAGATATTTTGGCTGGCATCTACTGTGGCAATTCTCAAAGGAATACATTTTATTGGATACAGTTTATTTCCGAATCAATAAATGCTATTTGGAAATCAAACAGCTGATTTCCCTGAAGGGAAATCTTCTAAAATCAGCTGGAGTCATAGCGGTTGAATAAGAGCTGACCAAAGAGGTGCTCTGATGCTGCCGTTGTTGAAGTAGCTGACTGAGCAGCTAATAGAGAGGGAATATGTTAATTGGAGGAGATGGAGAGAGAGAGGGTGAGGGGGACTTGGAGGGGGCCACCGGCTGTCACAAATAGAAGAAGACAACAACACACGCCCACCTTCCGCCCACTCGTCCGGGCTACCGCCGACTGCAACCAACTGTATACGTCATAACACTTCATTACAAACTAAAATGTATCTTAAAAAAAGTCTGTCACGCAGGGGCTGCGTAAACTAAGCAGATTTCCCACGCGAAGCTTTACAATAGATAAATATACATACAGGTAACACTACCTTGAATGTTAAGTGAATAAATAAAAACGGTAATGAGAACTCTTTCATTCAATTTAAAATACAAGTTGTCAATTTACAATACAAGACCTAGAGAGGCGGGTTCGATTCCCGCCCTGGGCAGTAGAAATTTATTTTGTGACGGACTTATTAAATAAACCTCTTAGGACCACCCTGGCTAGAAAAGGGCGGTAACCTGTAGATAACCCGTCCCGATTAGCCATAGCAGCATAAAGTGGACGTAAATAATAATAAACATAAAACAATACAAGTTAATAATCTCTACAACGAAAAGCGGCTGAATTGTAAACAAAAAGGCCAGCCAACCTCGTAGCGATGTACAGATAGTCCGGAAAGACAAACAATTAACGAAATATATCTGAATATAACATATTAATTTTATTGAAAACAATTTTCTAAAGCTAGTGCTGTAATTTGTAATGAATCAGAATCAGTTTCATCTCAATCACTTAAATTTTAGTAATCAAAGAGCAAAAGGGGGGGGGGGGGGTCAATAGAATGTATTTGGATATATCTTACAAAACACAAGTTCAATGAAAACAATATTTTGTATTGAGCCTTGTAATAATGTGGTTCACAATTAACAGCTTATTGGCAGCTATTGAGGTCGCACTCGTCATGAAATTTTTCTTCAAATGTCCATCGATCCTTCCCAGGAGATGACGAAAATGAGATCCGTTCAAAATTATATAAATATATATCTATATCTAACTCGAAGAAGAGTAATCAATTTAATAAAAAAAAATACAAACATAATTCCCGGTCATTTTTCACATCTTGTAAAAGAATACTACTTATGTTAGTTTTTCTTATTTTTCATTTTTTAATTCCATTAAGTCCAATGATTTAGTCCGTGAAGTTAATTATCTGCTTAGAAAAACGTTATGACTGTCCTGAGTGGTTGTAATGGCTATAAGAACTTAAATTTTTATTTCTATTTCAGATAGACGAATTTGAGTGGATGTAAAAGAAAATTCTTTTTTTCTTACATAGTGTTAATAATTAAATTCAGTTGAGAATGAACAGAAAACTTAAATTTAACTATTAATCGAACTACAAGGAAATTCTATTGGAATTCATTGGAGAGGCTCACGTAATCCGCTAGATCAAAAAATAATGGTTTGGTTTTCTATCACATCATTTTACATAGTACTTATTTGTGATACGTCCAAGGCTGAATGTAAAGTAAGCATGAATTTTTAAATCATTATCAAAGAAAATATGGTTGTTCAGATTATTCTTTCTGGTCATATAAAATTAATTGATACACGTTAGTAAATTAAGTTACTTGGAAATGTTTTTCTAAAATTTTGAAATATGAGGTTTTCCAAGTGCTGTTAATGACACAGATTATGACGCCTCCAGTTCTTTATTTGACCATGAAATTTGACCCTATGGAAACAACAGGTAAAATTTGTTGTGGATGTTAAATAATAAATGATAAAATATCTTAGTGTGAAAAGAGAAGAATTATAAAACTGTATATACAAAAAATGTAATTATATATTTTGTAATTATAGTTATAATACCTTGGTTAATATCTGAGTTATTTATATACTCACTAAATTGATTGGTCCTCATTTTCATCATATATAAAGTAGAATTAATGTAAATTCGTAGTAATTTTCGAAAATCACGTACAATCTTCAGATCTAGTATATATAAATTGATTTTTTACGGTAAATAAAGTTTTACAATTTTTTAAATACAAATAAAAGAAATGTTTTAATATTATTGAATTAACCAAACTTCAAGATCCGATTTTTTTCTGGAACATCTATTCTTGAAGAGCCTTTCTTCAAATTTGAGCTTATAAGTAACTGGATTCTTAGAAAAAGTAACAGACCCTTAAGGTACTGCATGATTACAATGTCAGACCAGGTTACTAGTTAGTCAATCACGTTAAATCAACAGTAGCTTCATTAAACAGATCTAAGCTTATTTAATATATAAAACGCGTTTCGTAGCAAAATATTCTACACACGTGAAATGCTTCGAGCATTGATGAATATTGTGAGCGCATGAACATTCTGACAGGAGTGGAAAGTTTTCGCAAAATGTCATATCTTGAGAACCCGAATAAACTTGGGATGCGAGGTGATAAGGGGTGTAGAGATTGCTGATAAGAAAGTTGAGAGACTGCTCTTGGGATGACTGGGTGCCGAGTTAGATTCCCCCAAGAGACAGTAGGGGAGGAGACAATGGTTATTATGGAGAACTGCCTCAGGGGATGGTTATACCCCGAGTAACGCTGTATTGTTCAGCCTGCCAAGTCCTAAAGCACAATACTCCATAGTCTTTACATCCTTACAAGGATGGCAAGAAATCGAAAGGAAAAGTTGCCTATAATGAAACAGAAGTTTGGTCTGTTGTTAAGTCTTTTCCCTTTGAGTTTCAAAGTTATCCAAAAAGCCGTTTATGTCGTGATATGTATATATATATATATATATATATATATATATATATATATATATATATATATATATACATTTATGAGTCCGTTCATCTTTACACTGTCAACTCATCTCATGCTCTGTCTACCTTGTTTTTACTTTCCATCCACAATACCACTCATTGACTTATGCAGTAAGCTTGTGTCGTAACTTATAACGATACAATCCAACTGCATTAATTCCTTAGCTTTCTTGCAGTTTGGAGCGATTTCCATACTTCTTACACTATTTTCTCACATCTACAGATTTTTAATTCTCTATGCCATTTTGGATTTGTTATCATTCTCAGAATCGTGAATATATCTCTCTCAGCTTTTGCTCATGGGTTTCAATCAGTGCCCATGTTTCGCATCAATACATCTAGATGGGTTGGATAATGATTTTAGTTGATCTTAGGACTCCAATATTCCAACTGTTTTCAAAGTGCAGGTATTTCGTCTTTTCTTAACAGGGCACCGAACCTATCCCTTTTGCAGCTGATACCAGCGAGCCGGGAAGTGATTATTTCTTGCTTCCAAAGTTAATTAAGTCCATTTACAGCTGTTAGGAATTTGTAGATTACTCCTTATGCTTTCTTTCAGTTGTAATTACTTGTAGAATACCACCTCCAATACTAAATTGAAATCCATACATGGGTGAGAGACATCACCTAAGCTCAAACCTGACTTAATATCGAAGGAGCTAGTTTTCCATTTATACGAACATTCGACAGTTTGACAAGTTTCCCTGGAAACAAACTTTTCGACATTATTTCCCTACCAGCCCACATAAACTGATTCATAAGCTGCTATAATGTCAATGAATGGGGACTGCGTGTCTTGATTTACTTCTTACGACTTCTTGAGTATGTGTTTGAGGTTGGATATATTGTCTCTTCAGAATCCTGCATAATAACCAGTCAGGACTCAAAGTATACGAACTTATTTTATAAGAAGACTTAAGCCAAGAACCAACAATCTACTGAGATACTTGGCCTCTGTAGTTTTCACAATCATTACTGGGGTATTACTTCAGGATAAGTGTAGGAGATCTGGGCTCCCCCAGTCCGTTGTTAGTTCCTCTTCCCAGATCTGCTGATGTATTTTATTCATCAATCGCACACTCCCCGTGAATAACCGCCCCTTCTTTGAATAGCTTGTCAAGCAAGCCGTCGATCCCTGAGGCTATTCACCTCATCCATTTTGTAGCATTTCATCTCTTGTTCCAAAAGCTCTGTTTCTTAAACTATATTTTCATACAGAACCTCCTCTGGCAGAAATGAGTCCATTCTTAATTTATGATTATTTCGGCGTCCATGGAAGAAAATAATTGCATTAAAGTAGTATTCTTTGGCAATTATATTTGTACTCGTAATAACTAACAAGGGGTGTGCAAGGCCTTCCCCCACCGAATTGAACGAAAATTTTGTAGTGTTTAGTACCTAATGAAAAACAAAGTCCGTTAAAGCGAGAGAACGCACTTCCAACGCGTTCGTCTAAAAAAAAAAAATGTTAAAGCTTACCTGAGCGTCTTGAGTTGTTCCCAAGACGTCTATTTCAAGAAGAACCCATGGCTCAGTTGGTAGCGATTCCTCTTTGTAACCGGAAATCTCGAGATCGAATCTCGCCGGGAGCGAATATTTTTTTCATTTTTTGCATCTAGGGCGTTTATTTAATATAAATAAATAAATAAGATTCCTTTTTAAATTAATGTCATTTAATTTTTAGCGTGTTCCATATATTTTAAGAAAATATTTAATATTATACAAGAAATATATTATTAATTGAATACATAAGTACATAACAATTATCAATAATCTGCGTTATTATATTGGTACTTACGTAAAATACGTAGGTTAAAAAAAGGTAAAATTGTATCTATATTAAAACAAGATAATTTGTATATAAAGTTGAAACCGGATGAAAATATGTACTCTGAGGAAAAAAAACAACATAATAATTTGATCAAATAGTGTAGTCAGTATCGTAGACTCTGTAGTCTGTTTGAAACAGCTGTTATGGCTCAGAAACCTAATCATCTTGTCGGCCCTTGCACTTTAATATGCCGGGCTATCAGTGGAGTCTTTCAAGTCGTGAAGTGAGGAGTATTGCAAACTTTAATAAGATGTAGGTGGTAGACCTGGTGTAGTAGAGGCACAGACTACAGATCAGGACTTCCTCTAATCGATGAGTCTTCCTTAACCATCTTTAGTTTACACTTCTAGATTCAAGCTAAAGGTCCTGCCAGTTCGTGCTAATATCCTTGTTAAGATGCTCGACGTGTGGTAACAGCTGTATCCAATGTGTGATACGAAGAATACGCTAAATTCGACCCTCTTGTTGCAAACCATATTATAAAGACGTTTAACATCCAACTACAAGAAATTTCAAATTGAAAAAGACTTAATGGCAAAATATGTTTCGTCAATATCATTGTTAATACTGACTTTAACAAAAAAAAACAATGTGTTTGAAATATATTTTTCAAAACATAATTTTTTTTTTTTGTTTATGAATTCGAAAACTGTGAATTACGACTTCCAGTATTTCATTGAGCTTCTTAAGTGTTTCAACAGAATGTTCCTATAAAATAGGAAATTTACTTGCTTATTTATTAAGGGAATAGATGCAGGGCTTAATTGGTCATCATGCGTGAGTGGGAAATGGTTTTGGAAGAGAGGACTTGAGGAAGATACAACACTGTTAGTAAGTACTTAGAGCTGAAAAAAAAGCTTCTGAATGGAAAGCCCATAAAGCAAGTCCTGTTTAAATAAAGTAGTGCAGCAGTGACTCCCGATGGCCTGGCAAAGTTCCATACCAGCAGAGATGCCTTCATCTGCACATTGTAATTTCTATTTCTCCCTTTGTAGACATTGCTTGTAAACAAGACTTAAGTAGGACAGGGGCTCAGGTCAGCCATGTGAGTTAAAACGTTGCCTTCAATCTCACATGGTAATCCTAGAGTGGCGAGTTCCATTCCCGCCTGGGCAAAGGAATTTATTCAGTGACGGAATTCATTAAATAAAATCCTTAGGCCTACCTTGGCTAGAAAAGGGTGGTAACCTGTAGATAACCCGTCCCAATTAGCCTTAGTTGCAAAAAGTGGACGTTAATAAATTATTTAATTTTAAGTAGGATATGAGATGTCAAGTGGTATGTATGGGTAGAATAAAATGAAAATCGAATTAGCAAGAGTGGGGTTTTACTGAAGGCAAAATACATTTAAGTCCGTTAATATTTAATGTAGAGAAAAATTGATCGTTTAACAATTATAGTACATTACTTACTAACAAGAATGGGACTATAATATTTCCGATCCGACAACTAATAACGGAGATATTTCAGTTTGTTCGCTTTAAAACTCATTCTTGCACAGAATGGAATAAAACTAATTTCGTTCAACGTAATGTTCTCTTATATTCCGCAGATCCGTCAGAAAAGACCACTCTGTGGACAGTTGTACCGGTAGTGGGGGTAGTCGCCAGGACTTGTAGCTGCCTAGGGGAAATAATAAGAATGCCGCGAGGGAAGCTTCTACTTATCAGCAAGCCCATCAAGAAAGGCCCCTCGTTATTAACCTAACCACCTCTCACACCCAACATGAATCTCTCTGCACTATTATATAACTAAACCACGCCCCTTAATTACCTTTATTATGAAGGCAATGGATAATAATGAATGCAGCATTAGTCTGACTATAGTTTTAACTTTAGTGTCGCATTTAAAATTTCATTCAGAAATTCCAAGAAAGGAATATGTTTTGCTGTCTGAATCAATGTCTATTACAGCCAGAGCCATGCTATCAATGAGTAACAACGTTTTTTCCCCCGTATTCTTCTCTTTACATTTAAAAGAGGGAATTTTAAATAACTCACAAGTGATTTGACTCAAGGCAATATTTTGGTGGAAGGGGTTTTCCCATGATGTAGGGGAGAGTGGGGGGCACTAGTTCTGGAGTACAAAAAATACCGTGAATACGGAAATTGAGAAATTATAATACCAAACTAACTCAACTGCCGACTGTTGTTAGCCTGTGTCACGTCTGGTGTCTAACCTAGTTACCCCAGCAAATATTATGTTTTTTATAGGCTGATTAAAAATTAAATTAAGCTTTTCCATAATTTGTGATTTTTTTCAGGGTAATGTAATTATTATGTACCTTTAAGGTAATCATTATGTAATATATAAGCGCTATCTATAGTTTACATCAAATTGATATATTTTGACCAGATGTAGTCTCTTGTCGATTCTGCTAAAGACGAAAACCATAGTAATGGGCACTTATAAAAAAAAAAAAAAACTGTAAATGGTTCCAAAATACCCGCTCTCACATAATGAAAAGAATTACACAGATTTAAAAAAACAGCAACTTCAAACTGAGGCTCCTTCAAGTTATATCTCTTTTCAAGGGGGAGGGGGGGGGGTTGAGTAGTAATTTTATTTAGAGGGAAATGTCAATAATATTTCAGACTGTATTTTAAATAACATTAGAATCAATCTACAAGCAAATGATCGAGAAATCATGTGTCCGTCACAGGGGATGAATGCAATATAAAGAATAAATGTAAATACTCTTCTTTGCGTAAATGATAACCGTCATTAGTCAAAGCAATTATTCAATAAAAGTCCCTCTTAATACTATATTTAATTATGATAATGGATTACAGGTATATGGCATCACATAAACATTTTGAGCAGGATAAATGGTAGTATTGTAGTTCAGAAAAAGTGGGTAAATCGTAGGTGGTGAGTGGAGCTGGGCATGGAAACTATTATAAAATAGGAGCAGGACATGTTAGGAAGCGTTCTTCTCAGTTCTGAGAGTCATTTCCTCTTCCCGGACTGCTTCCATCCGGTCTTTATACGCCTAACTCACCCCACTTGCTTTCAATGATTTTTAAAAAATACCGTTTTTCTCATTAGTGCTCTAAAACATTTGTCCATTATTAAACCTTGAAATGCCCTTCCTCGACGTTTCCCTTTGAACTTTAGCTAAATCTGCATATTTGACTGTGCCTGGGGGTTACAAAATTAAGGTGCTCTTTAAGTTGTCAAGATTATTTTTCAGATAAGCTTCGTAAGCCAGTTTAACTTTGAGGTATGGAACTCCCAGTTATTTTCCCTTTATACAATAAGACAGATAAAAAACATACAAATTCACAAGTCCATCTATCTGGCGTTTACCACTGGGTAAGTACGAATTTAAGCAAGCGCCAAAACGGCTAGAAGTATTGTAGAATCGTATAAGACTTTCCTCATCACCTTACACATCCCTCATTTGTATACGGCATTATGGGTTACACTTCGTTTTTGATTCACGCCAAATGATTCAGGAATCCTCTATTATAATGTATATAACGTTACGTTGTTTTATAAACTCTGCTTAAATGGTTTCTTTCTATATATAATTAATTACTATAAGAACCTTTAATATTTGGAACCCTTAAAGTATTGGAATCCTCGGAAAATAAGAAAGTCGTTTTTTAAATAAAATAAGAAAGCCGTTTTTAGCTAAATTATAAAATGAAAATAGTATTGATATTAGGAATGGGCAAGGATATCATTCATTTTCCGGAGGCTAGGATGTATCTAGGAGTTGTGAGTAAGAGAAGGACGATCTAAGAAATGCCTTGTCGAATTGTGGCCTTGCTAGTTCACTGATCGCTAGTGTTTGCTAGACACGCACCAATGATCGTACTACCGGTCTTGTCCGGTCTTTATGGTTTACAAGAAACTCTGCGGAAGTCTTTATATCTCACAGTTTCTTACTCTTGAGTATATTTGGCACACAACTACTCCGATGAAAGCCAAAATAAATATAGTCATGATTGGCATTAGATTTCTATCAAATGTCTTGTAAGATGGCGAGAGCGAGAGAGAGAGCGAGAGAGAGAGCGAGAGAGAGAGAGAGAGAGAGAGAGAGAGAGAGAGAGAGAGAGAGAGAGAGAGAGAGAGAGAGAGAGAGAGAGAGAGAGAGAGAGAGAGAGAGAGAGAGAGAGAGAGAGAGAGAGAGAGAGATAGAGAGAGAGAGAGAGAGAGAGAGAGAGAGAGAGAGAGAGAGAGAGAGAGAGAGAGAGAGAGAGAGAGAGAGAGAGAGAGAGAGAGAGAGAGAGAGAGAGAGAGAGAGAGAGAGAGAGAGAGAGAGAGAGAGAGAGAGAGAGAGAGAGAGAGAGAGAGAGAGAGAGAGAGCTGAGGAGCAGCGTTGCCGGATCTACTTGGCGGGAGGTAGTGGAGCGTGACAGGAGAGGCAGGGGCGAGGGGCTGCCGGCAACAGGGCCTGCCAGTGCGGTAATCAGTGCATCTGACGCTACCCCCTCCCCCTTATTTATTGCAGAGATTATCTGAGGGGCCTGGGGGGAGGGGGGTTACAGGAATTTAATATACGACTTTACAATTCCGGAAGGCTCCCCCCTATCTCTTCTGGCCCTCCACATACATGCTCTCTTCTTGTATACTTCATTCCTCCGGCATTTTATTTCATTCTGCTTTTCCTTTTACTTTCTTTTTTAAAATTGTTGTAACCAAATTCTATAGGCACAAGAAATAATTATTTTTTAGTTGAAACCGGTACCCACTAAATGTTTAGGTGTTCTCAAGAATACCTCATATGAATCACCACAATTAATTAGGCATATTTGAAACATATACTACATTCATGCTTAAATTACTTCTGATGCCAGTATTTCTAGTATTTAAATGTAATAAAAAAAAATTAAGTATTTAGAACAAAATTATTATGGTAATAGAATTCATATCTTCATATCGAAAGATCTAAACTGCTCAAAAATGAATAGGGAT
The DNA here is from genome assembly GCA_019009955.1 of Riptortus pedestris. Taxonomy (NCBI): domain Eukaryota; kingdom Metazoa; phylum Arthropoda; class Insecta; order Hemiptera; family Alydidae; genus Riptortus; species Riptortus pedestris. The sequence goes on along the minus strand of CM032228.1, from coordinate 105,416,430 downwards.
ATTGGCTGTTTTGTGGTATGTATGGGGCCTAGCATATTTTTTTTTTATTATAAATATCATTAATATTAATTATTAAAATTAATAGGATAAGAAAAAATAACCAATATCCCTATTCATTTTTAAGCAGTATAGTTGGGGTAGTAAGGGAGACCAGATCAAAAAAAAAATGACGGTGCATGGCATGCAATTCCAGCATTTGGAACTGTAGCGCAAGTGGTTACAAGGTTTTCTGTCGTAAATGTGCATGGAACTGCTTTTACAGCAAACTAATTTCTTATTGTTACAAGATATGGGATTTAAATGTTAAATATTTGTTTGCGTTTGTATGTATTTGTGTGTGTGTGTATGTGTGTGTGCGTGTGTTTGTTTGTGAGTGTGTGTGAGCTATTTTTTTTTTAGCGGCCACAGTTTTATGAGACATTCACAAATCTCGCTTTATAAATGTTTCATATAAATTAATTTCACGTTAGTCAATGGCTGTACTGAGACCAGAAAAGTTACACATATAAGCCTTAAATCCAAATGATCATGCGTTATTGAAATCTTGTTAGCCAGATAATGTTAAAATTATTGTTCTATACATTTATTAGTAACTCAGATATAACCTGAATAGCTTGCGTTGTTGGTTTTTACTTTAGACAACCCCCCCCCCCCCACACATTCATTTTATCGTCCCTTCCGGCGACTATATCTCTAAATACATTTTTCTTAGTCTAAATTTCAAGTCGTGTTTACACAGAGTCCTTAGTTAGGCCCTAAATGAGACTAGGGTTTTACGTAACGTTCTAGAGTTCGAAATCAAATGTAATAAATGTCCGACGCATAAACTAAGCAGATTACCCATTGCTAGAAATGCTACTGATTTGAAGAGGTCTTTTCCTGTTATAAGAAGCCTATGTAAACAAGATATACAATTTAAGCAGGACGAGAGATGTTTGACACAGGTGCTCGAAATCTCATTGATAGGGGTAGGGCTTAGAAGGAAAACTGTAAACTAAAAAATACAAATGCCTCGTTTGCATTCGGTTACATTGTAGAGAAATAGAAAAACGAATATAAAATGACATTCTGTTTAGTTAACGTAGTTAATAGCGTGGTGGACGTTTTAACATTACAGGAAAGTAAATTGAAAACTATAGCACATATTTTTCAACAAGGCAGTTAATAGGAAGCTTAATGGGATCCATTGTTGGCCTCGTTGAAGATAAGTTAGTAAATCGCTGCGGTCTTTGAAGTAGTTGAATCTAGCATGAAGCCTGAATGAATGTGTGATAAGCGGTATCAGAGCACGTGCCAGTGGTTTTCCAGGCGGTCTACGGTTGGGAGGAGACAGGGCTTCCAGAAGGGTTGGGCCCATAAATTTTAGAACAGCCGTGCTAGGGTGGCGTTCCTTCCTAGCCCTCTCCTGACACGCACAGTCTCTCTACAGAAATAGCACCGACTTCTTCATAATCTTCCGATGTACAGACCTTTATAATTCAATTTCCGCCTATTCCAAGAAGGAATTATGCTCCAGTCACGAGTGATTCCCGGAAGATTTCCACTAGACTATGCAGCATTCAAGGAACTACAATGTATCATTACTTATCATCAAACCTGGAGTTTTAGTAATAAATATTGAATAGGCCACGTTCTACAGGATGAGAAATTAATGTGATGAAATCATAGCCTTTTCAGACCTGGTCATCATAAGCCCAAAGATAAAATTAAAAAATCATGTATTTTAGAATTATGAAAAATTCTTATTGTACATTATAAATTCCTGCGTGTTCTAAGACCAACCCCCCCCCCCCAGAACAAATTATAACTTCTTATTTTCATGATTCACTCGAGTCTTACTTGGCCATATCGTTGCCCTATACACCTTCTATACGCGAACACAGTCTTTGAGTTTTACTTCCTTGTACAAAGAAATGGTATTGCAATAGAAAATGTTTAATTTTCGGATTTCAACGAAATATCCTTTTTGGAATCCATTTCGATGAGCTTCGGAGTGACGTCTGTACAGATATTCGTGAGTACGTATGAACGTATGTATCTTGCGTAGTTAAAAAATGAATATTCTTGGAATCTGGATGTTTTATATTCAGGACTGTTGTAACATCAAGTTGTGCACTTCCGCTTTTGGTTCAAATCGACTAAGAGAGATAGGGAAGATTACAGTGGAGGAAAAATAAAAAATGGCCAATTCCCCCCCCCCCGCCTGTTATGGATGCAAAATATTTGTTTAGAACCTCTTTAGTTTATCTGAACATGACACAAATTATTTCCTAAGGCATTTCTTTATCCGATGCATTAGAACGAAGTTATTGTATATTACCTTCAAATGAAATAACCTTAAATCTTATAAAATAATGATGAAATTCAACAAAACATACTGTTCATGTAGTTCATTAGGAATATTAGGAAGACATAAGGTGCTCACATCAGATTTTAAGCTTCGGATATAGATTGAATTCATGCATCAATGGCTAAAATAGTGTATAATGACTTCAATGATTACCAGGAAATGGACAGCTCTTACTGAAGTATATAGGATAAATTGATACCATCGTTACAGTTTCCCTTCATTACTGAATGGTTTAAGATGTTGTCCGAGGCTCAGGTCCTGCATCAACTGCAGCTCCTTGCATGTAGCTTATTAATAACATTTGGGAAGTTATCATTAATTAGCTCTGTTTTGTTTTTCATTTTTTCTTCCTTATTCTGGAACCATTAATCTTATATATTCTTCACAATTTCATGGCACGTCCAGTACGGATGGGTCATACATATCAAAGTATGTCAGACGGGACGAACACTTCAGATATTAATGGCCCCTGAAGATTTACTTACCAAGAAACATGGTTTTTTTTATTGGTGATCCTTGCCATTACACTGTGAATAATATTTTTATTTGGTTTCGCCATTGACTATTTTCTCATTACTACAAATCTTTTTTTTTTACTTATATTTATTTATTTGTTAAATGAATTTCATGTTTATATGAAATTTGTGTATAGAACAACTATTTTGTATTTGATGTAAAACAATTAGTTTAAATAACCCATTCCACTGTACCAAGTATCGAAAGTTAGGGCGTCCAAGTTGAGAGAATTATATAAAAATTCTTCCTCATTTCAGGAATAATGAACTGAGGAGGAAATATCTAGGAAGTGTGATGCCGATGTTCTTATTTTAACAATTTTATAAGTTCTGATATCTCAATAAGGAATAATTAATAATGAATGAAATGACCAACTCAATCGTGGTAATAAATTATAAGAGGGAAAATATAGTAAACTAGAAAGAAGGAAAGAAACAGAGAGAGTGAGAGAGTGTGTGTGTGTGTGTGTGTGTGTGTGAGAGAGAGAGAGAGAGAGAGAGAGAGAGAGAGAGAGAGGAGATAATAGCGGCGCGTGTGGGAAGACGAATTAGGAGGGAGTAACTAAGAACTAATGTTTATAGTAGAAATAAAGCATGAGTAGTATAAAAGAAAAGCCTTTATAAATTGCAGAGGGCCGCCGGTCCTTGCTATAAAGAAAGAAGGAAGACCATAATGAAGGCTTTTGTCTACGTCACGCTTCGTCTCGTCCATCTAGAATACCGCTCCTACCTCGCTGGCACAGGCTACGCCCTTACACTATAATCAGACTAATCTTACGGAATTTACTGCATTATTGCAATTACATATAATACTTCTATGTATATTAGCTAGGTTGATTTATTATCAGTTACTTCGTAAACTACGTTCTTGTGAATGGATGGGAGTGGGAGTTTATTTCTTAATAGTTTGAATGAAATATAATAGTATCTTAATAGTCATTCATCTACAATTTAGCACTAGCATTTTGACATAATTAATCAATGTAAATTAAATAATAATTTCCTCCTTCTGCAATTACCTTCCTGCCTCTGAGGTCGTTAAACTTCTCATTATCAATGTACCGAACGAAGGACAACGGAGTCATTCTCAGAAAGTAGTTGTGAATATTATATTGAGGTTGATTTCTTTTCTTTTTTTTTTTAACATTTATGAATAAGGTAATAATATATATATATATATATATATATATATATATATATATATATATATATAAAACGGCGAACAGAAGTGGGGGGCCTGAAATTAAAAATAGCTATATTTCGTTTCCTATTGGGTTTTCAACAAAAATGCACATAAACGTTGTTTATTTTGTTATTTAAAGTAACTTTTATTATATATATATTTTAGTCGTATGCCAACGTACAGATGAGATGTCCACTAAAAACTATAGCGGGAGTCAACAATTTAGTTAGACAAAAATGGCAGAACCGAACTAAACAATATTCCGTATGTAAATTGGCATTGACTCCCTCATGATTTTAAACTGTAAACCAACATTACTAGGAACGAGGAGGAGTGGGGGCTACAAGGGAAGCCTGAAATGAAGAATAGGGATATCTCGTATCCTATTGGTTTTTCGGCAAAGATGCACATAACAAACCTTGTTTATTGTGTTATTTAAAGTAACTTTTGTTATTAACATTTTTGTCGTATACCAAAGTGTAAATGAGATTCACGCTAAAAACTATAGCAAAAGTCAACAATTGTATTAGTACTCATTAAAGTGATATGTTGGCATTATTGGAATTGATTTCAACTCACATTTATTATGACGAACATAATCTTATGTATATATCTATAATTATAAATATAAACAAAATAAATATGTGTGTATATATATATATATATATATATATATATAGAGAGAGAGATAATATTTAATTATAATAAATGCTATTAATGATTATGATTTGAATTATTTACGGTGTAGCAAACAGGAAAGAGGGATTGATTAAGGACTCATGTTCATTTATACTTCTAAACTAAAATTTCTATTCTATAAGTCCCTTATAGTTAGTTAGCTGTTCCTTAGGGAAAAACAATACGTTCAGACGGGAAGTGCAATTGTACACTTTCAGGCCTTGCTATAAAAATGCCACCATAATTCAGTCAACAATGATTTCCCGGGCATCGCTGAGTTCCTTACCTTATTATTAATATATATATATATATATATATATATATATATATATATACATACAGTATATGTATGTGTAATAATTGTTTTTCTATACAATTTAAAAGAACTGGAATATTACGGAGCTATTTTATGACATTACATACGAGTATTATTCCTGATCCATTCTCCCTCTCTTCTCAATCTCATTAAAGAAAGCGACTATAGTTTTCCATAAAATGATCAAAGAAAATAATTTACACCTATTTAACAATCCTCCCCGTTCCCTTACATCCTTTGATATATATCAGTATGAAAAGTCATTTACTGCACGAAACTAAATATGTGCGTTTAAATTGCTTAATAGAGCTGCTTAGCTTCTTATATTCAAGGACAGAATAATAAATGACTTCGTAACTATAAACCGGCCAATTTCTGAAAACCTTTATGTAAATTTATGCGAATTAGAATTTTATCGAGGTTCTGCAAGACGTTCATTGGAAAGATAAGGCATTTAAAAGCTTCGAAAAGTTGTCATACTTGTCTCCATCGAATTATGTATTCTTTTCTAAAGGAATCTGACTTCATTGAGATTCCGAAATCTGAATTCGCAATATGGCTTAAACTTAAATCCTGTTCGGCTCAATATTCAAATCTCGGACTATGAATTCTCACGATTTTAGATCACTTTTAAACAGTTCGAGATTGTTTTTTCTGACGCCAAACCAAGTAAACTGTTTAATTAGCCTAATACCTTCTCGTGTTTTTATACAAAAGTTAATAAGAAAAAGAGATAACAGCACTCAGTATTATTTATGGTAGTAATATCTTGGAAGTGTTATCACTACTGGTATTACAAGGATGATGCATTATCAGCTCAGCACACTATTGCGGCATTAACTATACCACAATAAATTACAAGACAAGGTTAGCACGATGACAGTTTGTAGTGGCAGACGCAATACTAATATTTAAAAGTCAATGCAGTCCTAGGATAATTAATATTTATTTGTACGAGACGTAAATTTAATTTATTACGAAATATAATGTTGCTCGCAATATACGGAAAAATTTATTACAGAAAATTTGACAGTGAGAGATCACCAGTTTGGATGAAGAGTTCCTAGATCATCAGCCAAGTATACTTCGAGAATATGTTATTACAAGGTAAGAACTAAAAATACTTCAAAGGAGATACAGAAAGCAGTCATATTAACTGTAAATTATGATCTATATAAAAATAAACTCTAATTTAAGCTGCATCCTCAGCAAAATCTGCCCAAAATAGTAATAATAATATAAACTCCGTCACGGACGGGCTGAGCAAACTAAGCAGATTCCCCACGTGCTGGTACAACACACTACTAATCTGATCTCGCCATATATTCATGTATATTTCTACGTGAAATCTGATGAGTAGAAGTAAGGTTACAGAAGGCTGAAGACAATACTCTCTTGGTTATGACTTAGAATAAATGTATGCACCAATTGTACAGAAACAATATTTGGACAACTTCTACATGATTGGCTGTATACATTTTTCGATCCTACATAACAAATAAAGAAGATATTTAGAATTTTTTCCCACCTATACCTGGTCCGAATTCAGACATTAACATAAAGAACACTAGAGTTGAAACGGTATGGATCAAATAAACATTTTCGAGGCATCGCATTACATATTTATATGTATCTCACAAGGTAAACATTTAATGAAAACAATATTTGGTATTTAAGCTTCGAATAAAATGGATCACGATATGACAGGTTACTGTTCATACGACATGAGTAGGAGTGGGTTTACTGAAGCCTGAAAACAAAAACAAAAATGCAAATATCTGGGTTAATAATGAAGATAGTGAAAAAAACATATTTGGCAAAATTTACAGAATATTAAATTTACAATAGGATTGATTTTATACATTTTTCGATCCGACTTTATAGATATTTCAAATTTTCGAAATTCCTTCGCTCTAAACCCATCTCGCCCCTACCGATTTTAACTATTAACGAACATTATCTTTATTTTTACATAAAACATTTAAATATCGAGTTTGGCAACGGCTAAACAACAATTTGCTATCTCTAGAGCGTTAACAGACAAATATACATAGTTTTGAACGGACCTCATTTCCGTCATGTCCTGGGTAGGATCGACAGACATTTGAGGAAAGTTTTCGACGAGTCTACTCACGGGGAATCTGTTGAAAGTCAACACAAACTCGTCTGAATGACATACATAAATGATGAACATGATGCGCTGATAGCAGATAGCTTTGTACACTGTCAGCATCGATAGAGCGGATAACACTACAAAGGAAGGTTTTGACATCAGTTTAAAATGAAGCAATGCTCAGGGCAGACGACTCATCAGGGGTAGTCACAGTGGAAATATGTGTTTCATTGAACATTGTTCTACTAAATTATAAATGGATTGATATTTGCTGTGAGACTTTACGTACGTGGTATACGCTCAAATAAAAATGGCATTACCATGTCACTATATGCAGGAATTCTTCTTAATTTTATTTTAATGGGATGGTTGTTTCTTGTAGCAGAACAACTCGGCAATGATCGTTATGAAACAACTTTATGTGTAGAGAATACGATTTTAATAAGGAAAAAAAGATATTCCTTGGTCAAGAATTAACATATGAATAACCCAAGACCTGTCACAACCCATGATATTAAGTAAAACGTATTATTTTCTCACACTGAATTGCCTGAGATTATGTTTCACATAACAATGTTGTCCTGTTACTGGAATTCAATATTAATGTTTTTTATTATGATGCTTACATGCATGAGTGATTTTGTATTATTAATATTAATAGAGAGAGAGAGAGAGAGAGAGAGAGAGAGAGAGAGAGAGAGAGAGAGAGAGAGAGAGAGAGAGAGAGAGAGAGAGAGAGAAGAGTAATGGTAGAGTAGACCTCATTTAAATTTCTTGGCAGTTCTTTCGCCCGAGATATCATACCCCCCCCCCCGGGACTACATATAAATATATATATATATATATATATATATATATATATATATATATATATATTACAGTTTTTCAATTCACAAATGCAGTAAATGATTGCATTATATGTAAAATTCAATACAAACAATGTATTAGAGGGACTCTCATGCTCTGATTACACAGGGGCTGATCTGATGATACGGTGTAAACCTGTGTAGCTGGTCGGCGGCAAAGGATATGGCTCAAGACAGCTGATGGGAGGGCAAACAATACTCGTTACAATTTCACGGTGATTCCTCACGGCGTCCGTCACGAGTACGGGGTGAATTACTGTGTAGGTGGGCATCGACCTCGGAGGAAGACCGCTAAAAAGAGGACAATCACATAGTAGTAGGGATAACAACTCCACTACAATGAAGGCCTCATCGACCGACAGCGCCGGGCATTTAGGTTCGCTTCTTCCGTCACAATGCCCCCAACCATATAGTCAAGGAGCTACCGAACTTGTCCGGTTTCCGTCTATATTCTACAGATTCGTACATAGTGGCACAAAAACATCAGCAACAGAACCATAGCAACCACAATTATTTTGTGTTCTTCTGATATCCACTTCTAGGATAAGGATAAAGAGCGATAGTGGGTTTTCTTGTCTATCTAGTGACGACCCGATGTATGCCATGGAAGATTGTTTGTAAAAGCTCTTCAGGATATAAAAACATCCGTCACGCAGGGGATGCGTAAACTAAACATATTTCCCATGTGTGCTACGTAGTCGCATTTCTCTCTAAAAGTAAAAACTCAATGAGAACAATATTTATTATTTATGATTCAAAAAATTTCATAATATAACAGCTTAGTAGGAGATTAATAGTACTTGAGTAGGTAGGGGGGGGGGTTATTGAAGGCCGAAAACTATAAAATGCAAATATCTCAGTTAATAATCAAGATAGTGAAAATATGTGCGGAAAAACATTTATAGAACATTACATTGGCAATAAGATTGGTTTTATACAATTTTTCCCACTGGTCGGATTACAAGGATTAAAGAGCCTGATCTTTCTTGTTACATAAAACGATTAAATACCGAGTTTGGTAACAATTAAGCCAAAATTACGATCGCAAGAGCGGTAACAGACACACACACACACACACACACACACACACACACACACACACACACACACACACACACACACACACACACACACATATACACACACACACACACACACACACATATATATATATATATGTGTGTGTGTGTGTATATATATATATATATATATATATATATATATATATATATATATATATGTGTGTGTGTGTATCTATATATATATAAAATTGTAACCTCTGTCTGTACATTGATTTTTTTCGCGAAATTTCACGATAACTTTTCGTTTCACATGTCCTAGACACCATAACTGCAATTTGTTTCTTTGGTGTCTGTTTGTTTGTTTGTTTGTTTATTTGTTTGTTTGTTTGTTTGTTACCTTTTCACGCATAAACGGCTGAACCGAATTTTATGAAACTTGGTATGTATATTACTACTAACCCAACTTAGACTTTAGGCTATATTAATTTTCTCTGAGACGCACAGGAGTGGGGGTTATAAGGGAAGCCTGAAATTAAAAATAGCGATATTTCGTTTTCTATTGGTTTTTCGGCAAATATGCACATAACAAAAGTTGTTTATTTTGTTATTTAGAGTAACTTTTGTTATATACACTTTTGTCGTATACCGAAGATTAAATGCGTTATACGCTAAAAATTATAGCGGGAGTCAACAATATTATTAGCCAAAAAAGACTCAACCAAACTAAATAAAACTCGGTATGTGTATTTGCAGTGAGGCCTTCATTATAATAAGCCATACCAACATTTCTATGTACGGGCAGGAGTGGGGGTTATAAGGGAAGCCTGAAATTAAAAATAGCGATATTTCGTTTCCTATTGGTTTTTCTGCAAATATAAACATAACAAAAGTTGTTTATTTTGTTATTTAGAGTAACTTTTGTTATATTCACTTTTGTCGTATAGAAAAGTATAAACGAGATATACACTAAAATCTAAAGCGGGAGCCAACAACTTTGTTGGGCACTAACGATTGAACCGAACTTAGCAAAACTCGGTATGTGAATAAGCATTAATTCTTCCATGATTATAAGCTATATTAAAAATTTTAGGTCCAAAGGGGAGAGGGGATTATAAGAGAGGCTGCAATGAAAAACTCGCTTTTTTATTTTCTATTTGTTTTTCGGCAAACGTGCACATAACAAAAGTTGTTTACTTTGTTATTTAGAGTAACTTTTGTGTGCATTCACTTTTGTCGTAAAATGAAGTAAAAACGGGATATACGCTAAACGGGAGTCAATAATTATATTAGTACTTATTTAAGGGGTTTTAATAAATGAATATTATGACAAATGATGTTATGTTTTCGTCTTATATGATAGTTCAAAGTATGATTCGGATTAGTGAGGTTATAAATCTTCGTCATCCCCTCCTCATTTATTTATTTTTCCTAGAAAATAACTTTGTTATTTATTTCCAATAGAAATATAAACTATAAGAGCATTTCCATTATTTAATTTCTATAATGTACCTTGAAGTTATTGAAACAAATATCTAATATAATAAGAATTAAACGTTAATGGTAATGTCATTATGACAAAAAACAATATGCGTTTAAACTCGATATGATATTTTCAGGGTACCACTATTATTTAATTCCATCTGGTAGATAAATTATAAAATAATGTTTTGCATCAATAATATAAGTAGAAGAATGTTGAGAAGTCTCATGCCAGAGCGGAAGATGACGGGACCAGTTAATCGAATTAACTTATTTCCCGTCTGGCATTCCTGGAAGCGATTTCAAGTGAGATTCACTATTACATATATAATCTTACGTGCAAAACTTTGCCTGTACTATGTGAGCTCGGATTGGCTTTTGAAAGGAAATATGTTCATTATAGATGATATTTAATTGTAATAAATACTACCCATGATTATGGTTTGAACAGTGAAGTCTTACATAAAAAATTAATTTTAGTATAAAAATATGCCAACAACGGGTATAAACCCTTAAAACTGGGATGGGTAAATGTCAAAATAGTTTGCAAAGTAAAGCCTTGCCAAAAAAATACCATCACCATTCAGCCTCAAATGAATTCCCGGGCGAAGCCGGGTATCTGAGCTAGTATATATATAAAATTGTAACCTCTGTCTGTACATTGATTTTTTTCGCGAAATTTCACGATAACTTTTCGTTTCACATGTCATAGACACCATAACTGCATTTTGTTTCTTTCGTGTATGTTTGTTTGTTTGTTTGTTTGTTACCTTTTCACGCATAAACGGCTGAACCGAATTTTATGAAACTTGGTATGTATATTACTACTAACCCAACTTAGACTTTAGGCTATATTAATATCCTCTGAGACGAAAAGGAGTGGGGGTTATAAGGGAAGCCTGAAATTAAAAATAGCGATATTTCGATTCCTATTGGTTTTTCGGCAAATATAAAAATAACAAAAGTTGTTTATTTTGTTATTTAGAGTAACTTTTGTTATATACACTTTTTTCGTATACCGAATTATAAACGAGATATACGCAAAAACCTATAACGAATGTGAACTATTTTATTTGAGACGAAAGACCCAATCGAAATGAATAAAACTCGGTATGTGCATTAGCACTAACGCTTTCATTATAATAAGTCATACTAACATTTCTAGGGACGGGCAGGAGTGGGGGTTGTAAGGGAGACCTGAATTTAAAATAGTGGTATTTTGTTTTCTATTCGCTTTTCGGCAAATATGAACGTAACAAAAGTTGTTTATTTTGTTATTTAGAATAACTTTTGTGATATTCATTTTTGACTTTTAACGAAGTATAAACGAGATATATACTATAAACTAAAGCGGGAGTCAACTATTTTATTGGGCGCTAACGATTGAACCGAACTTAACAAAACTCGGTATGTCAATTAGCATTAATTCTCCCATGTTTATAAGCAATATTAAAATTTTTAGGTTCGAACGGGAGTGGGAGTTATAAGGGAGGCCTAAAGTAAAAATTCACGATATTTCATTTTCTATTTGTTTTTCGGCAAAGGTGCACATAACAAAAGTTGTTTACTTTGTTATTTAGAGTAACTTTTGTTTCATTCACTTATGTCGTAAAATGAAGTAAATACGGGATATAAGCTAAATCTATAGCGGGAGTCGACGATTTTATTAGTACTTATTTAAATAAGTTTATAACACTTAAGTGTTTTTAATATAGGCATATTATGACAAATGATGTTATGTTTTAGCCTTATCTATTTCGATTATTTAGTACTAAGTATGATTCGGATTAGTGATATACATCCCTCTCCCCTTCGCCTCATTTATTTATTTTCCCTAGAAAATAACTTTATTATTTATTTCCAATAGAAATTTAAACTATAAGAGCATTTCCATTATTTAATTTGTATAATGTATAATTTAAAAAAAATCGTGCCGAATTTCCTCATGGAGTGATAGGGGAAGTAGTAGGGAATTAAACTCTTTGATTTTGGTTATATACTATCTTATTTCCGATATCTTCATGTTATTGAAACAAATATGTACTATCATAACAATTAAACGTTAATGTCATTATGAAAAAAGACAAAATGCTCTTAAACTCGATATGATTGTTTAAAGTATTACTTAGGTTGCAGGGACGACTACGATCTCTTCCCCTCGACTAGCTTTTTGAATATAATTGAAATTATTTTTAGGGTAACACTATTATTTAATGCCATCAGGTAGATAAATTATTACAATAATATTTTGAATTAATAATTTTAGGAGAAGAGTGTTGATAGCTCTAATGCGAGAGAGGAAATAGACGGAGGCTAATAGAGTTAATTGAGTTTACTAATTTCCTGTGAAATGCGTGCATTACGGGAAGTGATTACCACTGAGATCTACTATTATGAATATAATCTTACGTGCTAAACTATGCTTAAACTATATGTGACCGGATTGGTTTTTGACAGGAAATAAGTTTCATTATAGACGATATTTAATTGTAATAAATACTATCCATGATTATGGTTTGAAGTATTCAAAAAAGTGAGTTAAAAAAATGGCAAGGGATAGATTAGGAACACATTTTTATTTATTCTTCAAATATAAAATTTCTCATTTATAAGTCGCCTGCCTGAACCTCACAGCAAAACAATGCGCCCAGGCGGGAAGTGTAGTTGTAAACATTGAAGCCTTGCCCAAAAAAATACTACCATCATTCAGCCTTAAATGATTTCCCGAGCGAAGCCGGGTACCTTAGCTAGTATATATATATATATATATATATATATATATATATATATATATATATATATATGTGCGTATATATATATATATATATATATATATATATATATATGTGCGTATATATATATATATATATATATATATATATATATATACATATATAATTTTGAACAGACCTCATTTTTAGCAGATTTCACTTAAGGGAAATTAGCTATTGAGGTTGTACTCATGTCGGAATTTTCGAAATTTTTCTTCAAATGTCCATCGATCCTACCTAGTAGATGACGAAAATGAGATCCGTTCAAAACTGTATATATATATATATATATATATATATATATATATATATATATATATACTAGCTCAGATACCCGACTTCGCCCGGGAATTCATTTGAGGCTGGATGGTGATGGTATTTTTTTGGCAAGGCTTTACTTTGCACAATATTTTGACTACCCGTCCCAGCGTTTAGGGCTAATGCCCGTCATTTCTGTGGATTTGTTAATAATAAAATTTGTAAATTCAGGCCTCCTTTATAACCCCCACTCCTGCCCGTTCCTAGAAATGTTAGTATGGCTTATTATAAGGATGGCGTTAGTGCTAATACACAGTCTTTTGTGCCAAATAAAATTGTTGACTCCCGCTATAATTTTTAGCGTATAACGCATTTATACTTCGGTATACGACGATATTGTAAATAACAAAAGTTTCTCTAAATAACAAAATAAACAACTTTTGTTATGTACATATTTGCCGAAACCCCAATAGGAAACAAATTATCACTATTTTTAATTTCAGACCTCCCTTATAACCCCCACTCCTGCCCGTCCCTAGAAATGTTAGTATGGCTTATTATAAGGACATCGTTAGTATTAATTCACATAGCGAGTTTGGTTTAGTTCGGTTGAGTCTTTTGTGCCAAATAAAATTGTGGACTCCCGCTATAGTTTTTAGCGTATAACTCATTTATACTTCCGTGTACGGCAAAAGTACATATTTCAAAAGTTACTCTAAATTACAAAATAAATAACTTTTGTTATGTGCATATTTGCTGAAAAATCAATAGGAAACGAAATATCGCTATTTTTAATTTCAGGTCTCCCTTATAACCCCCACTTCTGTTCGTCTTGGAGAATATTAATATAGCCTAAAGTCTAAGTTGGGCTAGTAGTAATATACATACCAAGTTTCATAAAATTCGGTTCAGCCGTTTATGCGTGAAAAGGTAACAAACAAACAAACAAATAAACAAACAAACAGACACGAAAGAAACAAAATGTAGAGGGGAGGATTTTCGAAATATCTCCGTTACTATACGTCGGATCGAAAAATATTTCAGAATCAATCTTATTGCAAATTAAATTTACAATCTATCTACTACTATCTTTAATATTAACCGAGATATTTGCATTTTTATTAAATTTGGGCCGATAACGGATTTTTGAATTTCCCGCCAAAAACTAGTTCGGCCCTTTGCCGTAACTGTTCGGCTCTCGTATGGAGATTTCTCTATTGTATAACTTCACGTGGGAAATCTGCTTAGCTTACGCAGCCCCTGCGTGACGGACTTTTTCGTCATCTACTAGGCAGGATCGGTAAGGGAAAGGAAAGATTTAAGAAAAGCAGAGCACTTTGAAGCCCAAAATAGATACAGACAAAACGGGACTACTGTGATCGGTATCAAATTACAGGTATAACTATTCATTTCCCTTTAATGATGGGGCTATATGATTCCATAATTTACTATATTGTCGGAACTTTGTTGGAAGAGGTATATAAAACACGATTTTAGGACTCCTCAAAATATATTTTGACATACATTGTATTTATTGGCAAGAGCCACAAAATCCTGTTTTTATAACCTGATTCGTTACCTTCACCACCAGCAGAAATAGTAATATGTGTTGGAAGGATTGACGATGGAGAGCTTAATTCTCATTTAGCGTGAAACGTTTTATTAACTAAAACATTTATTTGGAAATTCTTTGGTATGAGCCACTTAAATTTTCCTTTGATTAGGGAAATGTAGTTCAAGTGCCAGATGTTAGTTTGAAGCGACTGAAGCTGGAGAAAAACTATCTGGTTAGGCCTAAACCATCTGGTTTGAGACTAACCCAAATTTTAGAGGCAGGAGCAGGTAGTTTAAAGACCAGAGTTGGCTTTGCCTATAACAGGCCAGGTCCCACTGGTATTGTCTAGAGGGAGGACACCTACAGCTAAGAATGTTCTTGTGTTTTGAGAGTCCAGCTATTGGAACATTTTTCAAGTGGCCAACAAGAACGATAATGCATCGAAATAAAGTACATTAGGCAAGTGATGTACAATATTATTTTTGTTTGCGGAAGAATGCGTGGTCGCTGACATATATTCCAGAACATTTTTTGTTTTTAAAATCCGTAAATCTCTGGTTCACCATCTTCAGGTGATATATTGTTTTTGGAAATAGACAGGCTGCCGTCAGTTGATAAATAAAAGTGTGAACAACATATGCCATTTATTGAAGAAATCAATTAATATACAATGTTCTTAAAATATAAATTATTAACTGACGCAGAAAAGAATTATTACCCAACAACCATTCATCAAATACTTTGTTTTTCTATTCTTATTCTTAGTGATGATGAATAAGAGAGGGGAATAGGCAGTATTTTACACTAAAATGCATTTTCGTTATAACTACATAGTAGATGGAACAAAATAAATACATATGGTTGGTGCCATTGTGAAATGTTCAGAAAACAATAATAGATCGTCACGCGAAACAGGGGCGTAACATTTTGACTTTTTTTTTGCAAAGTAAAGTAAGTATCGTATCCCGAAATTTTTTTTATTGATTTCAGATTTCAACTGGATTATTCATTTTGACTTCTCCCCAATTTGAACAATTTGGGTGTTACATTTCTACTTATGAACGAACGTACGTGTGTAAGAATGTATCTAGCAAATACGTCTAGGCTTAATATGTATATTTAGTTTATTTCTTGTTTCGTCTCGTTGAGCATCTCTCCTTTTGATCAAAATTAACTTAAGGGGGGGGTTTATGGGGGAATAAAAAATTGCAAATTTTTCGTAACTGATAGAGCTACACATCATAAAAAGATCTAAAAATTATGCTTTAAGACATTCTCGATATTGCATATCATTTTCAAATGAAATAAGTCTAAATCAACGAACATTTTGATTATTTAATTTATTATTACAGGAAGTCGCGTGGCACCCAAATCAGATTTTTATTATTGTTAATACACGTAAGCGTTACGGATGAGGGATTCCAAGCATACAAGATGAGTATGTATGAGGGTTGGCTTATTGTTGAAGAAGGAAAAGCAAACTTAGAGGAGTGTGTGCGACAGAAGGCTCAGGAAGTGTATATAAAAGCGTGAAACCCCAGCTAAGCAAAAGAGTCCAGCCCATAAGGTTAAATATTCATGGGAACGGCATTCATGGGAAGTGGGGTTTCATTACTTCTTCAGCAAGTGACTAGGGGAGACCATGAATTATATATAGGAAGGTAGGGGTGGAGCATAGGGGCGGATCCGCTTTCAACTAATTAATAGGCATCTCTGATTAACAACCCCTTCCAACCCTTATTATTCAGGAGTCCTGCGAATTAAAACAGAAACGTGATTCTTCTTTGCACTAGTCAAACGCTAGGAACCATGTCGTCCACAGTTATTTTTGACCTCAACTGTACTCTAGGGAGTAAATTCCAAAGAAATATTTCAAACACTCCAGCGCCACAACAAATCACGTTGCTTTTCTGGATTGTTGAAGTATTACAAATAAGACACAATACACCACAAATTACAGGCCAATGAATAGTTCTCGTGAATGGGAAAGTCAGACAAAAGGAATTCCGCTAGTTTAGGTGATTCGGTTCCCGAAACAAATCTGAAGGAACAGTGCCGAGAGGGAGAATGGACTTAATCTGGAAGTTGGAGTATTCCTGAAGACAAGAGTAGACTATACCAAATAGTCCATCACAGACATGCCCAAGAAGATTTCAATCTAGCTGGAATTTCTCACAAATGACGTCATCTAATATTCTAGTATTTATTCCTCCCATTAGATCAACCATATGTAATAAAGAAATTTGTGGTTGGTAAAGGATTTTCAGTAATATAATAGCCATAAGGGAAAATTGTATTAGGGATTACTGAATTGTAATTGCTCAAGAGGCAGGAATACAAATAACTGTTATATTTAATTAAGATAAAAGTATTTGGATAAACGCGCTGGCATACACACGACTAATCTCACCATATATTATCTATTTCTAAGAAGAAATCCGATGTGTAGAAGTGCTTTAAAGAAAAGTGAAAACCAGAAAATACGAGTAACTCTGTTAATATATGAGTTACAAATAAATGTATAGAGCAACAATTGTACATCATAGCTTAACAAGATTGGCTCTATTAATTTTTTAACTCCGACTCATAATAAAGAATATACTTTGAAATTTCGAACTTACGACCCGTTTCTAGCCTGGATGGGACTAAGAATTTTATTTAATGAGATCCCTACTAAATAAATTCCTATTCCCCAGGCGGGAATAGAACTTATCAGTAACCAAAATATAAGTATTTAGTTGCTATCCAAAGAAACATTGTTCAACACATAGAAAAAATATATAACTTTGCATTTTTTAAAATACTAACAAGATATAGAACGTTAAGTATTATTGGGTTTTCCCCTGAATTGTTAAATAAATGAAAATATTTTTTTTAAGTTAAAAAATATGAATGGATACTGTTTTCATATCTGGCTAAGAATGTACCCATGTTCTCTGTGAAAGGAATTTATTTGATAAATTATGATGTGCTAACAGTATTCCCAATACAGTGGGAACACCCCCAGGAACATCCCCAATAATATAGAAAGCCGCATAATTCAGTTCCTAATATCAGATTCACTGTTGATACTGTCATTCTGATTGTTACATTGGGAAAAGGGTCCTACATGAAACAGAGTTCACCGAGGCGAAGAAACTACTACTTTTTTATATGACGGAGTGTTGCTGTGAGTGAAGATGGGAACACTCCTTGATGGGGTACTATTAGAGAAGAGCTAGACAGTTTGTCATTCGGCCTTACAGCTATGTTCACTCCACCGTAATGTGCACGTTATGACTCGCAACACACATTCTATCCATGTTCACATTATTGACTAAAAATTGTTCAAAAAGATAAGGGAAATTAGTCCATCCCAAGTACAACGTCTTCTCTTCCCGTTATCAAATAAAACGGCTTATAATAAAATACACTTCAAAAGGATACAAGTTGTTGGCAGTTCAAGTTGTTGTAAGACAACTTGCTGTAATCTGCCTGATCAGACTGCAGTGATCACAGTCAGTCAGGAACGGACTAGACAACGTGCCGAATAAATTAGCACCACCAAAAACAAGTTCTCAATTTTGTTATGTAGTAGAGCGTCATAGTTAACTATACTGTATGCTGAATTAATTACTTCGACAAAATCTAATCTGCAGACAAACCTTTAGTGAAATGTGAAATTGCGGTGTATATATACTATATATATATATGTATATATATATATATATATATATATATATATATATATATATATAGACACACAGACACTCTCTCTCACACACACACACACACACACATATATATATATATATATATATATATATATAGAGAGAGAGAGAGAGAGAGAGAGAGAGAGAGAGAGAGAGAAATCATCTGGTTAGAACGTATCTATATGATTGTTAACTACGTCCTTCAAACAATTATTATAAAAACAAAATGCTTCTACAACATTTTATTTTATATTTCCTAAATAAAATCCTAAATCTTTAACGTTTTCAAGGAACTTATAGTGCATAAAACTAAAATGCGCCTCCACAGTGTACCATACTATCAGGCGCCAATATTTTGGCGTGCCATCTGGTCACCAGGATAATCTATGTCCTTTTTCTCTTCTTACTAAAATTCAAACATAAACAACAAATAGAACTTAAGCTGTACACGAGGTATTTACTAATATAATTAAAGAGAAACACACATTACAGGAGAACACAACGGAAGGGTGTTCACTCTGAATATTAAGAAGTTATTTCATTTCGGAAAGGCAGCCGTCATTTTAGCTTAGCTTAATTGAGATTTAATTTTAGGTACGAGGAACAACTAGAGACAAATAAAAAGTTAGTCTGTCAATTTAATTTAATAGTACATTGCCACAAACGCCATAACTGATATCAGATTGACATTTTTTTAGATGGCTCCTGAACCACATATTTTAGCCTTCTAGAGCTTTCAATCAATTTAGTTCGTAAAATTATAACAATTATAGATGTCGCGTTCAGGTTCGTAAAAGTAATTTGATTTGTTAAAGTGAATGCAAAATTCTCATCTGGCCCAAACATTGTAATCTCTATTTCTCCCCCTGGTAATTACTCATAATAAACGAGACTTAAAGTGGATATGAGATTACATGTGATAGAACAGCCTAAAATCGCGTGAGTAATAAGGTTTGTACGGAAGGCTGAAAGTGAGAAGTACTAAAAAGCCTTGTAACATTTGAGTTACAGAAAACTGTATAAAACAGCAAATGCTTATATGCTTATAGTTCCTTTTTCTTTCTTTCTACTTTTGAATATATATGCAAATTTGAACGGATCTCAATTTCGTCATCTTTTATAGATGGCACTGCATCAATAGGTGATTTTCCTTATGGGAATTTGTTAAAATGTCTGATTCAATAACTGAGTTGTAGCGCTACTGTACCAGTCAGCCCGGATATCTGTGCAAATGAGCGAGAGAAACGGGGTGGGAGAGTATTTAGGCTGTTGGCAGACGAGAGACCTCTGCTTTCTGCGACCTACTAACGTAGCAAGGGGAAACCTCCTTCACTTTCACAGAGGTAAAGTGCAGCTCGGCTTGGAGATCTCCGCTCTCTTTTTATATCAAATACAATATCCCTCCGGTCATAGCACTATTGTTTCTTAATGTAACCCTCTAACTTCGATAATGCGTGTAAAAGTAATAACCGGTCATGAAGGAAACCAAAATAACTTCTTCGTGTTAAATACAAATTTATAAATAAAAAGCAGCTAACGATAGAAATCATGTATTTGATACATACATGCTTTCCTACACTTCATGTATATTTTAAGGCATGAAGATGTTTATAGAAATTTATTTAGTGACAAACTGATTAAATATAATTCTTAGTCCCACCTTGTCTAGAAAAGGGTGGTAACTTATAGGTAAGGGATAAAAAGACCGAGTGCGGAATGTTGCAATTGAAGAGTTGCAAATAAGGTGGGATTAATTGGACTAAGGGCGACTGATTTATGCATTCTTTCAGGAAGTAGAAACCAGGCTCAACGCAAGTTAGTTCAAACCTGACTTATGGCCAACACAGCTTCTTTCAGGGCTTGGCGATCTAAATAAATACCTATGCCAGGATCAAGAGAAGGGCAGATCCAAATTGCGAATACGGTGAAAAAGAAAAAGTGGAGCATATCCTCTTTGTCTCTATAACAAGAGAAGAAAATTAGCTGGAGAATATCCCTTCCTTCAATGGCCCCCTCTGGCATGAATAAAGTAGTAGGAACAGAAGCCGTTTTTCACACTTTTGTCATTTACTGCTGACGAGATTAAAATAAAAAAGTCCGTCACGCAGGGGCTGCTTAAACTAAGCAGATTTCCCACGTGAAGTTATACAATAGAGAAATCTTCATACGAGAGCCGAACAGTTACGGCAAATGGCCGAATTAGCTTTGGGCGGGAAACTCAGTCGTCCGTTATCGGCCCAAATGTAATAAAAATGCAAATATCTCGGTTAATATTCAAGATAGACAATAAATGTATAGAACAATATTTATAGCAAATTTGATTTATAATAAGATTGGTTCTATACAATGTTTTGATCCGATGTATGGTAACGGAGATATTTCACATTTTCGAAAATCCTCCCCTCTAAACCCCCCTCCCACTGGTCCGATTTCAGCCATTAACGAACTTGATCTGTCTTTTTGCATAAAACGTGTAAATATCGAGTTTGGTAACGATTAAACAAAAATTGCGACTGCGTTAACAGACAAATATACCTATATCTATATATATATATAAAATTGTAACCTCTGTCTGTACATTGATTTTTTTCGCGAAATTTCACGATAACTTTTCGTTTCACATGTCATAGACACCATATCTGCATTTTGTTTCTTTCGTGTATGTTTGTTTGTTTGTTTGTTTGTTTGTTACCTTTTCACGCATAAACGGCTGAACCGAATTTTATGAAACTTGGTATGTATATTACTACTAACCCAACTTAGACTTTAGGCTATATTAATTTTCTCTGATGCGAACAGGAGTGGGGGTTATAAGGGAAGCCTGAAATTAAAAATAGTGATTTTTCGTTTCCTATTGGTTTTTCCGCAAATATGCACATAACAAAAGTTGTTTAATTTGTTATTTAGAGTAACTTTTGTTATATACATTTTTGTCGTATACCTAAGTATAAATGAGTTCTACGTAAAAAATTTAGCGGGCACTAACGGCTGAACCGAACTTAACAAAACTCGGTATGTCAATTAGCATTAATTCTTCCATGATTATAAGTTATATTAAAATTTTTAGGTTCGAACGGGAGGGGGGTAATAAGGGAGGCCTGAAATAAATATTCACCATATTTACATGTATAAGAGAAGGGAAATATAAAAATATCGAAGACTGTGAAGAATTATCGAACAAATAATTCTATTATTAGCAAATCACCGGCAACGACGGGTATCAATCCTAAACACTGGGACGGGTAAATGTCAAAATATTGTGCAATGTAAAGCCTGGTAAAAAATACCATCACCATTCAGCCTCAAATGAATTCCCGGGCGAAGCCGGGTATCTGAGCTAGTATATATATATAATTTTGAACGGACCTCATTTTCGTCATCTCCTGGGTAGGATTGATGGACATTTGAAGAAAATTTTCGAAAATCGCGTCATGAGTACAACCTCAATAGCTGATTTCCCTTAAGGGAAATCTGCTAAAACAATAAGTAAAAGATAACAAATATAAATGTAAATTAAAATTCCAAAGAGTAATATAAGGCCCACTAAGAGCAGCGTGAAGGTAGAACGGGGTAAAGAAGAATAAGAGAGAAAGAGAAAAGTTTGAATTTAGAAAGTGCGCCGAGTTCTTGAAAGATGTTCTTCAATTTATAATCCTCCTTTATAACAGGATGGAGGGTGAGCTGTTTGTCCCTCAAAGCCCTTCATTACTCAGTCATTAGACAACTTATTAAAAGGTGAAAGTTCTAAAAGCATTCCCAGAATCGGAAAGCTTTATTAAATACTTTATATAGATTAGGAGGTACCACCACGCTATCACGCAGAGGCTGCGTAAACTCAACATTTTTCTAATTGCGGAGTGACGTACTGCCTCTCGAAAAATGAATAGACTTTATTTTATAACATCAATGGTACCAATATAATTTTGCTCCGTGTTATTTATACATGTCCACTTTATGCTGATAACGCTAATCTGGACAGGTTAACTATCTTCTGTATTTTCCAGCCTGAGTAAGACAATGGATTTCCTTTAGTGAGTTTATCACTAAATAAATTTCTATTGCCAAAATCAAACCCACGACTCTATGTTAGAATTTCATTTAATTAAACTACTAACGTCCACTTTATGCTACCAATAATGTACAGAATAGTTTTCCTTATTCCGAGGCTGGGACTAGTAATTTATTTGATACATAAATAATAACTTGTCAAAAAAGAATAATAATAATTTATGTTATTTTAACCTATCCATTACACCTTATCTTTGAACCAATTGTTATGGACTAAATCGGAACTTGTTACATCTGACAATAAATACTTGTTCCTCTAAATATCAGGATGTAGTATTTAATCCCTGGCATATCCTTGAGGCACACTTCTCAAGTACCTAGTACAATCGTGACAAAATTATTTAATAACCTTATAAAGTATAACCACAAACCCAGGATACCAATGGGCTGAAAATAACTGCTCTCTTGAAATAACGCCGAGAATCTTGACGAGAACATAATGGGTTTTGCGGAGGGTTGAGTGTGCGCCTTGATAAGCCTAAAGGACATTACCAAAAGGAGTGGTGATATGCGAAGGATTATGTACGGATGACAGAGTATGAAATCAGCTGTAACAAATCCTCGCATATAGAAGTGGGAGGGTGTGGCTACCCCTACCATCAACCCTTCACGAGGGGAACACCGACGAATAAACACTATCACCAGCTAAACAGCTTATAACAGGACTATTGCAATGGAAATGCTGCTAAATTTTATGTTAACATTTGCTGCCTCGCCTGTCGAGGTAGAATTCATGTTGCCACCTAAGTAAGTATAAGAACAATATTATCAAATCAACTAGGAATTTTGTACAGATACACCTGATATATGTCAATGATTGAGAGGCGATTTCTAGAACTTCACCTTCCTCTAAAACGATTTCGATACAATCTTTAGGTCTGAAGAAGCTATATTAGAAATTATAGATGGATGGGTACCCTCCAGCTCCTATTCATATATAAATCTCTAAAAAAAAATGATAAGTAATTAAACTATTTAATCACATCCTCTCGTTTAGAAGTTCTAGAGGCATGGCACCCACAATACTTTTATATTATTACATAATCTAATGGTTAAGTCTAGTTAATGTCGACGTGGAATGTTGTATGCTTTTATTATTTATTAACTTTATGTTTATATGGGTAATGAGGACGGTTATTCTCTGGTTACCAAACTTTTTTAGACTGTCTGGGACAAACGATTTTAGTATATCCAGTAGATGGCTGATTCCACCAGCATATATAATCCCATTGTAAAGTCTATTGGTAGGTAACCTCAACACTAAGCTAGTTGTTGAGTACAAGTTGCAAGTCCTTTCGATGCGAGGTCACCAATTTCAAGCCTTTGGTAACTTGTATTCCTTTAGACAGGCTTGACAATAGAGTGGCATTGCGTCGATTGTTCTTGACACGTGCACTCGACGATCAGTCTTGTTGTAATGATGGCCGCTACAGAAAGATTTGACAATGCGTGTATTTTATTTAGTGAGTTCGTTACTAAATAAATTCCTAGTGACCACGAGTGTGCCGAACCCAACTATGTTTACCATCCGCTTTACGACCAAAGCCATAACTCACATGGCAACCTGAGCCATGGCAGAATATTAGTAAGCCACTTTTTTTATTTCGGCCACAAACCGTGAAGTTAGATAACTTCATATTTCCTGAAAATATGATTCAATTCTAATTGAATTCCACAAATGTGTTTATATTAATATTCAAGGTGGGTGCCTTCTTCTGGAAATGATAAGACGGTAACGATAACTACAAAGGACTGCCCATTACCAACTTCGATCCCAGTTTTTTGGTGATATGGTTATCCTTACAAAATTAAGAATAAGTCTTCACTAACATGGTGCAACCCGAAGAGGTGAGTAAGGATTAAAACACGCTGAAACTGGGTTTTTATGTATAATAACTTCGAAAATGTTCCTGGCACAGTTCCAACAAGAAATTTTTCTGGAGTTGATTAAAGGAATGATATTAATATCGAGATCATGTCGAATCATCTACTCCGCCAAATTCTTTTTCCTTCATGAAGATCATAGTAAATTTAGCAGAGTAAACCTTCCTTTGAGTCCTGGTAACCTCTTGAAATATACTTACAGATTTATGTACTACTTAAATACTTTCACGCCAAATTATAAGGAGTAAATAGTATAGTAATACATTTACTATAATTTAAAAAATAAAGTGTTTTTCAGGACTTAGCGCATTTTTTCTTTACTTGGAGTGAAGACTAGGTGTGTAATGGTGAGCAGAGAGTCGTGGACTATGTCGTGCTAAAGGATCGATCAGATTAGATTAGAGAGATGGATGCTCTCCACGTACTGACCGAAATACCAGCCCGTACTACCTACACCGCATTTCCTAATACACATGCTCTATATCACTGTTATCAATGCTTTATCAATGAATCATTTCTAACGTCATTACTACTACTAGGGTCAAAAGCCTCTGTAAGCGGTTGCCAACAATGACAAAATTTTAAAAAAATATGTCAATTATAAATCAATATTTCTACAAATACAATGTAGAACTCAAACCCCCATGAGGGTGCGCCCCATGGGGGTGTCAAGATAACCTGGCAAAAATAGGTCTTGAAATCCATCGGTTATAGAAATGCTACAATTAATGGTTCTAATTAAATTGACAGGTAGAGCAATATTCAATGAATTAGGTAATGTCATAGTATGATGGAGACCAAGTGGTATATGCCAATACAATCTGTATGGTTCGTTTAAAAGTATATTATTGTTTTAAAAAAACCTTTGCCAAACAAAATACCACATTAAAGTAATGTCTCTTTGTTTCGAAATTAGCACAAATTTACTTACCCTTGAGAACAGCTAATTAAATCCCCACTTCTGCTAATCTCTCATTATAAATAAGTCAATATGTCATGTAACGCCATATTATAAACTTAAATAGAACACATTGTGTACAAAATTTGAGGCATGGAAAAGGTATGAAATTATCAATTACCATTTTACGATTAAGAGGCCTTGGTTTTATTTGATCGACACCATACTCTGAATAACATATACTTTAATGGGCGAAATAGAATCAAGATAACCAGGGATATGAACCAGGAATAAAATACATAGTCATGTATATGTTCATTATTGTGTGGCGGATCGAAAGATGTTTTATAACCAAATTTTTTAACAAAGTAATGTGTTAATTTTTTTTTGGCTTCAAACGCTTCCCTAACTCGATTATTACTATGTAAATTTTACTATCTTACTATTTGTAATTTTTTGTTTTTCAGCTTTAATCCCACTCTATGTGATTTTCACTTAAAACAGGTACATCTTAAGGAAATTTCCAAGGTGGGTCACGTATTTACATTTATCTCAAAACATAAAAGTTCAATGAGAACAATATTTGGTATTAAGGCTTCAAATAATGTGTTTCATAATATAACAGCTCATTGTTGATATGACATGAGTAGGAGTGGGGGGTTTACTGAAGGTCGAAAACTAAAAAAGCAAATATCTCGATTAATAGTCAAGAAAGTGAAAAAACTTACATGACAACATTTTTAGAACATTATATTTCCAATAAAATTGATTCTATACAATTTTTCGATTCAACGCATTATAACGGAGATATTACGAATTTTCGAAATACACTTTCTAAACTCTCCCTCTACCAGAGGTGGGATTGCAGCCATTAATGTACTTGTTCTTTAAAACCATTTAAAAATCGAGTTAGGTAACGATCAACAAAAATTGCGACCTCTAGAGTGTTAACAGACATATGAAGGAAGTTATTTTCTTCATCTGCTGGGTAGGACGGATGGTCATATGAGGAAGTTTTTAAAAATAGCGTCATTAGTACAACCTCAATAGTCTATTGCCCTTAAGGGAAATCTGCTATAAAAGTGGCGTCCTCCTTTGATATCTTCATAACTCACTGGAGCCATGCATTAGGAGAGACGAACAAAGAATGAAAACATAGCTAAGGGCTTGACCGTGACTCGGGTCGGCGGCTTATTACGCTACAAAGGGTTGTCGGCGGTAAAAAACGAAACGTACTAATCCTTTGTAAATGATGAGGGAAGGGAATGTTTTCAGAGAGACTAGTAGGCCGGACAGAGGAACCCTCCCACCTGACACAGCGGCCTCTAGGGGTAGCTCGCATAGGGTGCATTTCAATAGAGAACCTGTCATCCACATAGCTACCCCTCTCTCTTACCCTCCCAATTATATCAATAACCTCTAACAAGTACTCCCCTACCTCTTTATTTTTTCCAACGATAATTTTCACCATTATTATAAAAGAGTATTGAAAAAATCCGCCAGGTTTTTACTGGGTAATCCATGCAGATAGTCCTCCAACAGTTTTAATATTCTTAAAATTTATATGGTGTAATATTTTTATTTTGGGTCTAAGAAGGATACACATAATATATTTGCAAAGGCAAGTTCCATCCCTAGAACACAAATTATGAATTTCTGAAATAATGACCTATGTAAATTCACTTAACCAATCGTATTTCGGAGTAATCGATATTTCTTATTTTTTGACGTATCGATATTAATGAGTTGATTTGACCCGCCATACTTAGTAAGCCACTCCTCAGATTTACACAGTTAGTGGAAGGTCCTCTTATATAACTTCTTAGATTTCATTTATCTTCGACTTGAAACTCGTCCACAAATAAAATTATTTTAATAATCATTTGAAGTATTTCTTTTTTTGTTGACCTTCCCAAATGTTGACAAATAATAATTTTCAAGGGTATTTGCTAAGCTCCAGTTGGGCTAAAAAGTGACTTCTAAATTGAAATAAACTTTCATAATCGTAACTGATAATGTGTGTGGTATATGGGAGCATGTTCTTGGCACATCATTAGTGCATCATACAAAACACATACCGCTCTCTGGATATCTAATGTGGTAATTGTAGCTCCCACTTTCAGAAAAAAAAGGTGCTGGCACAGTAATTTAGAATTTAGTAAACGAAAAGATTAAAAAAAAAAACAACCCCCTCCTCCTCCACCTAGTCTAGGCCCGATTTCAGGCCAATAAGAACAATGATCTCATTTTCGTCATCTAGGTAGGATCGGTGGATATTAGAGGAAATGCTTTGAAAATCACGTTTTAGTACAACCTTAATAGCTGATTTCCCTTATGGGGGTTACATGAAGGCTGAAACAAGAAAGTAGGAATAACGCTTAAAATTTGTGTTACGAATAAATGCGAAGACATTTCTTTCATCCTTCGGAGATATTTACGGTTTTATTTCACGGAAAACCTTAAAAATCCTCTCAGGTCAGTCCATCATCCCCGGGAAACTATATATATTTTTTTACAACTTCTTCTAAAAGTTTAAATACCTTTGTCAATACTCCGATGGCCGCAGTACAGCCGTACAGGCAGGAATTTTAACATTTCTGTCATCCTTGGATTATGATTTCCACAACACTGAAACCGCATCAATGAATGCATCATACCAAAAAGTGTTACAGAATTTGATTTATAAGAGAATTTATCTGGACACAAATCAATTGTGCATTTTCGGAAACGATGGGAAAGTTTGAGCAAAATACATTAATTCTCAGATGACCAGTGCAGTTTTGATTAATTTAGGGGTATGTAAATAAACTACAAAAACAATTATATTACATATTCACATACCAAAAAAACACAAGGAGTGAATGTGAAGTTCAATGTAGACAATTTCAACCAGTAGACTGTCGTTAGAGTTTGACAGTTGGGTTTTGAATCCATTTTACTAATAGTGACGCGAAAAAGCAACTCAAAAGCAGATTTGGTGTAGGCAGTTAACTGCAGTAAGAGTTGTCTTGAACGGTCACTATGATGATGAAAAGAGTATTCCCCTTCTTAAATACAAAGACTAGGGAAGCAGTGAAGTATTTTCAATATAAACACTGCATTGAGTGGGATATGCAAATTTCAAAAGGAACTGTGAATGTTTGCTTAGGTTAATTGTTGCATATAAATTTACTTCGCCGTTTATTATGTGTGTTTTCGTAATAAAATATAATGCAAGATAACATAATTAACACACCTAAAAGCTATTCTATGGTGTTTTCATATTTACGTAATAACGGTTGCCATAGGGGAAAGAGGGGTCCATTTAAGCGTTACAACGAGCAGGTTGCTGAATCGGCAGGGATACACGTGAGGTACAAGCTGATCACGTGTGTTGTAATAGCTATGCCAATCATATCCTCACCCTCACCCACCATTAGTCCTCCCCTTACCAAGTCCTCCAGTTCAAGTATTGTCTGTAATTTGTTGTTTTCTTATTATTTTAAATGTCCATATATTCGTTATTTTCTAGAATTAAAATCGTTGTAATTATTATTAATAAGTAGGATAATTATTTGCATGATCCCTTTTTTTTGTTATGTTTTGGTCTGAATACTTTGTTTTCTGTTTTATTGCAGGTGCCTTCTCTAGTTCTGTGGAAATCTGTTTTCTTTGATGACACCAACTTGTATTTTTCTCAGGTAGTGTTACATACCATCTGAATCATCTGTGCTTAACAGTCTAGCCAAGGTGATTGGCGAGCATTTATTTATTTCCCGTAAATCTTGTCCTTTATTCCTTTCCTTTCTCTCACCCTTCAGTGCCGTTTCTCTTAGAGTAAATGATTTGGAGGTAACAAGGATTTACCATAATATTTTTATCTGTAGGTATTGGTACCTTGTGCATTTTTTTTTGTGCACTTATTTGAGCTCACCAGGGCCTACTATTTGTTTTATTCACCCCTAGCCGGGATTGTTTTATAACTATAGCCCACACCATGTGTAAGTATCGGATCAATTTACTAACTTAATTATAAGTGGGTATTACGCTAATGGTGTTATAGAGCTTTAATTTATGAATGAAAGGGGTTTTCAATTGCATTACGCAAAAGAATAAATAGCCTCAAAAGGCATTGTAATTTTAAACAATAAGTGTATGCAGAAAATAAATGATTATATAAAGTATAACTTGCAAAGGAAGGATGATGAAAATAGTCATTCACGCAGAAGCTGTCAAAACTAAGAAAACATCCCCGTGCTTCAATTACATACAGACGACGTCATCTGGCATTTTATTCTGTACTTATATCACAGTTTTAACCCTATTTTTACAAAGCTTGAAATGTAAGCAGGATGTGAGAAATGTAATGATTTTATTCGATTATTGCAAAAATAGTATTATTAGGAAAGTGAGCTTACTGAGCCCTAAAAAGGAAAACATACAAATCAGTAATGTAATATTCTAATCACAGCAATATGCATGGAATAAAAATTGCAATAAGCAACCTGATTACCATGAGTGCTTGTATAACATTATTCATAATAACGGAGATGTTTTTAAATTTCCATTTCACTCCTACAGTAAACCAAACTCATCCTGGTCCGGATTCAGTTATTAAACGCTTTAGTTTTCCATAAAACGATTACAGTAAATATAATTTCCTACTGCAGACGTCAACAGACACTCATATATACAGATTATAATGTGAATGATTTCTGAAACTTAAGGATATGAAAATAGCGTTCAAATTCAACATAAGATGTCTTTGAAGTACGGTTCACATTCTTAAACGAAATTATTAAATTTAATATTTTTTTAAATGTTTTCAAGGATGTCTTAGTTTCCTTACTGAATAGGAAACAATAACTAACTAAACAACTGTTAAACGGGCGTAGAAGAAAAGAATCAGAAGAGGCACTATGGCGAGAATAATAATAGAAGTCACTGATTTTTAATTACAATGGTTTATGATTGTTAACACTAGTGAGGTGTATATTGATCCGATGGTCGAGTGTGAAGCGGAATCTCCATATGGGTGGCATATCTTATGCCAGTCATGGCAGTTTTGTGGAAAAAGATATGAATAATTTAACAACTTAACTGATACTATTTAAAAGTAGTGTTATTCATTTTAGCAGATTCCCCTTAAGGGAAATCAGCTATTGAGTGTACGAACTCAATGATGCGATTTTCGAAATTGTTCTTCTAATGTCCATCGATCCTACCCAGGAGATGACGAAAATGAGGTCCGTATATATATATATATATATATATATATATATATATATATATATATATATATATATATGTCAGTTAACGCTCTATCGGTCGCAATTTTTGTTTAATCGTCACCAAACTCGGTATTTAATCGTTTTATGTAAAAAGGAAGATCAAGTTCGTTAACGGCTGATATCGGGCCAGTCGGAGGGGGGGGGGTTAATGGGAAGGATTTTCGAAAATTCGAAATATCTCCGTTACTCTACTTTGGAAATATTGTATAGAACCAATCTTATTGAAGATTAAAAGATCTATAAATGTTGTTATATTCATGTTTTTTATCTTTAATGTTAACCGAGATATTTGCGTTTTTTAGATTGAGACATTCAGTAAACCCCCACTCCTACTCATGTCATATTAACAATAAGCTGTTTTATTATGAAGCCTAAATAAGAAATATTGTTTTCATTAAACTCTTACATCATGAGATGAATGCAACCACGGGACGCAAGTGAGAAATCTACTTAGTTTACGCAGCCCCTGCGTGACGGACTTTTTATAAAGGTCTCGTATGTAAGTTACGTCACATCAAAGCGATACATGTTATTTATCATGGAGAACTAAAGTGACGTTACAAAGTTCTCTGCTATTTGAGGCGATGGTGGGAAAGGGCAAAGGGAATTGTAGAGTGGTAGCGGTAGGGTTGAAGGGGACCCCATCACCCCTCGTTGCCCCCCTTTACTAACGACATATTGTCGGGGGGGACAGCCCGTGAAATTTGTATTGGCTCCTCTGGGGAGTTGGAAATCTAATTCTCTTCATCCGTCAATCTACTTCTCCACACAGCCCTCCTCTACTCCCTACTTATCCACCACGTCACGTACTCTCCCCTCTGGCAACTTGTCCAAATTCCAAACATCAGGATAACTCCACCTAGATACATTTTAATAAATATAATCTCAATGAATGGTTGCTTGAAATACAGTATCGAATGTATAGATATAAATAAAAAAAAGTCCGTCACGCAGGGGCTGCGTAAACTAAGCAGATTTCCCTCGTGAAATTTTACAATAGAGAAATTTGACGATAGCCGAACAGTCACGGAAACGGCCGAACTAGCTTTAGACGGAAACTCATGACTCTACCCGAAGTTACCCGATCTCATCTCGTCAGTTATGCAGTACACTTAATAAAAATGCAAATATCTCGGTTAATATTCAAGATAGAGAATTAATGTACATAACAATATTTATAGTAAATTTAATTTGCAATAAGATTGGTGTTATACAATTTTTCGTTCCGACGTACTGTAACGGAGATATTTTGAGAATCCCCCACTCTAAACCCCATTTCAGCCATTAACGAACTTGATCTTTATTTTTACATAAAAAGTTTAAATATCGAGTTTGGTAACGATATAGCAAAAATACGACCGCTAGACCGTTAACAGACAAATATATATATATATATATATATATATATATATATATATATAATTTTGAACGGATCTCATTTTCGTTATCTCCTGGGTAGGATCGATGGACATTTGAAAAATATTTTTGAAAATCGCGTCATGAGTACGACCTCAATAGCAGATTTTCCTTAAGGGAAATCTGCTAAAAATATAAATACTGTTATGACCTAAGACGACTGATGGTAACATGATTAAGAAGACTAATATTATGTGCTACAAAAGTCTTTATTCCCTCTCCAATAGGTTTTGGGCATTACGCCGACGAGAAAACTACATTTTCTAAATTTAGGTTTTTAAATTATATGAAGCAGATGAACTCCCAGCAAAGCTAGGAAATAAACAAAATTAGACTGAAACCTTTGTTGGGGGGAACAAAATACAGTGGCGAGGCTCTGTCAAGTGCTTAGTTTACTAAGAAGATTTCCTGAGTACTGGAATGACACCCGGGTGATTGTCAAATCAAAATTTCTATTTATCTTGGCAAGACTTTAAATTTAATTTGGACATGAGATGCTTAGTGTCAAAATTGCTTTAAGTGAAAATCCATGACTAGGAATAGTGTTAAACTAAAAGCTGAAAAAAAAAAACCGCAAACAATTTGATTAATGTACGAATTAGCCAAAAATGTGTAGACCCACAACAGCAGTAGATTACTTTGTTAATAAATATGGTTGCATAACATTTTTCGATCTAAAGCATAATAATGTCAGTTTCGAAAATTTCACGATAATTTTTCCTATGAAATTGAAACGATATCGTCGATTTTTGACTTTAGTGTCAGTTTTTTCATTTGTTTCATTTTTTGGCCAACCGCTAGTCAGTCAGTGGTTTGAACTCAAAATGTTGCTGCAAGACGTTTTGGTTGTATGGTTCTTTTAAACAGATTTCCCTTAAGAGAAATTAGTTATTGAGGTTGGACTCGTGACGCGATTTTCGAAGCATTCCTTCAAATGTAATCGATCCTACCAAAAAAATGAGCTCCGTTCAAAAGTATACCTTTTCATATATATATAGATACACTTATTTGTCTTTTAACGCTCTAGCGGTAGCAAATTGTTTGATCGATAGCAAACTTATTATTTAAACTCTCTATAAAAACCTAAGGTCAAGTTGGTCAATTGCTGAAATCGGACAAGGCGGAGGGGGAGGGGGGTTTAGAGGAGCCGATTTTCTAAATTCGGAATATCTCCGTTATTTTGAGGAGAGTCGACAAATTAAATATAAACAATCTTGTAGCAAATTTAGTTTTCTATAAACGTTATATGGATTTTGTCTGTATATCGAATATAAACTGAGATATATGTATGTTTGAGTATTTAGTACTCCATAAATCCCACCTCGACTTCACTTTGAGTAACTAAGCCACTAACTGAGCTCATATCTAGTTAATATTTCGATTTTCGATGAAGCTTCTTATTACGGGAGAAATAGGGAATAGATGGTGAGTTGAAATCATCAGTGCTTCGTATAACAGCTCGTGAGAAATCTGCTTACCTTACGCAGGGTCATTACGGGCTTTACTTCAAGTCATTAGGTGTCGTAAGGATGGACGATACAAAGTCTAGTAAACACTCCCTTCGAATGCTTTTTTTATCTTAAGCCTATTCAAGAACAATGGATTTAATTGTCACAGTTTATTGGATTATCTGTTGCCCCATGATTTCTAACAGAGCTTTAGAACAATCGTCTATTATATCTCAGCGTTCCGTACAGAATATTCCTAAGGCTAGTATTTCTATTGTAGCTTATGATAAATTGTCGATGAGGGTACTTTATGTAATACTTATATGCTAAGAAACCTATAATGACTGGAATTACAAAGCGCTTGACAGATAAGTAAATCCTCTTGTGGAGTTAATGCTTCTTGTAAATGTAAGTGTACTGAACCCAGAATGCCTGAAGGCAGTTATATTTGTTTTCGGGATTATAATAGAATGCCGTGCCAGAGCTCGTAATGAGCATTATTTTAGCAGATTTCCTTTAAAGGAAATCAGCTATTCAGGTCGCACTCATGACGCGATTTTCGAAAAATTTCTTGAAACCAACGATCCTACCCTGACGAAAATGAGGTCCGTTCAAAATTATATATATTTGTCTGTTAACGCACTAGCGGTCGCATTTTTGTTTGATCGTTACCAAACTCGATATTTAATCGTTTTATGTAAAAAGAAAGATCAAGTTTGTTAATGGCTGAAATCGGACAAGTGGGAGGGGGAGGGAATTTCGAAAAACCAGTGAGAGGAGTTTTTCCGAAAGATCTTTGTTACTATACGTCGAATCGAGAAATCGTATAGGACCAATCTTATTGCAAATTAAATTTACTATAAATATTGTATATTGTAATTAATATTAACCTAGATATTTGCATTTTTATTAAGTGTGTCAGCTGAGATTCTTCTGGAGCTATGGAAAGAGGATGACAACTTCAGGAGCAACTGAAAAGTAAGTTAAGACCTTTTAAAGGGATCGTTTATGGGGCTAGAGCTCTTCGAAGTCTTTACTACGCATAACGGCTCTAAGTTTATTTAGCAGAAGGGAATAAAACGGGTGATAGTAATGTAGGAGAGCGGGATTTATCTTGTGTAGGAAATCTATTGCGAATTGTCAAGGTAATTCGGAGGCCGTTATTCTAAGAGAAGTGGTTAATAAAAACGGTGCGGAAAGAGGGAGAGGGTCGCTGGAGGGTTGCTTGAGCCTGCTTCTGCTTGGATAAGTGGATATCCATTCTGCGAGGGGTTGGAGCCCACACTAATCATAGTACGTCTCCCCTCCCACACACCCTCCTATCCACAACTCCAATTTAAACCACTCGGCTTCCCAGTCAGCTACCTTTAATTAATAGGACTCAACGCCGCACCCATTTATTTCCGCGCGACAGAATTATGACGTAAATTCCAGCTGTACATCATTGCACAACGCGTCTCTCTATGTTTCAATCAAGTAAGCCACAACTAAACTGAAAGAGAGCACATGTATTTCTTATTTGCCGCAGGACCGTCGATAAAAATTGGACTGGAGAACCCAATATAGGAGGAATAAAGTGTGTATGGGACAACGTGGAAGGGATCCCCTTAGGGCAT
Source organism: Riptortus pedestris (assembly GCA_019009955.1). Taxonomy (NCBI): domain Eukaryota; kingdom Metazoa; phylum Arthropoda; class Insecta; order Hemiptera; family Alydidae; genus Riptortus; species Riptortus pedestris. The sequence continues at coordinate 105,381,032 of CM032228.1, read as the reverse complement.
GAAGAAGGACCTGTGAAAACAATAACAACAAATAGATACTTTACCATCAAGCGTGAATAAGCCTACAAACAATAAATAAAAAAGTCCGTCTCGCAGGGGCTGCGTAAACTAAGCAGATTTCCCACGTGAAATTATACAATAGAAAAATTTCGACACGAGAGCCGAACTAGCTTTCGCCGGAAACGAAGAGAAGCCGATCTCTTCTCGTCCGTTATCGGCACACACTTAATAAAAATGGAAATATCTCGGTTAATATTCCAGATAGAGAATAAATGTATTTATAGAAAATTTAATCTGCAATAAGATTAGTTCTATACAATTTTTCGATCCGGCGTATAGTAACGGAAATATTTTGAATTTTCGAAATTCCCCTCTAAACCCCTCCTCCCACTGCTTGGATTTCAGCCGTTAACGAACTTGATCTTTCTTTTTACATAAAACGATCAAATACCGAGTTTGGTGACGATTAAACAAAAATTGCGACCGCTAGAGTGTCAACAGACAAATGCATATATATATATTCGAAAATCGCGTCACGAGTACGACCTCATTAGCCTATTTCCCTTAAGGAAAATCTGCTGAGTACTGCATTTAGGATTGTGCTCTTTTTATGTGTGTGTGTGCATGTATATGTATATATTTATACATACATATATATATATATATATATATATATATATATATATATATATATACATTTTGATGTTTCTTAAAATTAGGGCAAACTCTGCCAATGCTATTCAGGCATAAGAGCGATAGTCAATCGGGAAACTGTTCCAAACGAGCTAAGTCGTCACTTCTAATCCTTCTGATAAAACACTTTGGATTAACCTCACAAAAATAAAAGTTAAATAATACAAATACTTCGTCGTTTGTACTTAGGACAAAGTATTTATTTTATTTAAAATTTATATTTGCGAGATTAAGCCAATGTGTTTTATCAGAAGGATTAGAAGTGACGACTTAACTCTTTTGGAACATTTTCCCGAGTGACTATCGGCCATGTGCCTGAATGGCGTTGGCCCAGTTCCACGAAATTCGTCCGAACAACCCACAACGCACGGTAGCGCACGCACGCACAGCTACATGAACGATCAAATTTATGGAGAGCAATATCTGCCCTTTTCTGTACGTCAATTGCATAAATTTGAGGTCCTTATCCTTCAATCCGTGCTGTTATAATACAGACAAGCTTCATTTTTATAAGCATTTGTCATGAGCTGAAGGATGTTTTGGATCGAGATCTGTTTGCCAATAGTACCAGTCCATATCCTTGGCTTAACATGGGGGGCACTGAAGCTTCATTACTTCACTTCTAGTGACTCTTAACTTCACACATTGGACACTCCTTTCCGAGGGATCACGTAGCCTGTGTCTGCTTTAGGTGCTTTCAACAACTGGAGGTTTTCTCGCAACGATATACTATTACATAGAACTATGTATTTTAATTTAGTTTAATTACAATTTCTATTAATGAAAATAATTTTTATTTGACCCTCGTGAATGAGAGATTTTATAAATGGCTCAGGTTAGCCATGCGAGTTAAAGCGTTGACCTTTATATCACATGGTAAACCAAGAGTGGCGAGTTCGATTCTTGCCTGGGCAAAGGAAATTATTTAGTGACGAAATTCATTAAATAACGTCCTAAAATCCCACCCTGGCTAGAAAAGGGTGGTAACCTGTAGATAACCCGTCCCGATTAGCCTAAGTTGCAAAAAAAAATAATAATTACCTGTGGTAATTCAGGCGGCACACGTAAGGACTAATTAGTAACGATTACATTTATCAGGCACTTTTAGCGGATTTCCCTTGAGGGAAATCAGCTATTGAGGTCGTAGCGGCTGAAATCGGACAAGTGGGAGGAGGGTTTTAGAGGGGGAATTTCGAAAATTCGAAATATCTCCGTTACTATACGATGTATCGAAAAATTCTATAGAACCAATCTTATTACAAATTAAATACTGTTATATACATTTATTCTCTATCTTCAACATTAACCGAGATATTTGCATTTTTATTAAGTGTAACCGACGAGCTATGGTTCCGGCCGAAAGATAGTTTGGCCGTTTTCGTAACTGTTCGGCACTCGCATGGACATTTTTCTATTTATAACTTTACGTGGGAAATCTGCTTAGTGACGGACTTTTAATATTTGCCATGCTTTACTAAATAACGAAGTGATTGACACTACTTATTCATCACGATTTTTTTTATAATCGATAGTAGGATAGGAGTAACTGTTCAACAAGAGTAAGAAATGGCGTCTGATTGTGCATCTCAGCAGTTCTTCCCTGGGAATAGAAGTAAACCAAGCCGAATCACAGTGTCAGCACATTCCTTCCCCTGTACAGGTTGATGCCCCTTTTCAAATTCTAAAATGAAACAACAAATGACTAATAACATAAAAGACCTAAAATAAGACCTCTCACTATAAAATGCATAATAACTTAAGATATCTCTCTCTATATGCCAGTTAGTATCACCTTAGTTATATATACTCAATGTCATATGTATTATACAGATTTATACTAAAGGTTTTCTTTACATTTGACGTAATTCTGCATAAACAACACTAAAGCAAAGTCGTCATATTTTCGTAGGGGATCAGGTTTGTATGAGGCGTTTGTCTTAATACTCTTGGAATCATTGTGTATGTTCCCGCCTGCCCAATGGGGATTTATTTAGTGAAGGGCTAGATAAAAATAAAATCCTTAGGCCGACTGTTGGCTTGAAAAGGGCGGTAACTCTAGATAACACATCCTGATTAGTCATCCTTTCTTAAAATAGACATTAGTTTAATTAAACAACAAAGGCCTTTTGATTTATTGACAAAATATCACACTTTTCTTAACATATTTTATAAGTCGCATTCTTAGCTAAGTGATATAATTACATATAAAGGACTAATTAAATTCCATGATCAAAACATTAAAAAAATTTATATTACAGCTGAAAATAGAGTCTAGTTAGTGTTCAAAATAAGCTGAGTTAAAAATTAATTAATTGTCAGGCTTAGCGTGCACATGTGCACGTATAACTATGTACGTCTGCGGTTGTGTTGTGTGTAAACTGCGTGGGTTCGTGAGCTCGCGCGTGGGTGGTGCATAAGTGTGTTTGTGTTAGTGTGATTGCATATAATGCATACATATATGAACGAGTGTGTGCGTGAGTTTGTATGAGTGGATATGTGTGCAATTGAAAGGTTGCATATGTATGCATAAATTGTGTGCACACGTGTGTTTGTGTGACTGCATAAGTGTGTGCTTGTATATTATGCATACATATGTGCGTGTGAGTGTGTTAGTATGAGTGGATATGTGTGTGTGTGTGTATGTGAGAGTGCATACATATGTGTGTGTGTTTGTATGAGCGGATATGTGTGTGAGCGCATACATAGGCGTGTGAGTGTATACATATGAGTGTGTGTGTTTGTATGAGCGGATATATGTGTGTGAGTGCATAGATATGAGTGTGTGTGTTTGTATGAGTGGATATGTGTGTGTGAGTGCATACATATGAGTGTGTGTGTTTGTATGAGTGGATATGTGTGTGTGAGTGCATACATACGAGTGTGTATGTTTGTATGCGTGGATATGCGTGCGTGTGTGTGTGTGTGAGAGAGAGTGCATACATATGAGTGTGTATGTTTGAATGAGTGGATATGTGTGTGTGAGTGCATACATATGAGTGTGTGTGTTTGTATGAGTGGATATGTGTGTGTGAGTGCATACATATGAGTGTGTGTGTTTGTATGAGTGGATATGTGTGTGTGAGTGCATACATATGAGTGTGTGTGTTTGTATGAGTGGATATGTGTGTGTGAGTGCATACATAGGTGTGTGTGTGTTTGTATGAGTGGATATGTGTTTCTGAGTGCATACATAGGTGTGTGAGTGTGTTTCTGTGAGTGCAAATGTGTGCATATTTCTGTGAGCGTGTGAGTCCATGTTAATCCTTAAAGTTCAAGTGACTTTAGTGCTCTGAGGATTAATTTCATTAATGTTGCTTATAAATCTTAATTTAATGTATGCTTTTTGTTTGATTTATAATTCGAACATGTCTTCCATTGTTGATGCAAAAGCAACAAAAAAAAATTAAAACAAACAAGTATAAAAGTATAGTCGTCAAATAAATCACACATGGCTAAAAGCCTAAAAGTAGTGGGCACAGACTATTTATAGCCCATTTGTTGATAGTGAGCGACAGAAAAAAGAAGGAAGAGGAAAAAGAAACGGGACCACATTTAAAATTGATTAGATAAGGAAGGGTGATTGTAGAAGAGAGATAGAATGAGAGGTAGAGCGAGGTGGCGAGACCTACCCAGGGCAGGGCAACAAATGAGACAGGCCGACGTTTTCGGCTCAGCCTGTATTCAGGCTTCCTATTGGCTCGCTTGTCGAGGGGGTGGGGAGCCGACTTATTTTAGACAGACTATAATAAAGAATGAAATGGATTTGATACAGTCCGAGGAGGACCTTCGCCGACACACTCGCCGTGCCCCCTCACTCGGATCTATTTTAGTCCACGAGTGGTAAAGATGCCCAAATATATGTATATTCATCTATTAAAGACCATTGCACATATAATTTTTCATGAACGCCTTCATCAATGCTAGATTTCATTTATGATGATAATGTATTGATGTATGTTTTGTAGTAATTAGCAGACGCCTCAAAACTCCGCGAGCTATTCATAATAAATGCGTATTTTATACACAACTTTTTAATCCTATTATCTGTTTGCCAATAACATCTGTTTTGTCTTGTAATATTTATTTATCTATTCGGATGCGAATATTCTTAATTGAAACTCAATAAATTTATTTTTCAGAGTAAAAAATACTTTCAGAAGTAATCATACTATTGCTGATCAAACTATGTGTTTCATATTCAAATAATGGGTAGGGCTAACCAAAAAAGTTAACAGTCCGTGGACAAAGGTTTGCCATTGTAAAACGTTATTAAAACGTCATATAGAACCTGTTATCGAGTAACTCTGTAACTGTATTAATTAAAATTATTAATATTATCAAAATTTATTTCATTTAACCCCATTAACAATGTAGTTTATCCAATGATCTGCAAGAAACCTAAAGAACATTACTGTTAAATTATGAGGAAGAAATAAAATATAGTCTTTGAATGAAATGTTGAGAAGAAAACACACATTGGCTGACTAAAGCAAAATGATAAATATTTATAATTGACATTGAAGAGAGAGAGATAAACTAAGAAAAGACACGAGAGAGAAGGAGACAACAATAGTTGCTTGTGTGTGTTCTTCTAATCTTATCATACCTCAACTCTGCAGCTGCCGCCTCGCTTCAACAAACCTCTTCTGCTACCAAGGGCAAATCACTGTTCAACATCACTTACCTTTAACCTGCAATAACTCTTTTCAATTTTCAAAGTCAATGATTCGCATAAATTTGATTTAGCTGTTAAGACATTAGGGCCACATTTAAAATTTATATAAAGCATTAGACTAGGGGAAGATTTAAATGATCAATATCCAAAACCGTTACTGAACTTCAGATAAACACCTTAGTCCAAATAAATCTCGTAAATAAAAACAAGCTAGGCGTGTTGACTTAAAACTTAAACAAAAGCCTTATTTATCATTTTAAGGAATCTACTTATCATGTTAATGATAGTAAAAAGTTGATATATTTAGAAAACTTATGTATTCAAAGGGTGATTAAAATATACATATATGAATGCTATGCTGAATTTGAAAATAAAAAGAGTTTTAAATAATCAAAATTGAATCCAAAAAAAAAAGTTTAGTATCATGCATGCTTATAAAATGTAAATAATAGGATAAGACAAAATAAAAGGTTTAAGATAAAGTTATGAATAGGTGCTGAATAATATGTAAGTATTAAATAATTTCTAGATAAGATTCATAAGCTCAATAATGCTTGGAGAAGAAGGAAGGAAAAGGACAGGAGGCAAATTTAGCTTATAAGAAGGGGGGGGGTCGGAGTTGGAAGGAGATAAATGGGAATGAGAGAGGAGGCCGACAGAGAGGGGGGATTAGCCTGCTATAGAGTGTGCTACGAATCAGGGAGGAGAGAGAGAGTGCGACGAACATTAGAAGGAGAGGGGAGAGACCGGCGACTGCGTGCGCATAACCATTACCTTGGTGATTAGGGATGTTCTTCAAGTAGTGGGGATAAACATGCTCAGGAGATTTTTATCAAAAAACAAACAAGCAGTAGAACTCATATTTTAATGGCAATTTCAAAAAAAATAAAAACCGAGCATCTGAAAAACAAACACTATTCGACTACGTAATTCTACATTTGCCCAGATACGTGCTAAAATGCATTCCAAAATGAATTTTCATTTACCTGCTAAGCGTAATCCACAATAGGAACAAGAGTAGAGGCAAAGGTCGTTGAGTAATCCCAAAATAAGCACAGGACACTAGTCAAAATGTTTAAGAGACGAGCATAGCGAGGAGCAGAGAGCACATGCAAGCTGCTAGGACACGGCCCGACTGACGAGCTGTGGTGGGGGAGGGAGATATCGAACAGCGGCTCTACGCATGCGCCCCACACGACCAATCAACAACAGCCACGTCACGGCTCCCTTCTCCCTCTCTACCTAATCACTCTTCGAGGCGACAAATGAAAGATTACTAAGTTATTATAGAAATTTTATTTTCTTTGTATCAAGGGAACACGGAGGTAGAATCCCCTATAGACCAACGCCCAACTAATACAGTACCTCATAGACCTTCTTAACAGAGGAATACTGACTCACGAAGCTCCTTCTCCGTATCAATTTAGTTCAATTTTACTGTTGTATTTCCGATTTAGTTAAATATGATTACGTCAGTTCCTGTACTAACTCCTTCAACAGTCGAAACTCACTATAGAACTAAAATTTTACGAAAACTGACCAAAAACAGACATGATAACAAGCACCTGTATACATCAGTTCACTTATACCAATTGGTAAAATGGAGGCCGAAATTCATACTGCCATCTTCCGAGCCATTTTATGATGGATAATCTGAAAGCAGAAGACGAAATCAATCATAATGGGACCACATTGGAGCTTCTTTACACGCAACTTTGAGAAAAGAATGTTTCCTACCCGTCGCTACGAGCTACTCCGGTAGAGTTCTAGGCTACTAGATTGCAAGGGACCTGGGGGTTCCAGTCCCACCATGTGTTAAAATATTGTTCTCTCATGTAAGAATTAATTAATTATGGATAATTCACTCAACCTGCATTATTTCGTTCTTATATCAATAATCTATAGCATACTTTGTTAGCTCAATTCAAATAAGAATTGCTACTTTTTAATTAATAAACGTAGTAAGAGTAGTAGGTTCATAAGAAAGTAAGCAAACACATGACAGTATGTTTTTATAATGAAATGACAGCCCACGCAATGCTATTTTATAGTCATTTAAAAATGGTGCTAGCCAGCGCTATAGCTTTGGTCAGCGGATTGATGCCTAGAATTAACTCGTTAGCCCTGCGAACTCCATTGTTATTGCATTCCTCATTTTTTAACAATAGAAGAGATAAAAAAAAATCTAATGGGATGTATGAAACTCTTCTTTATTTTTCAATTAGTTCGTGTTAGGTGTGATGGAAGAGTCTCATATCAGTTCGTTCGTTCTATTAAGATATTTGGTTTTCGTGGCTGCACATGTTGAGAATTCTGTTTCATTCAAGTATGTTTTTGGGATCTGGAGGGGAACACTTTGTCAAGCATTGGGTTTCATCACGGGTTCTGCACCAAAAATCGTTGAGAGCCGTAGTTCTGAACAGTGACTCCAAACATTTGTCTTGCCATCTCGTTTGACACACGTTGTCGCTTGTATAGCCCTAGCTTCGATCTCGAGCATTCTCAATATTCGAGACCTTTGATAACTAAATAAACAGAAATAAAAATAGAATGACAGTACTAAACATTCTGAACTTTATGTCTTAGCGTTAGAGCCAAATATCTCATGTTCACAACTGTTGAGCCTAATCGCAGTGGCGGCAGCAAAGTACGATTTTGCTGTGGTTGACGATTAAGTTCGGCCGTGCCTCGTGATACTTCGGTAAGTCACGCCCGAGCGCACGTATCGTGGAACAGTCGCCAAGAGAGAGGTATTTTGATATTTTTCCAAATTCTTGCTGAGCCCCCAAAGGGGTTTTGAGGTACCCTAGGATTTGAGTATGGCTTATCGAGCTGAATGGTAAATATTTTTGTAAATTTCAACTGCGTTGACGGAAGTAACTATTTATACAATCACAGATTTCACGTTAGAAGTTCTGACTATTAATTAGGGTATTTTCCCGTCTATTTCATCCAAATTAATAACTATTGGGAAAAAGGTTTTCGCAATTTCTCTCCAACTCTCTTAATATAGGGGTGACGGTTATCCTTTTTTACTGCTATTCCCCTTTTCAGCTTTATACCCTCCTCCTTCCGTTAGGATATGATTTTTCTCAGATGGTATAGATAAATTATGTAGAACTCACCTTCAAACTCGTCTTGTGAAATTCTTAATGTTTTATCATTACTGCTGGCGCCCTTGGTAGTAGTGTATCTTATGGCGTGGGTCTTAATTCACTAGGTAAATCTAGTCTTGGATTCGATTTCGCGATTCTAACTCTAAAAGCATATATTATAAGTTAGTTTGTAAACAATAATTGTAATTGCTGTGCCTCAGAGCCCTATAGACCCTTCAGAGGTTGAGTATAATGGAATCGATGTTGGTTTTCTATTAACCTTGCGCAATAATTTCACCATTGGGCTTCACATAATCAAGAAATGGGGGGAAAGTAATTTTCCTTCCACTGCAGTATATCTGACAGGTTAGACAATACAATCCAAATTTCCTCCTAGATTTGTGTCGCCTTTGCGGTGCAACCAGTCATTGAGATTATCGGTCTCAGTGGAAATTCGATTAAACTGTAGGTAAGCCACATTTTATGGGAATTTTGAATTGACGGGCACAAATAATTATTGATTTTTTTCGGCTGTGTTGCCACTGTTTATTATATTTTTTTATTTTACAATAAATGGATAATTGTTTTTTTCCTTGAAATATTCCATAGTCTTGCTTTTGAAAACAGCAGGGGTGCTTCTAGGTGGATATTGCCTGCAATGTCATTATTCGTGTTTCCTAAATAGCTTTCTACGTACTGCGTGTGTACGTGCTATTAGTGTTTCAACGAACATAACGAATTCTTCAATAGGTTTTCTTTCTTTCGTGAAAGTTTAATTCCATCTATTCATTCCCGTAACTTCCTCCGCAGCCTTGTTGTTGTTGACATCGCGATGCATGGCTGCTTGTTCTTCTATAGGAAAGTAAACCTTTTCTGGTACTTTGGAACGTTGTTCCCACCTCGCCATGATGTGTAGTTAGAGAACCTGTCCTCACCATCAACCCAATAACGGCAAGGATGGGGACGTGTGAAATTCCCGTTTGTCGGCTGCAGTCCTGCTTTTCCTTCAAGAAACATCTAGACTCCAGATTTGGATCTGATAGTTGACGCAGCTGGTTCGTCTCATGAGAGTCGAGAGACACGCGTGAACGACGCGAAGCCAGGCATAAACTTAACCCCCTGATTAAATAATTGTATATTAATGTTGAACAACTTATTGAAATAATAATTTTACAAAAGAAAACAACTGAACATCTAATTTTAAAACAAAAGACTATAAAACATCGATTATTGCTTGAGGTTTATATCGCATCGTAAAAATGAACTCAAATGAAACAATTTTGTCTTTGTTAATTGTTATTAGTACTGAAATAACATACTTAGCAATAAATCTAGGAAGTACATTCGAATCTTGTTTAGATAATGGTTTATAATGGCGGCCATAAATTGATAGATTCGTTAGTCAAAAGAGAAATCAATTTGAAAAATAAAATGTGAATTGGGATATTTTCACAATAGTTCCTTTTTGATCAGGTATTCAAGTATATCAGCTAGTTACAAACAATTCTGATATTATTATAATGGTATAAAATTAATCTTCTTTTCAAAAATAATTCTATCGGTACCTTCCATTTTACATTAGATTGTTTTGTTCAAAGTGTGCATTAGTTCGAGAATAGCTTGTCGCCATAAAGAATTTGGCAGATATTGTCTGAGTCCATGGCCGAGCCATCTCACGGATTTTTTAATTTTCCCTCTCAGCTACATTCCTATAGTAAACAGGGAGCAGTTTCATTCATTTCATTCCTATGTGTAGCATTTGACATAGTTACCTTTCGAGAATTATTATGGATATCTGTATTATTAAAATTTATTAACTCAAACTGTAACATGGGTTTTCATCATTTCCTTCCACAGCTTTCTTATATTCCCTTAAAACTTGAAAAATCATCTTTAAATGCCATATGAGTATATTAACGATAGTCTTTCAGATCATCTATCTTCTTTGGAAGTACAAACATCAGCTAAAATCAATTCACCTATGTTGATTTTACTATTCTCTTCAAATATAACGTTGAAACATCGTATTTTTCTCTTCAAATATAACGTTCAAACATCGCATTTACCCACAAAACATGCATAATACTGTTTGCCAATGTAAAATAATACAATTGTATTACTTCATAATAAAATTCGCCCAAGTTAATAACAAGATCTCTCCAAAATTCACGGATAACACATTTTGCGTGACAGCCTTGAAAATTTTTGCCATGCTCTATTTAGATTAACATCTTTCATAAAATCATCTTTGAACGTTAACATTGAGGTTCAGCAAAATGATATATTATAAGTAATAATTTTATATTACAAATATATAAAATCTATGCGAGCATCGTTATGGCTGTGGGCTCATTTCTGGAGACTAACAGAGGTATCGGCGGCCCAGGTAAGCAGGGTAGAACTTGGTATTTCCAATTCAAGAAAATGCCCCTCCCTCCCCCAATGCTGTCTTCCAAGCTCTAAATGAAGATAATCGAGTTTCTCCTTAACTTAGCAAAGCTGTCTTATGTGAGGCATTATCATGGTTACCTTTTTCAAATGCTTAAGAACAGTTAAGTCTTCTTTCATCATAACTGCCTTGGCATGTTATCATGCATTTTATTGTAATATGCTTCTAACTGGGTTTAGAATATTACTATGTCTCTTAACCTGTTTAGGAAGGATTTTCAATTGTTTGAATTTCCAAAAACTATTTTTTTACCTTTCGTTTCAAACTGCTCTGAACCAAATCCATGATAGAACAAGGAGTTTCGCTTGTCAATCTCTGAAGTACCCTCTGGTGTCCTCAGGTTCTTTTTAGCCTTGACATCTTCTTCCCTTGAATAATTCTATTCAGCAAGTGCACATTCGTAGTAGCGACGTAATAAATAATAGTCTTCTTTACTCTGGGGCATATTTAGCAGCCCATTTAATTAGGAGTGGAATGTAGATAATTTCTGTTTATAATGCTGGCATTATTGCTTTGATCTTGGAAAGGCACTTACAGAATATCGGGAGGCCACCCATTTAAAGACCATTATTAAATCATAATTAAAAGGAAATGACACTTCTAGAATTTATAGATGACAAAATGGTTAACGTGAGGCCACTCATTATTTACAGATAAAATATTCGCTGTTATTGCTTTAGACTGTTTATACTTGGCAAGGTTATCTTAGTCATTGTGTTCTTTTGTTATCAGAAAATGAGTTATAATTTATTAACACCACTTGGTGTTTTTTAACTCTACTTGGTGATTGTTTATTATTACACCACTTGAACAGCTACTTGGCAGAGTTCATGTAGCAGACGACTGCCGGGGCAGCTACCTCTCGACATCGTCCAGTTTTGGGATAACTCTAATTTATAATTACATTATCTCATAATTTGGCCATTCAAATAAAGTCTAAAGGTGATTTTATTAAAAATAATAATGTGTTTTTTTTTAAAAAAAATATGATTTAATAATCGTCATTAAAATGGGTGGCTTCCCGATAATCGACCAGTACCTTGGAAATATGGCTTGCTATTGGGGTCCGGAAAATAAAAGACTTTCTGTTTATTATTATTTTCAAAACAAGATAATTAATGTTTACATATTCTCATATATTCAACATAAAATAAAATTGTTTATGGCAATAAAATAAAATCGGGACGACAGGTGATTATAACACAACTCCTGTCGGTCTGTTTAGGTCTGCCAAAACTGGCAGTATGCCGATTCCGCCCCCTGGTAGGCCAGGATCCCATTACGTATCTTACAAAACACACCAGCTTTCTATAAAAGTAGTTCATTATGAAGTGTTGCTTGAAATAATTCATGAAAAGCTCCACAGTTCATGAGACTTAATGAGAAATCCATTGACATTGAATGTTTCTGAAGGTAGATTACTTCTTGGAAAGTGAAATCAAAAACAACTTTTTATAATCTTTAAGAACTTCAGGGAGACTAAAGAATCAAACGTCTTTGACATAAACATGCTGCATTAGCTCATATTTGGTATCACTGTGTAGAACTTCCAAAAGGCGTTATGCCACATCATAGGACGCCAGCAAGCATTGTTTAGATGCTTTTTTCCTATTTAAGCATTTCCTGTGAAACAGAGCTTCAAATATTTGATTATTTATAAATGAATATTGAGGTACAATATATATATATACAATTATGTACATATGGCACATAGCAGCGACGACATAGCACAGCATCTGAGTAGGTGCTGAACAAAATAACACTGCCGTATGGGATCGCCAGGTTAATGCAACATGGTTACTGGATAAAGTTGAAGAGCTAAGAGAATTTTTTGTAACATGGATTCTTTTTTAAACCTCTGATAGCACAACAGCAAAGGATTTAACATCACCTCTCACTACCCGATTATAATACCCATTTAAGAGTATTACGGTTAGTATTAAATCATAAAGAAATAACATCTCTACATTTTATTCCATGTTGTCTCTGTGTCAGTCTCTATTTAGATTTATTTTATAGGTCTAGCCAGGCTTTATATTCGTGATTCCTTAGGTAGAGTCTGTAGCTGAGGAGCAAACTTTATCCTTTCATTTATAGGTTTCCTTGGGCCCATTTCGTTTGAATGTGGCTAATCAAACAAATTTGCCTTGATTGTCACCAGACCATTCCGAGTTAGCAATATGAAATTAGTGACATAAAATATCAATGTTTTCACCAGAAACAAGTTATGTTTCCTTAGCATTATTAACTAATTAATTAATTAACCTCCTTATTTCATATGTCGCTAGCCATGTTGCGTCTACCAGCACGAATAAAAGGTTTTTCTTCTTGATCTAAAATAATATATTTTTTCCCCTTTCGCATTCATTTTTCACCACTTATCGAGTTTATCATTATAATTATTTTGTCCTTTCTCATTTTTCATGTACTTGTACCCTGGACAATGTCCTATATGTCATCATATTACAAAAAAGTTTCTTTACAATGCTGAAAATAGTCCAAATCTCATCATCAGTTAATTTTCAATTTGTGAGCACTCAATTTAGTCGTACTGCAATAAACGTCTTAATTTATTTTATTCGTTTATATTTATAAACGTCCCAAAATACATTCAACAATTAACTTTACAATTCCATTAATACCGTAAACTTAGTAATCATCTACCAGCATCTATTTCAGCCATCATGGACTTGCTTCCAATCAGATGTAAGATTATACCTACTGAAGCGTTTGATGCTATCTGTAAGTGTCATTATTTCGTTATACGAAGTAAAGGGGGGCATTTTAATCGCCAACATTTTCGGTTTTCAGATTTCAACAGAATTACCCGTTTTTACCTCCCCATTTTGAATAGTTTTTTGCCTGGCGTCTGTACGTATCTCGCATAGCTCAAAAACACTGGCTTCAAAATATTGAAATTTCATATTTGGGACTGGTGTACCCTCTAATTGTACTCCTCCCCATTTCATCTATAATCGATTTAGTGAAAGGAGGGAGATTAAAGTGTGCGGAAATACAAAATTGCAAGATTTTTCATTCCTACGAGTATTAGAGATACAAAACATTGGTGTAGAGCTATTTTCCTTTATCATGAAAATATCTATAAATTATGTTCCTAGACATTTTTTGAACTGTTGTATTGGAACGAAGGTGTCGCATAATATTTTCGAATCTTACTTTTGTTTTAAAAAGATCAAAACATTTTTTTTGATTAAATAGTAGTAAAAGAAAGTCAAGTTGTGCCCACATCAGTTTTTTTTAATATTTAATCACCTTATTGGAGCTTAATACATCAACATTCATCAGAAAGACAAAATAATATCCAGCGACGAGTATAAATTGTACATAAAATATTACACCAAGTATAATTAAAGTCATAATAAAAAATGTAATTAAAACAAACGCATCTTAGGTAATCTTTATTAGTGTTGAAATATTTTATATCGCCATCAATCCAACACTCAAGGACAGCCGACTATTGTGGCGGTGAAATTTTATGTACAGCCTTTATAATATCATTTGTCTTAGTTTCAATTGTTTACTGAAATAATAATCACTATTTAAAAAAATATTATATTTAGGTTTAATAAGTTTTATTTTTGTAGATTTGCATTAAAAGACCTTGTTTATCTTTAGTGGCTGTTATCAATCTTCAGCCCTAACTATCCACTAAATTTATTTTATTTAAATGGGTCATTACCAAACAATGAAATGTTAGGTTATATTTGAAACACGGCTTTAATTATTTCCCTATTAATTTATTTCTCCTATTTAAATTTGGTTCTGGCATGTAATGTGAGGCAGAAATGTTTTAATCAATGGAAGCTTCATTTACTTTAGTGACGAAGTATCATTGTGGGCTCTGTTTTCTTTACATTCCGGCAGAAATAAATCGTGTTATCCACTCAATCGATCTAATGAAAGTAAAGTTCTAAAGCAGAAAACCACTTAGGGTAGAATCCATTACATGAAATCAGAACTGTTTAATTTGACTTTCTCTGCTTCATTTGAGTTTTCTGCCTCACTGTAAGTCGACAATATGCTCTGTAGTAAATAAAATTAATTAATTATTTATTAACGTCCATTTTTTTGCAACTAAGGCTAATTGGGACGGGACAACATATGGAATTGTCGGAAATTGAGTAGTGCGTGTACTGTATCAGATCATCTATCGATGAGAGAAAGATATATAAATGAGGACACGTTTGCTTGAACAGATAAATTCAGGTTTATCTTTCACAGCAGTATAATGGGTTTTACGTTTTAGATAACTTATCTCAAAAGATACAGGCGATAAGATACTTATTATCAGATTTGAGATATGTAAATGATGAGTCTATTAGAGGATCACCTGTGCAAGTTCCATCCGAAGTAATCTGGTAAACAACATACATTTTCAGATTAAATATGAGATACCATCAGAACATATTACAACTAACCCACAGGAGAGTTTAGGTAACAAAGGCATAGTTATATTAATCACTTCAATTAATAACACCCGCCAATGGTAAAGAACTATTAATATCTTGACGTGCTAAAGTTCTAATTAACGTTTTTCACAATTATACATATAAATTCGTGTAATACAGACATCAACTATTCAAATTAAAATAATTTCAAATAGCATTGTATTATTGTCTATCATACTTCGAGCATTGCAATCGCATAGCCTGATAGTTGTTTAGACTATCTTTATCATTCTTCAAACGTTCTAATCTCATAGCTTGATAATTCTTTAGGCTATCATACCAAAGACGTAATAACGGCATCGCTTATAGTTTTATTGTATATCATTCCTCAATCTTTGGAATTACATAGCTTGATAATTGTATAGGCTATCATTCTTCAAACGTTATAATCTCATGGCTTGATAATTGTATAGGTTATCATTCTTCAAACGTTCTAATCTCTTAGCTTGGTAATTCTTTAGGCTATCATACCACAAACGTTATAACGGCATCACTTATAGTTTTATTGTATATCATTCCTCAATCGTTGTAATTACATAGCTTGATAATTGCATAGGCTATCATTCTTCAGACGTTATAATCTCATAGCTTAATAATTCTTTAGGCTGTCATACCAAAGACGTTATAATGACATAGCTTAAAGTTTTATTGTATATCATACCACACACTTTGTAATTACATAGTTTGATAATTGTATAGGGTATCACTCTTCAAACGTTATAATCACATTGCTATATTGTCTATCATATCTCAAACTTTATAATCACATAGCATGTTGTTGAACCATCTATCACAGGGATGAGCAACACGCGGCCCTTTCAGCATGTTTATGCGGTCCGCCAAGCATTTCTAAAATTGAATTTATTTTATCATCTTTCTCCCATCAATATATTTTAAAAAAGTAATTATAATTTAATGGTAGTACATACTAAACCGAAACAATTTTTTGTGACGAGATACTTACTTGTCGGCGACTTGTTCTAACATTCAATAGGAACGCGCCAGATCTGTGCTTGTTTGTGTTTGCTTCAGTCACACAATCACTCTGCTAAGCTGTTAACTAGCAATATTAGAAATTCTTGTGTTTCCTGAAAGGTGTGAGTGCAATATTAATGTCAAAAAGGTAATATTATAGTTTTTTTTTTATTCAAAATTAATTTTTCCTACAAATGGTTTTAATATTCAAATTTTTAATCCATAATAGCATGTCGGAAAAGCAAATAAAAAAATGGAAGGTCGCGGATGAGCACAGGCATTACCAAGAAATGTGGACCATTAGAAAGCTGCGTACAGGTAGCTACTTCATCAATTCCGGCTGATTTTGATTAGCTTGTACCGAAAAAAAACAGTGCCATATGTCTGATTAAAATTTCAAAATCCTTTTTTCTGTTATTTTCTTTAATTTTGTATTAAAATTTGTATATGAAAATCTTTACTTTCTTCATCTTTTATATTTTTCTATTCTAATGTTTATAATAAATAAAGTTTTCTAAATTATTAATAAGTGTTACTTTATGTGCGGCCTACCAAAAAATTTTAAAATTTAAATTGGCCCGTTGATTAAAAAGGTTGCTCATCCCTGATCAATCATAACTCATACATTTTAATTCCTTGATAGTTGTAGTGCCTATCAAACCGCCAACGTTATATCACTTAGTTGTATAGTCTATCATACCTCAACCTTTATAATCAAATATCTTATCGGTGTTATAGTCTCGCATACCTAAAACGTTATAATCATATAGCTTGATAGCTGTCTCTTGTCTATCAAACCGTAAACGTTTCGTTGGATTCAATGCTTTATGTTGATAAGAAATCGAGTGTTGTTACAATGTAGCATGATAGTTCATAATTCTAATAATATATCAATAAGACTAATTGTCAATTGACCTTTTATTTAGATCAAATTTAGTTCCCTATAAATACAATTCATTTTTTTTAAAACATTGAATACAAATAATAACTGAGATATTAGGTCCCCCTAATCACCGTTTCACAAATTTTTGGTTGCTGAAGACACTAAATCCGACAGCTTTCTATAGATCAGATAACAACTACCTTCCCGAAATAATTCTAAATTTTAAATTCTTTCCAGTGGAATTTATTTAAGCATCTATTTCACTGACATTCTTACATTAAATATGATTAAGATGGATGCATTCCACTGTTTTTAATACCTAACTTTTCAGCAGATTTCCCTTCGGGGAATTATTCGAAGCTTAAATACAATATATTGGTTTCAAGAGTCCTTTATTATACTAAATAAATGCAAATTTGTTCTGGTGACCTCCACCCCCTTCGTCTTAAGTTCTTGGACTACTGAAATTTGATTGATTGGGATAAAAATTATTCTGATCCATTATAAATTACAGTACTAGATATAGTAAATAGTTTTCAATAAAATTAATATGATATATTCTGATATATTTCAGTAATTGTTTTTCTTTTCGGTGAGAAGTTGGCACACTTACTTGTGTACGTTTCAGATGCTTCTATTCAGTTTTATTGTATATCATTCCTCAATCGTTGCAATTACGTAGCTTGATAATTAATTATATAGGCTATCATTCTTCATACGTTATAATCTCATAGCTTGATAATTCGTCGAGAGGTTCCTTAATATCGTTTGTATTTACTCGCCTGATATAGACGGTGTTACTGTATTCCCATTATGTAGATTTATCTATTGCTAAACTTCACGAGGGAAATCTGCTTAGTTTACGTAGTCCCTGCGCGACGGACTTCATTCCATTGAATTATTGTGTGAGATCTGTAGATCGAGCTGGAAATTGGACACCTATGTCAACGTGCCTCTGTTGCGTATATAATGATTATATATGTTAACAGGTTTTTAATTTTTTTCTGTTTTAAATAGAAGTTCAATTAGATTGGTATAAACTAAATCTAGTTATAAATAAAATGGAAATGAAAACATATAACAACTATGTTTAATGATGATGGAGTCTAAATAGTATAGGTACTACCTTCATTTTTGAGATGCTGGACGGTGAAGGAATCTGGTATCTCAGGAGAAAAGAAAGCCGCGTTCCTTCACAGTAATCTTTTCTTTGCAACAGAGCGCTTTCATAGCATACGCTCCATCATCAGTGCCATGTTCACAAAGATGTTACTGGAGCCAAGGGTTCCTTGTCTGGGCAGAATAAATAACTGCGAATGAACGAGATTTCTTTTCTTACCTGAGATTATAGTGCCTTCTTAAACTTCACAAGGGATTTTTTCAAAAAATTGTTATCTGTATCTAACTCAGAACACTACTGAGCGTTTTATTTCATAGGAAGTACATCCTCTGTTTACTGTACATCTAATAAAAGGCTTGGGTACTCAGTTTGGCGTCACGAAGTCCTTCTGAAATCTTCATTTATTGAATGTAGCGGAAGTTTAATACTCCTTCATTGTATATTCCACTTTCATGATGAAAAGTTGTGGTTTTATTAGTGAGTAGCATTTTTTACAACTTTTTGTCTTTCAGAATAATGGTTACTAAGTTCCTCTGATTGTGTGATCTGAAACATTTCCGATATGATGGTTTAAGAGGAGGAAGGAAGTGGTGTTGAATGGAAGAGAAACCCGTAGCTGTCATTGATATCAGCTGACGTAGCAGCGAGGTGGTGCAGAATGCAGATAACGAGCTACTGATTAAAATGCAAGGCGATCTCCTACAAGGACTAGGCAGTCCTTCCAATTGAATAAGAAATCGCAACTTGGGCTAAATGCAAATAGCTTGGAGGTTAATGTCCTTCCGTACCAGTGAATACCAATTCACACAAACCTGAAAACTGTTTGAGGGCTCTCTTATTTGTCAATAAATCATTCACAATAAAAAAAGCCAATACAAATTTTAATAGGTATGGTTTCCCTTTCTGTTAACAAATTTTAATTTTTTTTTAGCGTATAAATCATTGAAGTATTAAATCTCATTGAGTGTTTCAGTTTATTGCAACCGGTAGAAATGCTCTATAGCCTGCGTGTTCCTAATTCATTGATATGACATTTGGGATTTTTGACAGTTCTCCAAATAGCTGGTCAAAACTGTGGCCCTGAACGTACTTGTAGGTTTTCTGTATTTCACTAGTTAATAAACTCTGAAGCTATTCAGTATTATAATTTGAACTGTTGTATATCGTCTTAAAAATATGAGCTACAATCGCTCAATTTTATCATTTGGTTAAGTCCACTCCAATAACCTGCTATTTTCAGTTGAGTGAATCGGAACACAGAGTAATCCAAATAGTCTCTGTTTGGAAATTAAACCTAGAGATTTTTTTTTTCCATTTTTTTAACCATTGTTTAAAGCAACTCAACCGTTTGAGAGATTAAGTATTGGCCTCTTCAATTGGACCTTTGCCAATCAACAACCGGAACAAATCTCTTTTCTGTAATTGAAGTATTTTCCAGATTTCAAATTGAATATCAATTACTGATATTATAGTATATTTAATCAAATTAGACATTCCCTTGATTTCCTTGATTTGGAAATTTACGGTTACTGCTTATATAAATTTGCAGTATCTTTATATAGCTGAAAATGATAAACCTTCCTTAAAGTCTGCTTTGAAAATCAGAATCCTCAGGAAGCGCACATGTGACATATTTGGTAAATGGAACCAAATAAAAATGTTATATTATAATTATTCTTCTTCTAAAGAGTAATCGATCTGCCTATTCCTCCTACGTGTTCCATTCTAGCATATTTCCTTTAAGGGATATGAGGTTGTACTCAAGATTTTCGAAACATTTCCTGAAATGTCTACCGATCCTACCTATTTTACATATTTACTACACAAATAAAAAATATTTATAGATATATGAGAAATCAATTATTTCTTAGGGGTATATTGCTGTAATTAAATATATTGTTATATTTGAAATTAATGAGTTTTTCAACTATTGTAAATGCATATTTTAGCACTATTATATTGCTATCCAATATTTTGGGTCAGGGGTTACCCTGGTAATGGAGTTTTGCTACGGAATGTACTAAGAGTATAGAAATATTTGTGTGAATCACTTGGTTTTTATTTACCATCTAGGCAAAGCCTTCAATTCCAAAGGCAAAAAATAGAAGCTCATTTTATGGGAGTGTGAATGTATTATATATTTATACATTAAGTATTGGGCAAAAAGCAGTTAATATTACCAACCACACATAATGCACTTGCCTAAGAATCAAATACTAACTACTTCAGTACTTAGTAGCTAAAAAAAAATACAACTATTTTTTCGCAGATGTAGTAATTAGTTCAAAATTTTCAACTTCTTCATGTAGTAGTTAACTACATTATGTACTTACAATTAATTAACAAAAGTTGTTAGTATTATATATAACTGAAGCTACTTATGTAGTTAATTAACAAGAGAATTGTATGTAACTACAATTACTAGTGTAGTTAACTAAAAGAAGTTATTGTTATTGAAGATAATTACACCTACTTTCCATGAATGTTATGTATTATTGCTTGTAGAGAAAAGTAGTAGGAGGGGGGGGGGGGGGTTAACAAAGCTTTATTTCAGTCCCAAAGCCAAATCCTACCTCAACCCCGCTAATCTCCTAAACTCAATCTATTTCAAAATATTCTTGTAGATTTTTGCATTTTATTCCATGGTCTCTTTTATTGGATAGACACTTTACCCTAAGTTTTATTTTAAAACATAAAATTGCTTTTCACTTTCGTTCTACTATCGAATGTAACCCAGCTATCTAACTATATAAGAAAGGTAATGTAAACGAGTCAAATGTTTGATGTGTGGTTTTTGACGGGTTTCAGAGCACCTCCCCCCACCGAAAATAACATAAAACATTTTTAGCCATTGATCTGCCCGCCTGTTTCAAGTGAATCCCTTTGACGAATCGACCGTTTTGTATTTTTTTTTTAGGCTTCGTTACGACTAGCTTGTGTACCAATCTAAGTGAACACCCGATACGCTATAGCAATTGTACAATTACTTCAAAACTGTAGCGGAGATCCAGCTCTGACGATTTTGATGAAATCCGCCAAAAGTATTCTCCTTAGCCACCCCCTAACAGCACATCTCCACACTAATACAGAGGAAAGAAGTTACGGGGAAATAAAACTTTAAATTATCTGTCTTTTTATTCATATACGAGATAAAAGGTGCGCCGAATATAACTATTATTGGTTTGCATTAACTCAGTGAATAAAGTGACAGGCCGCAGGGGTCGATGGGACAAGTTTTATTATTGACAGGCGTAGAATATAAGTACATATCATTCGAAAAACGTGATTTTGTGGTATCAAAGTAACTCTTTCATAGGAAATTTCTTCAACACAATAAAAGCAAGCCAACAAAGAATTATTGGTGATAATTTTCGTGTATTTAATTGTAAGTTTAAAATCAATTTCCTTTTTAGTTGGTGTTTATAACTGCAATTTAGGTGTAATATGCCTGCATCAAAACATACTCAGACGAAAATGGCTACGACAACACATTGCTCGATTAATTAAGCTTAAGAACTTAGTGATTAGAATTAAAGTTAAAAAAATATAATTGCTAGAATAATTATTCCATTATTTTTTTACTGTTCTATCTCCTAAATCTAGAGAAGCCCCTAACCCAAACAACATGCACAACACTGGAAAACCAACAATTTATATAGAGCAACCTGATTTCTCCTGAAGGACAATAAAAATAACATTATTTTAGTCGCGATAACATTTTTCTTTTGAGGATTATTGTTGCAAGCTGAGTATTAATACTGTTACGTTCTTAACTGCAATTAAAAACTGATCATGGAGAATACCATTTACGTGTTGTTTGTGAAGAATACCATGTACATGTTTAGTGATGTGTTTAAATTTGAATGATATATCCCTGTTTTTATGAATAGATAGATGTTGTTTCTAAGTTACCCAATTTTCTGTTCATTTATTTATTTACCACTTATATAATTTTAAATTGTGTTCGTGGTTCTCGTTTCTGTTAGTGTTTTGTGTTCCGTTTAGAGTATTGTTCTTTATATTATTTTGTCTGTTACATTTTTTGTTATTTTGTTTACTTGTTTTTTGTTTATGTTTTCCCATCTTTAAGAAGAGCCTAGTCACCGCTGCTGAGCTCTATTGTTTACAATAAATAATCATTTACACTTCAAGTGCTTGTGACAAATTTCCCTTGACATTGTTTAGTCCAGAAAATGACAATTTAAACTTTTGTTTTGTATATTTTAAAAACAAAAAGGTTTGGTGGATTTTTTAAATTAATTTCGCAATTTTGAATGCACAACTGACTTAATAAGGTAAATAAATAATGAAAAGTAGAAAGAAAAACACTTATTAATGAATTAAGTGTGGCTACCCACTGATGGTGAGTTACTGACTACACAGCTAAATTATCAATCACATGGCATTAAATGAAAAATAAAATAAAACTAAATGTTAAAATAAAAGATGAGTTAAAATAAAATTAGTAAGTTTACAACAAGAATTAAGTCCAAAAAAATATAATAAGAATATATAAAAAAACAAAAACTAAAAAGATATATAAAATAAATAATAAAAAAAAACAAAGTCAAAAAATAATTAAATAAATATATACACACACACTTTTTGTTGAAGAATGCTACGATAGAAGTTGTAGTCAACAAATCTACGGCGAAAGGAATGGATTCTAAAATTTAAATATATATATATATATATATATATATATATATATATATATATATATATATATATATATATATATATATTAAAACGAAATAATGCAAAAGTATTCTGTACTTCCTAAATTCTAAGAACGTTTTTTGTTTTGTTGATGTTTTTATAAGTAACCTTTTTTGGATTTATTCAAGAATACTTATGCATTGTTTCGTTTTAGTATTTTTTTTTTAAATATTAGAATCTCTCCCTTCCCCCGTAGACTTGTTTCAATAATAATTTTGTTGACTATAACTTTTATGTCGCAGCAATTTTCAATAAAATTTGCCGTTTCTGAAAGAAAGATTTATCTATTTTAAGGCAAGAGGATGTGTCAAATCGAAAAATTTACTGATATAAACTCGTTTTAGATTTTGATTCTCTACAAGAATCCACCATAAAAAGTAGGACGTTTCATTGGAAATTCCAAAGTTATGATCGGTGGAGAAGTATTGGAGAAGGTTAGGAGGTTGAAGATGGACTGAAAGGATTCTTCAGGGGTCACAAATATGGGACACCAAGCCCCAGTCTTGAGTTAATATAATTGCAGATTTTAAGGGGGAGAGGCACGGGAAGTTTTATATATATATATATATATATATATATATATATATATATATATATATTAGTAAAAAATCAATACTCATTTAAAAGTATATTTAATTTGATGGTGAATTATTCCTGATGAATCAGTTAGGGGCCAGTCCATTACCATACATCTATCATCTACTCAATCAACTTAGATATGTATGTTAGTCTTGCTTATGTGATTTGGAACTGAAAAGGAAGTAAACAAAAATATGTAGCATCTATATGTATGTACATGCTGTCTGATTCAATGTGCAGTAAGGTTTACACTTACAGATCTGAATACAAAAATAAATTTAGCTTTATTATTTAGCTGCCAACGACGGCCATTTTTGTGTAGCTAACAAATGTAGTTAACGACAGATGTTAACTGCAATTTGTAGTTAATGCCAATCAGCTACATTTTTCAACTTGCTGATACTAGTTAAAATGGTAAAATTCAACTCCTATCTCCTAGTCTGAAAACGTAGTTGATTACCATTAACTAATATTTAATAGTAGTATTGTAGTTCTTCAAAACAAATGCTTCAAAAAATTAGTAAATTCCCATTTTGTTACTAACACCATTATGGTAATATGTCAATTTTTTAATACATGCTCCAGTGGAGTATTTGTAGTGTATTGGTTTGGGTTTCTGGAATGATGCACCTCATACGGTGACATTAGTCAATATTTGGGGAGAAAAAATCTGATACAGCAAATTCCATAACTAATTCAATTGACAAATGCATAGGCAGTATTGGCAATAACAAATTGCGATGTGGATTATTTAAAAATTCTTTGAGCTTGCATGTAAAGAGATGTTGTGTAATATTTCCTGTTATGGCTGGGTATTTGTCAATGCCCGTACGTAACTGCCTAGAAGTGGTTACGAAACACCCAAGGCTACAATGGAGCCACCATGGGGACCTATCTCAGCTATTCAATCCTGCCTCTATCATCAACGCAGTCCCTAGAAATTCCAATATCTATCTTTTTTTTTTTCAAAGTATTTGTTTAATAGGTCTTGGAATAATGTTTCATTTGCAATTAATTATTAATTCTAATTGAAATTACGAAAACCCGCAGAAATCTTCCGTCGGAATCCTATAGAAATTGGGAGATGCTGTTGAATGTGTATTAATAGTAAGTGAAGTACAAATATACACTTGAAATACGTTTTTATAAGAAAACAGTCACATTCATAAAGTTTATATTTATGTGAAACCATATGATACTGGAAAACCTATTGTGTTTTCAAAATGTTGATAATTACTTATTAATTATTACTAATTTATTAAATTTCATAACTCCTTACTCAGTCTAATTAGTAGCCCATTCAGTTTGATTAACATTAATCCACTAATAATGTGTACACGCAAACTCTCACGCCACCCACAAGCGGTACGCCCATGCACACACACACACACACACACACACACACACACACACACATGTATATATATATATATATATATATATATATATATTAATCTCATTTCAAAGCAGGGCGTAACACAATACTTACTCTTGAAAACATTTACTACTACTACACTGAGACATAATAAATAAATAGCCACAACAATGGACAGTACCAAATAAAAGACATTTAAAGACTTTCATTCGCAACATTTCAGAATCAATCGCATTAAAGGTTCACTATCTTACTTTTATACCTTGACTAATAAACCATTATGCCCATTTGATTTTACTACTGAACAGACTTACACCCAACTCAAACATGACTGTAGACTGCTTTCAAACGACAGGTACCTTTTTAAACAAACAGTTATGAAAATAACAAACTGATGGCCTGTTGAGCATAGACTTTTATTCTATAAGTGCAGTAAAGCACTGAGGAAATTTGCAGAAGTGTTATATAAGAAAATAAGTTGTTGAAAAAACTATTATGGGTAAATTAATAATATGCTATTATTAAATATTCCTATTAATTTTTTTACTTTTCATCATTTAATTTTTTGTTTAATAATGTTCCTATTTATATATTAGATTTAAGTTTAATTATTTATTTATATATATTTTTAAAAAACGTGTTTATATAGTTTAAAAGTTGTTATTCATCTACAAATACATGTAATGTACTATATTGTACGAGACATGTAGGAAATAAACTCCATCTCTGAAGGGTTACTTCATTGAGGAAATAAATAAAAAAATAAAATATATATTCTTTACTATAGATTATCCTCTTCTTAAATTGTTTCAATGTGTAAACATAATTGGTCAAAATATACAAATGTTTTTTCGTTGAAAATATTTCTTTTCGTTTTACCCAACGTGTTTCGAGCATTGTAGCTCTTTGTCGAAGAATTCTTCTTTATGTATGAAAAACTTAATTATTATTGCCAATTTTGTACTTTTCACCCATTAATATATACACAATTTTGGTTCAAATTCTATTAAAAATATATGTATGTTAATAGTATCACAACTGGCCAACAATTGAGAAAGGTTGACTTTCCAATTGGCTAATTCTACAATAATTGAAGTACAACCAATGCAGATATGTTTTTAATAGAATTGAAATATAACATGTATTTATTAATAGCAGATAAAAATATTAACTATGCTAATTAAGCACTTTCTGCATATATAATCTTTTACATTAGAGAAAAATGAACCCCTTGACAAAGACCTATAATTATTTGCTCGAAACGTTTTAAACGAAGAAAAATTTGTTGGACTTCAGCCAGTATGGATTCACGTTGAAACTATAGATGCGTGTATTTCCCCGTTCCTCTTCATCCGGGCTATGAGCATACTTTTACTGTAAATTATAATTATAATAATTCACCTATTTTAACAATATTCAACGCTGTTTTTTTTTTCAAATCTGGTTCCGGGAGTCTCTTCTCTGTGGAGTTAGCCGTGGGTAAGGTTAGATATACGGAATGTTTGGGGTAGAAATAAATGTCGGAAATATATTATTCACAATTCAATATTATCAGGTTCAGTGGCAGCTCGCGTATAGGCACTGTGGAACTGCAGCACCCCCAATTTCCTTGATATTATCTATAGCATTTAATATAATGAGCCTTTTTTCTTTAATTCTTTCTTTATACTTGTATAATATACAATCTTTAAGTTTAATGCAGTATCCTTCCCCAAGTTAATGAAAAAAGATACAAAAAACTTTGTATGGAACTGTGTGCTTCACAGTTCCAGCGGCGAGGTGTTTGACTGCTGAGCGCATGCGCACACAGGAAGCTCCACAAGGGAGAAAGAGCACTGTCGTTCCCGCAGTGCCGACCCCCACGTGCTGGATTTTCTGGAGCAGCACCCACACTAATTTTAACTACGAGCCGCCACTGATCTGGTTCCATGTATTATTTTCTACAGTAAAAACCTTAAAGCCTTAATGAGTAAGATTGAGGACGTAGAAGTAATACTGATGTAATTAGTAATTATAGGGAGATATAACCAAGATGATGAAAGCATTAGGATTAAAACTCAACCAATTTTACAAGTGAACTTTGATCAAAAATATAAGTTCGAGAATTTGGGTAATTGATTTCTATAGTACACTCTTTCAATATTATCAGCAATATTTCAATTATATCAGCATAAAATAACTTTATTATTTATTAGGAAATGATTGTTTATTGGTTCTTCTTCTAGTTATGGGCGTTTTTGATCCCCAAGATCATATTGTGAAAAAACATAAATAAGTATTACATTAGATTAATTAAATCTCCGCTTCAATTTCTGTTAGGCAATTGTTTCGTTAATTATTACTAGCTTGAAGCCACAGACACCATATCAAAATATAACTGCAGTTAGTACCGAATAAGTTTTTTCGTTTCTAAGTAACCAAAAAAAAAAAGATTTGCCAAGAAGATGAATCGTTACCAGAAACGTGTGAAATAATTCAG
The DNA here is from genome assembly GCA_019009955.1 of Riptortus pedestris. Lineage (NCBI taxonomy): Eukaryota > Metazoa > Arthropoda > Insecta > Hemiptera > Alydidae > Riptortus > Riptortus pedestris. The sequence goes on along the minus strand of CM032228.1, from coordinate 105,353,521 downwards.
CCAATTCCTCTACAATACATTCATTAGCGCACGATGTTTTTAGAGCCACAGCCCCATCAAGAACTCGCCTACAAGGCAATTCCAGTCAATGTTTCGTACCCCCCTGCTATTCTCTGCAGGTAGACACAATTTGAAATGAAATATACTGGGATCTCCTTGGGTAATACATAAGCATGATAACTCATTGCAGAACGATATTATTCAGATAGAGTTTTGCAATCGGTAAGACGCAATGTTAAAAAACGTGGACTGAATACGAAGTAAGATGGCCGCGCTGGAGGCTGCTGAGTTTCCTGTTTGTGTGTCCTGACTAACATCATTTGCCTCGTAACTCGACTCCCTAGACCTTGACGTGCATTAACTCTGTGACGTGTGATGCAAGCCTTGGGAACGCCGCCTCTTAAAATTGGTTAAAATACTGTAACCTGGGGTTGCAATATTGAATAAAAATTGCTGAAAACTCATTTTATTTTGATAGTTTAAATTATTTAATAGATGAAATATTCAATAAGATATTCCCTTCTAATTTTAGCAGACACTTACATTAGAGATGTAGAGACTTATAGATACTCAACAGAGCAAATGACAAGAGTTCTAAAGTTTCTCTTTTTTTTTTCTTTTTTTTTTAAGCTATTGTGCATTTCAAGTTATTGGGAAAATGTATTTCCAAATCAATTGCTGTGGAATTTAAAAAAATTGTAAGTACCACATCAGCATTCCGATAAAATGTGATGAAATTAATTTATCATAAGACATTGTAAAAGAATGACAGATTTCATCAGAGCATGCTGTTAGAATATGAATTTCGTATTTAGATATAATTACTTTCGTAACTGAATGTATTGGTTGAAGTATTTGAAAAATAGTACAATAAGTACCAAGCGTTTTGTTATCAATATTCTTGATTTTAGAAATATGTATCTTTATTTTTAAAATTTTAAAAGTGGAAGTGATCTCCTAAAAGCACGATGAAGGACCTTTGAAGACAAGAAACTCTTGACCACCAAGCACGAATAATTTTTAAGAGCTGCGTGCCTAAAAAAAATAATAAAAAATATTCAGAATGATCATTAAGAGAGTTAGGAATTACCTAATCCTAAGGATTTATTTAGAAAAATATTTATTTTCATATTGTTAAGTATTATGAAAATTTTCTATAGCTGTTTATCAACTATTTTGTTTTTGCTGTAATGAGATTCTCAGCAATCTCAATATTGTAATATTCATCTTAATATATACAGATTGCCTCTTCTTTTCTTCATTATTTAAATTTTGCTTATTGTAATTTTAAGGGCTAGAAGTTATTTAAAAGAATTTTTTATAAACTTTTCATAGCTGAAATCCATCTAGGTTTTTCAAGACTTAATCAAGGAAAAAAAACACTGTTAGATATATTCATAAATTATATATATATATATATATATATATATATATATATATATATATATATTGTAACGGTCGAGCCAGAGGTACTCCGCTGTCTCTCTATATCTATGAGATGTCAAGGGACTGACAGCGGAGCCCTGTGAATCCAAAGGTCAATTTAGCAGGACAGGAATCGTCAGTCGACTCCCAAGATGCAAACAGAGTAAGTGTTTCTTTAATTATCTAGCCTAATTGTGCTATATCTCTGATTAAATAGATAAATTAGCTCTTATAGCAGAGATGGTGGAAACGGGAATGCTTGCCGTGCAATATATGACCCTGAGAAGTAGCCGGTAAATAGATTAAATTTAAATAATAATAATTATAATTAACCTTTCATTATATAAAATGGCGCCCAACCTGAAAGGGCACGGCTTAAACAATGTTTTTTAATTTTAAACATTTAAAATATTTATTTTGGTTATTCATTTAAAACAAAATTTTTTTTTTAATTAACATAGATTATAAAAAGTCCGTCACGCAGGGGCTGCGTAAACTAAGCAGATTTCCCACGTGGAGTTTTACAATAGAGAAATTTCAGAATAGAGAGTCAAACAGTTATGGGAAGGGCCCGAATTAGCTCTTGACGGAAACCCACGACTAGACCCGAAGTTAGCCGATCTCATCTCAGAAGCTGAAAACAGAAAAATGCAAATATCTCGGTTAATATTCAAGATACAGAATTATTGTATATAATATTATTTATAGTAAATTTAATTTGCAATAAGATTGATCCTATATAATTTTTCGATCCGACGTATAGTAACGGAGATATTTCGAATTTTCAAAAATCCTCCCCTCTAAACCCCCCCTCCCACTGGTTCGATTTCAGCCATTAACGAACTTGATCTTTATTTTTGCATAAAACGTTTAAATATCGAGTTTGGTAACGATCAAACGAAAATTGCGACCGCTAGAGCGTTAACAGACAAATATATATATCTATATATATATATATATATATAGATATATATATATATATAGATATATATATATAATTTTGAACGGACCTCATTTTCGTCATCTCCTGGGTAGGATCGATGGACATTTGAAGAAATTTTTCGAAACTCGCGTCATGAGTACGACCTCAATAGCTGATTTCCCTTAAGGGAAATCTGCTAAAATGGATATTAATACTAATAGCAAAAGCTTTGAGGATAGGATTAGTGATGTAGAACAGGAAAGTAATAATTTGGATCTTGAAAATCTATCTATTGAAAGTGAACCGTTAGAGGGAACACAGACCAAGAATATCATATATAAAGATCAGGCTAGACATATAATTCAATTAGAGGATTCGGGAATACCTCTATCTACTGAGATAGGAAATTTGAGTATTTTGGGTTTTGAACAACCGCGAGGTACGTCTACCAGAATAATAGATAATTTAAACGATTTAAAAGGACAAAAAGAGGTCAGTAGACCTATCGAAAAAGATCATAACATGTTGGAAGCTATAATGAACCTAATAAAAGCAGGAAATACTAAATTGGAAGCTAAACTAGAAGAAAATAATAACAAACTAGATGAATTTAAACAAGAAGTTAGAAATAGTATTGAATCATTGAAAATAAATATCGAACAAACTCGAGTAGATGTATCAAACGTGAGAAAAGAATTTATGAATGAGATAAATAATCTTAAAAACGAAAATGAAATAAACTTAAAATCTTTAGAGAATAGGTTAGCAGGTGAAACAGAAAATTTAAAAAAAGAAACCGTTCAGACTAGAGAACTGCTAAAAACGGAATTAATGGATGAAATGGATGCCAAAATAATAGAAACCCGACAAGAATGCTATCTACAGAAAAACTTAATTCGGAATGAATTAAAAGGGGAAATTGAGCATGAAAAAATTATTCAAGGGAAGATAAATGATCAAATAAATCTAAATATTCAGAAAATAACTCACGAAAATAAACAAATAATTGAAGATAGATCGTTAATACAAATAGAGAATTTATTAGAGACAGATTTCAAAATAGGAGGTATAGCTGATGAAATGGAAAATATCCGGCAAGAATTAAAAAAAGTTTAGATAGGTCATTTGCCCAACTGGAAAGAAATTAGAGTCAATCCTGAAGCGAGATGTCCTAAATTTAGTGATAGTCGACAGGAGAGCCCTACTGACTTTCTGTCTGAATTAGAAAATTATTTTAACATTTATGGAGTAGATACATGGGGAAAACAAGAGTTAATTATTTCAGAGTGCATGAGGGGAGTTCCCAGAACTTGGTGGCTGATTGAAAAGGAATTTATTAGAAATTTCATTCATTTTAAAGAAAGATTTTTAAATAAATATTGGGGAGAAGATAGGCAGGATGAATGTAGAAATCAAATTACCAATGGGAAATATTGCCCAGGAGAAAATTTAACTATGGATGATTATGCCAGGAAATTATTTAAAGACTGTAAATATCTTAATCCACCTTTTCCTGAGTCTTATCAAATAAAATGCATAATAAAACACTTCCCATGGCAAATACAATGTATCTTGGGGGTCGGCCAAATCAGTAATAAAGAGAAATTTCTTTACCTTTTACAAAAATTACCAGCTCAGGATATCAGGAGGGGAACGGATAGAGAAGAAAATCGTGAGAATGAGGGAAACAACCCAAATAGAGTGAGAAATAGACAAAGAGAATTTTCGATAGAAAAAAGGGATCGAAATTCATGGAGTAGTCCACCAGGTTATAACAGGAGACATAGTCATTTCCCCCCTAGTAATAGCTTTCATCCAAGAAACCCGGATAATGTTTCCCGACAATTTTATAATAGTAGTGGGAATTCAAATTACAAACCACTCAACAAAAATTTTGGAAGAGGTAATGGGAGATTTAAAAAAAAAAAAAAAAAAAAAAAAAAAATGTAAATAATCATAAAAATATATATAATAGATTTATTGTTATAAAAAAAAAATTAAATTAGTAATATAGAAATATATAATATATTTATTGTTATGAATAAAAAAAATAGTAATATTAAAATAAATAAAAATATATAATATATTTATTGTCATAAAAAAAAAATTAGTAATATAAAAAAATAAATAAAATTATATAATATATTCCATTGTTATAAATAAAAAAATAAAATAAAATAAAATAATATATCGTGTTATAAATTAAACTAAAAAAAAACAAAAAATTAGTAAAAAAAATAAATAAATAAAAAAAATAAATAAATAAAATAAAATGAAAATAAACTAAAAATTAAATAAAAAAAATAAAAAAAATATAATTTTTTTTTCTCTCTGGGGGGGGGGGCATATGTAACGGTCGAGCCAGAGGTACTCCGCTGTCTCTCTATATCTATGAGATCAGAGTGATTAGTACTGGGCTTTAAAAGAGGTAGCAGCACCTGTCAAGGGACTGACAGCGGAGCCCTGTGAATCCAAAGGTCAATTTAGCAGGACAGGAATCGTCAGTCGACTCCCAAGATGCAAACAGAGTAAGTGTTTCTTTAATTATCTAGCCTAATTGTGCTATATCTCTGATTAAATAGATAAATTAGCTCTTATAGCAGAGATGGTGGAAACGGGAATGCTTGCCGTGCAATATATGACCCTGAGAAGTAGCCGGTAAATAGATTAAATTTAAATAATAATAATTATAATTAACCTTTCATTATAATATATATGCTGGCAGTACAATAGGCTAAGGAGCAGAGATGGTCCGAGTTAGCATTACATGCATATAAACTTCTTCCTACCAATCTGAGTAACGTCGATATGAATTAGGCCCGAAGACAAAACCTACAGTTTGTTTTACATGAATCTTTGTCCTTCCATGGTAAACCTAGAGAGAGTGACGACTTCGATTCACGCCTGGGCATTAGGTATTTGTTTACTGACGAACTCATTAAATAAACTCCATAGCTCCTGACTAGAAAAGGATGGTAACTTATAGGTAACCCGTCTCTATTAGCCGTTGTAGCAAAAAGTTGACGTTAATAAATAATAATTATTTATCGTTTCAGGAATAAAATCTAAATATAATTCATTATTTATTTATTTGAAGCTTCGCAGCTCCGGCGATGGTGTTAATCATAAAAAAATAATTCTCTAAAATTAAGTGGCCTGGCTCTATTATACGAAATAAATAATAGCTTCCTGGTAAGAGCATTCTATCAAAGAAATCTATACCAATTTGTTATCCATAAAACATTTTATAGTCATTGTTTTTTTATTTATTTATTTGGAGCTTCGCAGCTGTGGCGATGTTGCTCGAGGAAAATCTGTATAAAATTAAAAAAAAACAAAAAAAAAAAAACGAAACGAAACAAAATTAATTTAAACGAAACATAAAACAACATAATAGAAATGTAATATGAAAAATAAAAAAGTAACACGAAACAGAAATGGAACACAAAAACAGGAATGAAACAGAAAATAGAAACAGACAAACAGAACCGAAACGAAAAACAGGACTGGAATGGATCACAATACCAAATGGAAAAATAAAACACAGAAATGGAAATCAAAAACAAAAACCAGAAATGGAACACAAAAACAAAATGGAAAAACAAAAACAGAAATGGAACACAAAAACAAAATGGAAAAAAAAAATTAGAAATGGAACACAAAAACAAAATACAGAAATGGAACACAAAACCAAAATGGGAAACAAAAACAGAAATGGAACACAAAAACAAAATACAGAAATGGAACACAAAACCAAAATGGGAAACAAAAACAGAAATGGAACACAAAAACAGAAATAGAACAAAAACAGAAATGGAACACAAAACCAAAATGGGAAATAAAAAGAGAAATGGAACACAAAAACAAAATACAGAAATAGAACACATAACCAACATGGGAAACAAAAACAGAAATGGAACACAAAAACATAAATAGAACAAAAACAGAAACGGAACACAAAACCAAAATGGAAAACTAAAAACAGAAATAGAAAACAAAAATGGAACTCAAATAATAGAAATTGAACAATAAATTGAAACCGATCAATAATAGAAATCGAACACAACAAATTGACAAACAAAATATAGAATCCAAAACAATTTAAAAAACTAAAAAGTGAGAATTGAAAAAATAAACTTGGATAAAATATTAAACAAAATATAATAAAATATATAAATTGTTGAATAAAATGGATATATATATATATATATATATATATATATATATATATATATATAAATTGTATCTAAAATGAATTTAAAATAATTGAGATTGAGATCAGATATAGTAGTAATAGTGAGTTACTGGCAACGAAAGTCATGAATTGCATTATGGTGGGAAGGGGGGGGGGGAAACCTTCAGTTTTGCTAGACAAAAAGAAACGATGAAATATTTACTTTACATATATTCAAAAAGTTTATAATCATTGAAAACTTTATAATTTAAAAAGAAAATTTAATACTTTATAATTTAAATAGATTTGCCCTTTGGAGGAATACACTTCATATATTCGTAATATGGTCATTTCCGTAGTTCCAAATTAAATTCCGACGTATCATCATTTATGTCCTTAATGTGTTCATGGGTTTTGATGTACGATTTTGCTGGAGTTCAGACGAAAAACTCCCTAGCCCAGATCTCTTACTACAGCTCGGTACACTGTGGTGTATTGAACGCAACATCATTATAATAACTTAGTATTTTGGGAAATCTATTACAAGCACTAGTCGAAATATACTTTGTTACAAAAGAAAGAGCCATGACAAGCGGAATTGAGGCAATTATAAATTGATTTTCAAAGAAGTTTCTGTCCTCCTCAAATACTAGAATGTGTATTTTAGGGCTGTGGGTGACAATAAAGTGGACGTTAATAAATAATAATAACAATATACCACATCTACTATTGTCATTAGCGGTTCTATATTTCTTGGAACAAACAAGTTACAGGTAAAAATACAAAAAGCCTTTTTATGTCGTCTTCATCGTATCTAAGGAGTTCTTTTAGGTTCGGTTTAAGGTTCAAAGCTCTTCTTGGAAGATCGTATTTCTTACAATTGAGGAGAAGATGTGAGACGGTGAGATGGACATTACAACAATCGCAGGTTGGTGGGAATACGCCTTTCAATAAATAACTGTGTTAATTTTGTGTGTCTAATTCGGACACGGGCAAGAACCATCTCCTCTTTTTGGATTTAAAGGAATTGCAGTGTTCCAACGCTCAGTAATTTCTTTGATTTGTCGCAGTTTATTGTCGTGTTTTTTCGTCCAGTCTGACTTCATTGACTTGCATTATTGTTTTCTTTTTCCTTCACAATATTTTTCCTTTTCTTAGTACTTTCGGATACACATCTATCCATCGTCAGAGCTGCCAGAGTACGTGGGTAGGGAGTTACTCAAACATTTAAATACTGACATCAAACGAAATTCGTAGCACGAGTCGTATCACGTAGTTTTTACACACTGCCTTCCGTCTCACATGAATTTCCCCAAAACGATGGAGAGATCTCCTAGTCTGTGAAACCCTTCCACTGATAACTCATAAAGAGATGACCGTAGCCTACTAATAGATGCAAGGCCTAATGAATGACTAACACAGGGAGAGAGAGTGAGAGAGAGGGTCCGGCGGACGGGGGTAGGTAGGGTGGGGGTTGGCACCCTCCCATCTAATGGGCGCTCCTCACTCTATGACTCATATACCCTCCCTCTCACTCCCTCTCTCTCCAACCCTCTCACCTTCTCTCTCTCCTCCCTCCGCCATTTTTACCCTCTCTCGCATTCTCCTTCCTCCCCATCTTACCCCCTTCCCGGACAATAGGCAAATACAATAATATAAATACACAACCACTTCCCCTATGACTAACATAAGAGGATATCTCTTATATTGACGATGGCCAAGAGCGTGAATTACGTTCACCAAACCCAAGCCTAACTGAGATTTGGTTGCTACATCTTACGCTCAGATGAAGTATCTTGTGTTCGGTCATATTAAAATATGGCAGCGTCATAATTTATTATAATTATCACAGGGCTATTGAAACTTGTATTATGAAGCATGTAGCGACGATAAGTGTCAACAACATTAGCTCTACCAAGAATTGACTCCTCAGTTTGAAGTTATTAAATAAGTTGTGTAGTGTTATTTCTAGAAGAAGCGCTTACGTATAAAACCCTATGATGATGAGGGGATTATACTGCCTGTCTCATCTCGGGATGTACACATTAGATGTTTCAGAAATGAGAATGTTATGCAATGTGAAGGATAGCTGTTTCTTCGAGTGCCTCTTCTAGATAACACTAGACTAACGCATTCATATCTAATGAGCAGACAAGATGAACCTATATGTCGCTACTGCAACAGATCGCTGACTGTAAAACACATACTAACCGACTGCACGCAAGTGAAAACGCACCCATGGCCCATAAATGTATGCGAACTACTAGCCGACAGTAGCCAATTTATAGATGATGTATTTAAGTATTTATGAAATAATGGATTATTTGATGAAATATAGAAGCTATTATTTACCATTATGAAAGTTATATATAGCAAGCACTGTACGTGGAATATAAGTTTTGCCTCCTTCCAGTTTAATTATTTATAGTTTTTCTTTTAGTTTTTTTTCCCTCATTTTGTAAATATACTAACAATTTATATATAGTTTTGTCCATTCTATTTATTTTGTACGTTTCTAAAATTAAGCTGTGTAAAAATTTTAATATTTATTTAATCTTGTAAAATTATATTTTAACATGTTAAAAGATGAATCGCCATTGTAGCGGCAAGGCTCTATTTATTTTGTACATTTGTAAAATTTAGCTTTGTAAACATTTTAATTTTTAAATTTGTATAATTATATTCAAACATGTTAAAAGATGAATCGCCATTGTAGCGGCATCTAAAATAAATAATAATAATAAAAATAATTATTTTCTAGATAAGTCCAGTTTCCAGTCCAAGTTAGTAGGATACAATGAGAGAGGTAATTACAATCTTTATTTCAGCACTATGTTCAAGATTGATTAATTTCTCAAACAGATTTCCTTTTACGGGTACAGCTTTCAAAAGTAACTTACCTTCAGTTCTCGGTCAAGCTGTTGTCCTATTAAAACAGTTTATAAAATGAAACCATTCTGATGGAATTCCACAAAAAGATGACTCAAAACTTTTTTTCCAATTTAAAACATCTGGCAGATTTCGCCTTCTGCGGTCTATAAGCATCTTCCAATTTTCCAACAGAATTATTGAAGCAAGTATCAGCCTTGTCCGCTGATGAGAGGATGAAGGTACCTAATACTCCATTAGTTGCTGCTTAGTTCTCTGATCTTCCGCTGCCAGAGATTATCTCGTTACGCATATCTCAGCTTCACTACTTCCTTCTCATTACAAATCACTGCAGCTCTCTTTCCTTCTTCCTCCATTTCTTTCATTTCCTGGAGTTCTAGCTCTAAAGGTCTACGAAAGGACTCGACGACTTTCCATGGTGCATTTCCAGTGGAACACTACTTTGTTGCTGATTGACAATTTTCCTTCATGATGAGCATTGAAGTCTTACGGTTTTATTCTTTTAATTAATAAATTCTTTCAGCAAGTTATTTAGACATATTATATTCTTGTAGTTCTATAGTAGATATAAGAAATGAACAAGTATTCACTATAACAAAAAAAAAAGTGAGAAACGAATTTCTGAGATAAATTAAAGGGCATTCCAAATACTAAACGCAAATAAGCTTCTTATTTCATAACTATTAAAAACACTATTTTAAAATATATGAGTTGATCCTTATAAGAACAGTTAGAACCAAATGTACAGACCGAGTAGTGGTGCTCACACTCGAGTTATTATATAATCACAAAGATCCCCTACTTACTTAGGAAATCGGTAATCTTGAAGGTAGTCTCCGTGATAAAAAAAAAAATAAATAAAAAAAAAGAGGGGGGGTTGAGACAGAAAAAGAAATGAAAATAATGAAGCAGGGATATTGAAAAAAGTAAATGTTAAAAATAAATAAATTAAATAAAATATCTTTAAAAAATAGTAATAAAAGAAAGGACAAAAAATAATAATAAATAAATAAAATATATATAAAAAAATATAATAAAAACGGCCTAGTGAGCATGTGTCTGCTATTTCCCATGGTCGGGGAACTCAAATACGGTTCTGTGAGCGTTGGGCAATGATGACCTTGATGTTTTTTGCCCAAAACACTACAAACAAACAAACCGTGAACGCTGAGGTCTTTCAAGACTCCCAGGAGCTTTTATTCCTTTGGTATGAGTAGATGATGATTAGCTTCTTGCCTGACTTCAGTTGACAGTAAAGCCCAAGCAGATTATCATTCGGTGAATGAAGTCATCCGTGGGGAGCCGGTTTCTCCAACATCCGGGAAGTTGGATTTTCTGTAGCTCTACGAAAATCCGTCATGGTGTCGCAATGTTGTTGACCAAACTTCTTCAGGATATCACCTAACGTACATAAAGTGTATTGTTGTACGCGTATCAGAGAGCCTGGATGTGATCCCTCACATTCTAATTACGAACTCGGAGAGAGAAATGGAAGGTAGAAACCTTTTTCAATTGGAAAGAGAACGTCTAATTTTATATCCCAATTTCGTCCATGGTACAATTCAGCCCGAATTAAATTATTATTATTAATAAATTACGACGCTCTGCCAACCCACTTGCTTATTACCGGATGTCCATAAATTTCAACATAATTCCGTTCTGGGCACAAAGTTGATAAATAATTAGTTCTTGGTAACATTGTAGTTGGGTTGTTGAAGACTAATATCCGTGGAGCACAGTGAAAGCGTCTGACGTAGGATTTCTATTGAATTACACAATACAAGCCATTTTGAGCTCGCATCAAAAAGAACAAGTATGTGGTGGTTTTCATTGGCCCGGTATGAGAAATGTGAACGCGACATTACATTCGTGCTAATTTTTCCCCCAAGGGATTACTTCTCGATTCCCTTTGAATAAGATATTGCCATCTATTGAGAACTCAGGAACTACAAGCTTTCATTCACTCTTTGTGCATAGGCAAGAGCATAATGGTTTCTTTTTGTTTATATACCTTTCTTTGTATTATCTTCAACGTCAAAGAAGTGCCAATCTCCAACTGAGCCTATTTCTACTTCTTCAGCTTATGCATGAGTTATTACTCTAAAGATAATGGTTCCGTTTTCGTTTAATGTTATTTTTAACACTTGCATCCTGGGAAAGAACCACCTTTCTCTTCAGTTGTTAGTTCATTTACATTGTAGCTACTTTTGTCGTGTACTAGACCCCTTTCTGTAACATTAGAATCACAGTACCTGTAGATAACCCGTCCCGATTAGCCATAGTAGCATAAAGTGGACGTAAATATAAAATCAAAATCAATCAGAATCACAGTATGGCCGTCCTCACCGCCTGCCTACATTTATTTATTTATGTTTTTTCTAAAATCATATGTTTTTAATTATTGACTTTGTTTACTTTTTGTCTTAACCTTGTTCTTGTTTTCATTTCGTCGTGTTCTGTTCACTATAAATCTCTCAAACCCACTTCGTGTCTTTCTCATTATCTCGCGATATAGTGGTGGCAATCGACGTGATCTGAAAATGTCTAGCGCAGATGAAAATCCCGACCACCAACTCTCAAAAGTGCCGCTGAAAATCCCACCCTTTTGGTGGAAGAACGTCCGAGTTTGGCTACGTCAGGTCAACGCTCAATTCTTCAAGGCAAGTATCATACAAGAACGTACTAAATACTATCACGTATTAGGCAATCTCGACACCAATGTAGCGGAATTAATTTCCGGCTTTCTGGAAAAACCTCTTAGCCAAACTCCTTATCAACCTTACCTTTGTAACCGTCTGATCTCGGAGTTTGAGGAAACAGAGAGCCGAAAATTTACAAAACTTGTTGACTAACTAGAACTGGGTTCAAACAAGCCTACCCAATTTCTGAGGGAAATGCTTTCCCTCGCCGGTCCACATTTTCAGGACGATTTTTTAAAATCACTATTTTTGAATAGTCCCTCCTCAAATCAGCTCAATATTAGCATCTCGCTCCGATTCAATGGACAAACTAGCCATTATGGCCGACAAATTAATGGAGTATTCCCCATTCACTCCCAACAAATTCAATCTGTAGAAGGCCACCCATCAACTAGCACACAACCCGATAGGTTATCTCGTTTGGAGTCACAAATATCCGAGCTGAATAATCAAATTTCCTCATTGCGCTCCAGATCAAGATCTAAATCTCAATCTCAATCATGCCAGTCCCCGCAGTGTGGTGGATCTCCACAATCTCAGATCTACTGGTACCATAAGAATTTTGGTAAAAATGCCAACAAGTGTATTCTACCATGCAACTACCTTTCCACCCCATCTAGGAATTCGGAAAACTAGTTAGGCACTGTTTCGATACGGCGGGAGATAGCGCAAAATTACAACCACGCCGTCTTTTTGTTTATGATCGCTTAACAAATAATAAATTTCTGATTGACACGTGAGCGGACATTTCTGTTATACCTCCAAGTAGCAAACCAAAACCATCCATAGAATACTTTTTGCAGCTAATGGGTCAAGGATCGCCACATATGGTGAACAACTTTTACAACTAGACCTAGGTCTTCGCAGGTCATTTTATTCGCCCTTTATTATTGCCGACGTCCAACAACTAATTATTGGAGCAGACTTCCTATCAGAATTCAACCTTTTAGTTGATATGAAAAATAGTAAGTTAATTGACGGCAAAACATTCCTGTTTCAACATGGCTCAACACCCTCACAGTCAGTATCCTCTGATGTCCATCTTGTTGACCCAAATAACAAATACTGCCAAATATTTTATCAGAATAGACCATCAAAGAGCTCTTGGTCTAGCCCACTGCAAAATACTTCAAGCATTACCTCGAAGGTCGTCATGACCACAAACCTCTCACCTACGCCTTTGAGCAAGACCTCTTTTTGACTCTTATTAACTTTGTTTACTTTTTGTCTTAACTTTGTTCTTGTTTTCATTCCGTCATGTTCTGTTCACAATAAGTCTCTTCCAACCCACTTCGTATCTTTCTCATTAACTCGCGATAACAGAATTCTGCACCAAAGTGTATTTATAGAGTTGGTTCTAAAGGTTCTCCGGTTGATATTCGTATTTCTATTTAATTCATTGCATCATACAGTTAAAGGGCATATGAAATGCCAGATTAAAGTACTATTCTGCCACAGTCCAGAAGTGGTGCGATAAAGCATTAGCACTATATATGTATATCACTCAGTTCACCATTTCGTGTTATTCAGAATCTATGGAGTCGAAAAATTTTATCATTTAAAGAGGAGTCATGTTATTTATTCTTTTGTCAAGTGGAAATTTTAATGATTCTAAAACGCATGAGTGATGGAAGAAATATAAAAATTAATGTGTGATGTTGTTTTTTCTTCTCCTTCAAACAATAATAAACGTTTTTTCTCTTTGGCCTTCAATTCAGTGAGTTCAGACCAATTCGTTGTCGTGTGAGGATCACGTCTTCCTTCTAGTTCCTCTTGCAGAGAGGTTTTCCATGGTTTAGTACTTGCATTTCTCAAAGTTTGCTTTGCGTTATATGATGACGCCACTACTATCTCGTTTGGTGTGAATAGTTTATCATTGCACTAATAACATCCACATAGCAGTATTCATTGCGGAGCAATTATTCCATCGGTTATGGTTTTTTGAATTCTTCTCAGGTTATTCGTATTCCGCTGTGACAGAATGGCTTGGTGTCCGCAGAACATGAAACCATCTAGAGCAGTGCACAGATACAAGAGTATGGCATATAAAATTTGAGGTTAATTAAATGGGCAGAAAATAAATACAGCTTTGGATCTAATGAATGACAAAAAAAATCTTCACTAAAGCCAGAATTCTTCAATATAGATAGAAAATTCTTTTTTCTACGTAGCTTTAAAATATTCGCGTACAAGAAATTCGCTGTTGAGGTAGGTTTTAGCAGATTTCCCTTAAGGGAAATCAGCTATTGAGGTTGTACTCATGACGGAATTTTCGAAATTTTTCTTCAAATGTCCATCGATCCTACCTAGTAGATGACGAAAATGAGGTCCGTTCAAAACTGTATATCTATCTATCTATCTATCTATCTATCTATCTATCTATCTATCTATCTATCTATCTATCTATCTATATATATATATATATATATATATATATATATATATATATATATTTGTCTGTTACCGCTCTAGCGGTCGCAATTTTTGTTTGATCGTTACCAAACTCGATATTTAGTCGTTTTATGTAAAAAGAAAGATCAAGTTCGTTAACGGCTGAAATCGGACCAGTGGGAGGGGGGGGGTTTAGAGGGGAGGAGTTTTGAAAATTCGAAATATCTCCGTTACTATACGTCGGATCAAAAAATTGTACAAAATCAATCTTATTGCAAATTAAATTTACTATAAATATTGTTATATACATTTATTCTCTATCTTGAATATTAACCGAGATATTTGCATTTTTATTAAATCTGGGTGGCTAACGGCTGGGTGACTATCCCGCCAAAAGCTAGTTCGGCCGTTTCCTTAACTGATCGACTCTCGTGAAATTTATCTATTGCAGCCCCTGCGTGACGGACGTTTATAATATACGATCATATGTATAGGGTGGGACCTCATATGTACTAAAATAATATGTAGAATATAGATATTAACATGTAACTAAATCATCTGTTGTTAAACTTCATACTATACTGAAAGTAGTTAAAACATAGATGAAGATATTATACTCCAACCATCGAAATATATTTTCATTCATCTTTGCTGCCTAATATTGTAATACTTACAGTATAGAAAACTAAATAAGTCAAAGTGCGACCACTGGGTAAATCTGTAAGAGTAAAATGGATAAGATATTGTCCCCTTGTATAACTTAAAATAAACTGGCATTGTGCCGAGTAGAATAGTGACCATATCCCATTAACTCATTACATCTGTTAAAATTTGATGCTGTGTCAAATCCTGGCAATTTACAAAAATATGCAGAGCATGATCTATAAATAAAAATAATAAAAACACTGTATTAAAGAATTAATAAGTGGCTGCTCACCGATGGTGAGTTGCTGACTACAAAGCTGAAGGGTCAATGCATATGAAGTGATCCAAGGTATTTATACTTTGGATATATGTAATACCCGGGAGAGTATATGATATGATGCGGTTTATTTGGGAAGATAATTTATGTTTATATTTATCGAGTTTGAAAGATCTACATCACTTAGAAATTTTGATTACGTACAAGGGCCAATATCTAAAAATCGATTTTCATGTGCTGGAGTATGAGGCGCAGACAGAAGTATGGTAACCGAGAGTTAGCTAACTTTTCTTGTAACAATATTCTTTTCCAACTTCCAGAGAAGGCTCTCTTTCACAGATACTTACTACAGGGATTGATTTTTCAGCTATTTGCCAGAACAACGACAGTACAATATTGCCAGGACTAAGGGTATAATATTGGAGACTAGAGCATCCACAAGAAATCTATATGGTGGCTAATCCTCGGAAGCAGGCAAGTTTTATTGCTCCAAAGGCAGTAGGACTATGATGCTTTAAAAATTGAGATAATATATCATGATATACATTTATTCGTACTATATAGGTTACAGTTCTTAGCTCAAAGAAAGGTTATTTAATTATATTATGATATAATATATGGTAAAAACTTTAGCAAGGCCTCTGTTTATACGACAACCTGTGTATTGAGGAGTAGATGTAGGAGACGGAAGGGGAGTAGTGGGAATCGACTCGTTATTCTGAATCCCTGGGGCTCTATTAGGTACCATCTTCTTTTAGAAAGGAGCATTGCGCACCTCCTCAGCTACTTATAACCCTCCCACTTACTCTCTCTCTCTCTCTCGTTTCATTTCCCTCTCTGTCGTCTTCTTTCGCCGAATCTTCCTGTCCATCATTCCCCTCAGCATCGTTTTCATTCTCCATGTCTTTACGGATTTCTTCCTTTCCCCCAGCTCCTCTATCCGGGGTTTTCGCTAAGTCTCCACCACTGAAAGGTGCGACTCCACTTCCATTTTTATCCGAAATGGTTTGGTATGACGGATAGGGACCCCAATCTGTTACCAAATGCTTGTCGGATGGCACCAAAAATCTTCTGTTTCTTCTGTATGTTCGATTTCCTGATCTTATTACATAGTCTCTAGTCTCTACACACTTTTCGACAACAGTCCCATAACGCTTCAGATCTGTAATCCAGACTACTTGGCCAAGTTCGAGGATCGAAAGTTCTCCTTGAGCCAAATAAATGAAGTTTCATTAGACATAAGAGCAAAATTCCACCAATTATTTAATGGATTAGGACGCTTTGGTGAATCTTATTATATTAAATTAAAGAAAAATGCAAAGCCCATTGCAGTTGTACCCCTCGCAGAATTCCTGTAAGCTTGAGGACCAAAGTCAAAGACGAACTTGATCGTATGGTAAAGAACGGTGTTATTTCCCCGATTACCGAAGCAACTGAATGGTGCTCTCCTATAGTGGTAGTGCCAAAGAAATCAGGCGATGTTCGGCTTTGTGTGGATTTCACTGCTCTTAATCAATACGTGGAAAGAGAGCGTTTGGTTTTATCCTCAGTCGAGGAAACATTGGCTCAAATTTCTGGTGCCAGGTACTTTTCGAAATTGGACACAAATAGTGGCTTCTGGCAGGTGCGATTAGATGAAATAACGGCTAAACTTACAACCTTTGTTACGCCTTTTGGAAGATATTATTTTAAGCACTTACCGTTTGGCATTTCTTCAGCCCCTGAACATTTCCAACAAAAAATGCTTCAGGTCTTGATGGGAATGGAGGAAGTTGTCAACTTGATAGACAATATTATACCAGGATTATACCAACTCTTCCTAAAAGTGGCTCATTCTGGCAGTTTAAAACTAACAAGTCCTCAGAATGTTTCAAGCTTCCCCTGTTTCAAGCTTACCCTTCGAAACCCCTACTACTTTCAGCTTAGTGTTATCAGGATCATTCAACCGAATTTTTGTGGGCCTCAGTTCTAATCAAAGGCGTTCTGCATCCTTGTAACCTATACAACTGACATCTGCACCTGTATCTATTTTAAAGCGTACAAAATGGCAACCGTTAGCCAACAGCCTTCTACTGCCGTAATTGAGCTAAGGCGATGATCTTGGTTAATTTGAACAGCTGACTCTATTTCCCTTACACCACGTTTTGAGCCACAGAAAAGTCTAAAGTTGGCCACATCGAAAACGTTTTACCACGTGCAGAACAATTTTCCAGAGAATGATTCTGCAAAGACCCACAACGAGTACATCTGGAAGAAACATTGGAAAATTTGGTTGCATTCCCTGCGTCTTTAGAAGCTCGATTTTCTCTCCTAGCCTCCATAACCTCCCCAGAATCTCTGTCAAACAAATCTCTTTGAGAATTTATTGTTTCTGACTGCCTAACCATCTCTTTGGCTTTAGTAAGGGTCAGCCCATCCTGAATCTGAAGATGTCTCGACAGCTGCTGATCCCGAATACCTGTAACTAGTTTAAGCAGTATCATATCCGCATGATATTTTCGACTCTCACAATCACTGCAATGGGAGGGGGGGGAGGGGAGGGGGAGGGGGAGGGGGGGAGGGGGGAGCGGGGGAGGGGGAGAGAGCGAGAGAGAGAGAGCGAGAGAGCGACAGCGAGAGAGAGAGGAGAGAGAGAGAGGAGAGAGAGAGAGAGAGAGAGAGAGAGAGAGAGGAGAGAGAGAGAGAAGATGAGAGAGAGAGGAGAGAGAGGAGAGAGAGAGAGAGAGAGAGAGAGAGAGAGAGAGAGAGAGAGAGAGAGAGAGAGAGAGAGAGAGAGAGAGAGAGAGAGAGAGAGAGAGAGAGAGAGAGAGAGAGAGAGAGAGAGAGAGAGAGAGAGAGAGAGAGAGAGAGAGAGAGAGAGAGAGAGAGAGAGAGAGAGAGAGAGAGAGAGAGAGAGAGAGAGAGAGAGAGAGAGAGAGAGAGAGAGAGAGGAGGGTTTATGCTGATGCGAGGGGACTGTACCAATCACCACAGACCGTCACTAAGCACTGTGTTCATCATTAAGATAAGAGCTGGCTGATTACAAGGTAGGTGGTATCTAGTCGGCTCATTACCAGCCATCTCCCTCCACACACCTGCATCAGCCCTTCATACTTATACCAAGATCCCTATCTCTACACCTACCAATTTTATTTGGATTACTTGTTAGCAGATGCCTGGCTGTACATTCTCTTCCTCTGCATCAAATGCGCTCTCAATGAACTTTAAAATAACTAATGTACTTAACGGAATGAATTTTAAGTAAATCGTATTTCTTCAATGAGATCTTTATTGAAATGGAAAATTGGAAATGGAGAAAAATTAGTTTTTACATAAAATTATTATAGTACCATCTTGATTACAAATCAAGAAACAATAAAAAAAAATTTATGTTAAACATTTTAATGAGACGCCTCGACACTGATTTATTGAAAGTAACTAGTAATTATGGCGTTCTAGTATACAGCCTTGTAGCACTCCAGTGTTTGTCCATTTAACTAATAATGGCTTTTACTCGATAACAAGAGAAGGAGCATATAGATTTTTAATAAAACATATGATTCTTTTGTCAGAGTTTAACTAACATAACTGGACTCTGACCACCTTCCAGTAATAATAGCAGTCCAGAACAGACCAAAACAAGTACCCCCACCCACAAGACTCATTATTGGACCCATTAACATTGGAAAAATTCAAGACCGAAATGCACGACAAACCCATCATCCAAAATTCTTACCAAACCAATCACGACATAGACACAGCGATTACGAATTTTACAAACAATATTCACTCTGCCATTACAAATTCAACACTTAAGGCCACCTCCTACAAACTCCTGGCGGCTCATACTATAACGCCCCCAAATATTCTGGAGCTGTTTCATAAAAATAATATTCGTCGCAAGCGGTGGAAACAAACAAGGGAGCCAGAAATTAAACGCGAGGTCATTAGTTTATCTCGCAAAATTAGGCTTGAACTAGACAACGGTAGAATCAATAAATACAAATCCTACTTGACTAACATGAATATTGGTGACCCTTCGCTATGGCGTGAGACTAAACGACTACTCAATTAAACTACTGAAATACCTTCACTAAATAATGGAGACAATACAACTTTAACTGACGAGGAAAAATCTAAATTACTAGGAGATTACCTAGAAAATAAAATCCAAACATCAAACTATAGTGACCCAGAATCAGACGCTACTGTATCCTCATCCCTCATACATTAGACTGACGAACCACAACACTGACTTTATATCCCCCAAAGAGATAGCCTCACTTATTTATAAGCTTCCCCTCTAGAAATCTCCTGGTGAAGATCAAATAAGCAATGCAGTCTTGAAGAAGCTCCCCCACGAATGTATTGCTCTCCTCACAAGCATCTTTAACGCCTGCCTCAGACAAGTATACTTTCGGGGTAAGTGGAAACAGGCTCATGTCAAATTTTTTAACAAACCAGGAAAACCCCGAGGAAACCCTGCAAGCTACCGACCCATAAGCCTTCTTAACACGACGGGGAAGCTCCTAGAACGCCTGGTAAATGATAGACTGATAGAAAGCATCTAATGGACTTCATCCCTCACCATCAATTTGCCTTCAAGTCTCATCATTCGGTCGTCCAACAACTCCTAAGGGTATCGGAAGTCATCACACAAGGGTTTGAGCATAAGCAGTATACAACGGGGCTCTTCCTTGATTTTTCAAATGCCTTCGACTCAGTATGGCACGAAGGACTGCTACACAAACGGAGGATTGCAAACAATCCAGCATACCTGTATAGTATTATTGCATCCTTCTTACAAGGGAGAACATTCCAAGTGAAAATAAATGACACTCTCAGCACGAACCGGGATATCAGAGCTGGCGTACCGCAAGGATCCATACTTAGCCCTTTGCTCTACATCCTCTACTGCAGTGACATCCAGCAGGTGGAAAATTCTGTTTTAGCTACCTTCGCATACGACACACTCCTCTTCACTCAAGACAAAACTCTAAACTCTTCCATACCCGATCTCCAAATAGCAGCTAACCAGGTTTAAAGATGGTTCAAAAAGTGGAAGCTCTCGTTAAATCCCGATAAAACGCAGGCCAAAGTTTTTGTTCTTCACCATTTCAAGAACAAAGATCTTCCTGAACTGATAATTGGTCGTGACTCAATTCCCTGGACACCGAAGGACCAGAGCATCCCCTATCTCGGAGTACATTTTGACACCCAACTTACATGGCGGCATTATATCCACATTAAATAGCAACAAGCGAACACACGACATGCACAAATATACCCTTTAATGAACAAAAATACACCACTAAAACTGACAACACTACATTACAAAACGCTCATACACCCTATATTAACATCCGCATGCCCAGTTTGGCTGGGCATCAGCAACACACTCAAAAAGAAACTACAGTCCTTCCAGAGCAAAGTACATTGGATAGCGGCAAATGCTCCCTGGTTTGTTAGGAAAAGCCAAATCCACAGGGAATTGGAGGTTGCCACAATTGAAGTTTACATTCAACAACTTGTAAGGATATATCATGCATGCATTCCCATGTCAAGTGGAGCCACCCACTTAATTTAGGTTCAAACAATGAAGAATGAGTGCGTCCAAGGTTGTACAAAAATATAATAATTTTGTAACAAATCTTGTACACTTTGTGTATAATCTTATGTATTGATCTAAATGAATTTTCTTTCTTTTTTGTCAGATTTTAGTAAATAAGTTGTATAAGAAGAGTTACTCATAGTGGTGTAAATTTAGCTAGCACAATTCAAGTGAAATCAATCGATTAATGACGGTAGAATTTCTTTTTTGGTCTGTTCATTTAATAAATAAGATATCTCTCAAAGTTCTCTCCCCAACTTTAGGATACCTCTCAAATCTCTAGTTCTCTCTTCTCACCCTTAGGATATCTCTTATACCTCGCTCTCTTCACCTATTGGATAACCCGCAAACCTCTTTTTCCTCGCCCTTAGGCTATCTCTAATACCTCTAACTCTTTACCAAATGGTTATCCCTCTAACCTCTCTCTCCTCGCCCTTAGGCTATCTCTAATACTTCTAACTCTTTACCAAATGGTTATCCCTCTAACCTCTCTCTCCTCGCCCTTAGGCTATCTCTAATACCTCTCTCTCTTCACACATTGGGTATCCCTCAAACCTCTCACTCCTCGCACTTAGGCTATCTCTTATACCTCTCTCTCTTCACCCATTGGATATCCCTCAAACTTCTCTCTCCTTGCACTTAGGCTGCCTCTTATACCTCTCTCACTTCACCCATTGGATATCCCTCAAACCTCTCACTCCTCACCCTTAGGCTGTCTCTAATACCTCTTTCTCTTCTCAGATTGTACATCTCTCAAAACTCTCTCTCCTCACGCTTAGGATATCTCTAATAACTCTCTCTCTCTTCACACATTGGGTATCCCTCAAACCTCTGACTCCTCGCACTTAGGCTATCTCTTATACCTCTCTCTCTTCACCCATTGGATATCTCTCCAACCTCTCACTCCTCGCACTTAGGCTATCTCTTATACCTCTCTCACTTCACCCATTGGATATCCCTCAAACCTCTCACTCCTCAGCACTTTGGCTGCCTCTTATACCTCTCTCACTTCTCATTTGGATATCATCTCTCAAAACTCTCATCCTCACCCTTAGGCTGTCTCTAATAACTCTCTCTCTTCACACATTGGATATCTCTCAAAACTCTCTCCTCACGCTTAGGATATCTCTAATAACTCTCTCTCTCTTCACACATTGGGTATCCCTCAAACCTCTCACTCCTCGCACTTAGGCTGCCTCTAATACCTCTTTCTCTTCACAGATTGTATATCTCAAAACTCTCTCTCCTCACGCTTAGGATATCTCTAATAACTCTATTTCTTCACCAAATGGATATCCCTGAAAACTCTCACTCATCGCACTTAGGCTATATCTTATACCTCTCTCACTTCACCCGTTGGATATCTCCCAAACCTCTCACTCCTTGCCCTTAGGATATCTCTTATACCTCTCTCTCTTCGTCCATTGGATATGCCTCAAACCTCTCTCCCCTCGCACTTAGGCTGTCTCTAATACCTTCTAACTTCATAAGTGGTATTTTGTTTCTGTTCTAACATCTTCTAAATCTATACCACTCTCTTTCTTGCGATTTGATTCCTCTCTAAACTTCTTCCGTATAGAACCTACGTGTATGCTTACAGTAATTGTGACTTGTTATATTTATACTCCAACTTATCTATTATTTTAATCAAATCCTATCTTGGGATAATATCCCTTACTTTTTAGAATGAGGGTAAACTGTGTTTCTTTCTTCTTGTGCTCTTGCTACAGTCACACTATTTCTATCTTTCTTAACAAGGATTCAACACGATGATCAGTCAACATTGACAAGTGAGAGTTTTCTTGCAGATGTAGGACTACTATCAATGATAAAGCTGTCTGGCGGTGCAGAGTAAGAAAGGTTGAGAAGGAAATTATAAAATCAGGGTTTGCATTAACTGATTAAGGTATATTGAGATTAAAATAAAATCCATCTTTGAATGCCTGGGGAGAGAAAGAGGATTTTCCATGTTTACTTTTTATCCAAGGCCGTTCAATGGACTTGCATACATCATCAGATTAAAGTGCCATTCAGGAACTTACACCATCAAATAATGGATTCAGGGGCCCCAGGATGGCCGTTATTTGTAGATGAGGAATGAGCTATGAAGAGGTGTTATACAAGCCACGAAATTTGTAAGTCATTTTTAAATAAAATCTGCGTAAGAAAAAATAAGGAGTTTTTGTTGGTGACATTTCCCATTAAAGTATGAATAATATATGGTTATATCATTGCCTTTCCGTCAACACATTTATTTCATGTTTTGGCCTGCCTGATGGACTTTGATATTTCTAGGAGCCGTTCAAAACATTGATGGGGTAATTTTCTCTTTTATTTATTATTTTCTCTTTTATTTATTTGAGATGCAGCTACAATGACGATTCATCTTTTAACATGTTTGCATATAATTTTACAAGATTAAATAAATATAAAAGTTTTTACAAAACTAAATTTTACAAATGTACAAAATAAATAGAATGAACAAAACTAAATATAAATTGTTACATGAGAAAAAAAAAGGAAAAAAGAAAAAAAAATCTAAAAGAAAAATTATAAATAGTTAAACTGGAAGGAAGCAAAACTTATATTCCACGTACAGTGGGTAAATAATAGCTTTTATATGTCATATAATCCGTTATTTCTTAAATACTTAAAAACGTCATCTATAAATTGACTAAATATTATATTAAATTGACTTAAATTATAGATCTCTTCTAGAGCTTCTATTACTTGAAGTCCAGTTGAGCGTGTTTGATTAGATTTCTCTAAGTTTACGTCAGTGTTGTACGATAAATTATTCCAGTCATTAATTACTTTTCTCTTATGTGAACATATGATCGTATGTAAATATAAGGAGATAACTAAGAACATAGCTGGTCATATGAGATATATATTTTTGCGCTGCTGAAATATGAAAAAGTGTAAACCATCTTTTCATTTATGAATGTTAACTAACTCGCTCACTAATAAATAGATCAATGCACATCGCTAGTGTTATGGAAACAAATATTAGCCAGTAGAGATTAAAATCCGCAGGACCCATGGTTAAACACGTACTCTATATATCAACACATACGGGTCACAGGATAAAAATTAACCTACTGACATTGCACTGATCTATAAACATACATGTCAAAGTAATAGATAAATAAATAAATAAACAAATTAAAATACTGAATTTTGGATAATTATAACCTGAATAGAGGTTTGCACTTAAACACCAATGAATCAATCAACCGTTTCGAAACATTCTTGGAAATAGAGAACAGTAATTGAGTAAATAAAATAACATGATTAATGCTGATGACCTCATGATTATACGACGTCTTTCCACCTGACCTCGTCTCGTCCACAGCATCTGGTGTATTTAAGCTTTTCCACAAAAAGAAATTGTATCACGAAAGTGGCGCCCAAAATGTTCATAGCAGAAACAATTTTTCATCGGAGGGAAGGAGAGTTCATACGAATTACAAAACACATAATTCTGAATATTTGAGTAGGTAATATGCATCCTACTGGAAAAGTGTAAGAACTTAATTGACTGTCAAATGTGTGAATTATGTGTTGTATCTATTGTAATTAAGTAATAAAAAGATAAGTATTAAGGAGTAGTATAGCCTATCGGTTAGTTACTCGTCATCCCTTCAAAATTAGGAACTAGTTTTTTCATAAAATGTAGGGTACAATTTGACTAAAAATTATTTTGATTCAGGCTGAAGTACTAATCTTTACACAATTATAAATTTGCTTATAAATGTATTTTCTGAATGACGGGATTATTTTATTTTCTGTAACATTAATATTTCAATTTAACTTTTGTTTTAATTAAACCAGCTGAAATGCTTTTCCTGGTCAAACGGATGATCTGTTTAAAAAATATAACAGGAGAAAGTTGTAGCCCTTCACCTTTAGTTTAAATATCTGCCATTAATTTCTGTATAAATGTCAAATGTGGAATTGGCATCCATCCAAAAGTTGAGGTGCCTAGGGGACGCCTTATTTTTTATCTCACTTTTATAAAGTATACAATCAGTAGTAATGTCTTGCAAGGCCCCATATCTTTAACGTTCTAGGACTTACGGGGTTTCGTATTCTAGCCTTTTCCATTGGTGGTGGTTGGTACATCCTTTCCATTTTAGCAGATTTCCCTTAAGGGAAATCAGGTATTGAGGTCGTACTCATGACGCGATTTTCAAAAATCTTCAAATGTCCATCGATCCTATAAAAATGATTTTTTATTGGTGACCCTTACCATGAAAATACGACGAATATTTAAAAATATCGGGTCCAGAATAAGAAGAAAACATTTTTGAATAAAGAAAAAAAGGAAAGGAAATACCCGTTAACCCACTAAAAACATGGTAACAAATTACAAAATAATCAGATAAGCTCAGATGCTTGGAATACGAAAAATAACTACTTTAAATTTGAACATATCGAGTGGAGATTGTGAGATGTTATATGGAAACACCAACATTTTTTCGGAAACCAATTTTGTACGTGAGAATTAATGACAAATAATCAAATTAGAGGTCAAGAATGAACTTTTGCCTGTGGCATGCTTTCGTCAGGCCATTAGTTTGACCAGAAAAAGCATTTGAGCCGTCTTATTTTAGACACCCTGTACATGGCAAACATAGATACTAAAAACTATTTGTTAGGTCATTCCTTTAACGTATTCACTTCATGGAAGCGAAACAAGAATGAAACACAAAGAATAAATTTTAGAAGATATCGTACTTTCCATATATTTCAAAAGTAGTAGTTTGATTTAGGTAGTATTCGTAGAGCACAGCGTGTCTTACTAGAACCAATAAAAAAATTCTGTCACATAAGGGCTGCGTTAACTAAACAGATTTCCCACGCATGTTATGTATTTGCATTTACCTCAAAACGTTCTAGGAGAACAATATTGGATATTTAGGTTTCAAACAATGTGCTTCAGGAGTGGGTATTTGCTGAAGGCTGAAAACTAAAAAAAGTCCGTCACGCCCGGGGCTGCGTAAACTAAGCAGATTTACCGCGTGAAGTTTTACAATAGATAAACCTGTAGATTTATGTATTTATACCGGTAACAGAACACCACCGTGAATATTAAGTGAATAAATACAAACGATAATAACAAACTCCCGACGGAAAGCATCTGAAACGTAAACAAACAGGTCTGCCAACTTCTTACCGGAAAGGAAAACAATTACTGTAATATATCTAATTATAACGTATTAATTTGATTCGAAACTATTTACTATATCTAGTACTGCATTTTATAATGAATCAGAATAATTTTTATCTCAATCAATCAAATTTAAATAGCCCAAAAACTTAAGAAGGGGGGGGGCACCGGAACATATTTGCGTGTATTTCGTATAATAAATGTCTCTTGAAAACAATATTTGGTATTTAAGCTTCGAATGATGTGGTTTATTAAAAAGTTTGGTAACGATTAAACAATAATTATGACTGCTAGAGCGGAACAGACAAATATATACCTATGTATATATACACACATACACACACACACACACATATATATATATACATATATATATATATATATATATATATATATATATATATATATATACAGTTTTGAACGGACCTCATTTTCGTCATCTCCTAGGTAGGATCGATGGACATATGAAGAAAAATTTCGAAAATCGCGTCATGAGTACGACCTCAATAGCTGATTTCCCTTAAGAGAAATCTGCTAAAATGCTAATATCTCGGTTCTTAATCAAAATAGTGAAGAACGTGCATAACAAAATTTATAGTAAATTTAATTTACAATAAAATTGGTCCTATAAAATTTTTCAATCCGCCGTATAATAACGGAGAGCATTCGAATTCTCGAAATATATAGAAAAACACACACACACACACACACACACTCCTTCACCTGCTGGATAAGATCGATGTAGATTTGAGGAAATGTTTCGAAAATCGCGTCATGAGTACGACCTCAGTAGGTGATTTCCCTTAAGGTAAATCTGCTAAATGTGATTGGTTTCTATCTCCCCCTTGTGATTGGGTAATGCCGTTTTGAAGAAGAAGCTCTTAGCAACCTTTTTAATCAATTTAAGCATTTACTATATATCATAGCATGTACCTGCTGTAGCATTTCGGTATGTTTATCCATTACATAAATCACTTGGCGTAGTTCCCAATAGCCTGAGAGGAATTATAAGAGAGACAGTTGGAGGAGTGAAGAGAAGTAAGGTGGGGTAGAGTGGGAGAGCTGTAGATCGCCTGACAGCTCTCTCTCTCTCCTGGGAATATTCCCACTGGTTGTCTGTTCCAGCAAAAACACCGCTAGGCACCATGACCAACAGTCCCACGCTCTATCAACATAGTAAATGCCATCATATTTTAAGGATATCCTTTTCCGCTTATTTCTGGTAAGAGTCCAAAACTAAAACTGTAAATATAACTGCTCATTATGATATAAATATTTAAAATAGAAATGACCACGAATTTTTATTTGACAAGTCATCAAAATGCTACGATAATTCCATGATCTCTATACCACACACATATATCACTGGGAGTAAACATGATCAACACAGTAAATAAAACAGTCAGGGGCTACGTTAACTAGGCAGATGTCCCACATCCAACGTAAATTCATTTACATCAAAACGTAAAAGTTCTATGTGAACAATATTGGGTATTTAGTGTTCAAATAAAGTGCTTCATAATGTAACAGCTTATTGTTTATATGACATGAGTAGGATTGGAGGTTTACTAAATGGCCGAAAACTAAAAAAATGTAAATATTTCGGTTAATAATGAAGATAGTGAAAAATGTATAGATCAATATTTATAGAACATTACATTTTCAATAAGATTGGTTCTATTTCATTTTTCCATCCGACGCATAATAGCGGAGATATTAAGAATATTCGTAATTCCCCCTTTAAATTCCCCCTCCCCCTCCCACTGGTCAGATTTCAACCATTAGCGAACTTGATTTTTAGTTTTACATAAAACGTTTATATATAGTGTTTGTTAACGATGAAACAAAAGTTGCGATCACTACAGCGTTAACTGTCAAATGTATATATATATATACAGCTTTGAACGGACGTCATCTCCTGGGTAGGATCGATGGACATTTGAGAAAATTCTTGGAAAATCGCGTCATCAATACGACCTCATCAGCTGATTTCCCCTGAGGGAAATCTGCTAATACTTAAGGGGACAGTGTATGACTGATGAGGTTGACAAGATATTGTGATGATAGAAGAAAAGACACAGTATATGCCACCTATAGATTGTTCAACTAATATTAACACATAGAGATTTAATGGTTAACTGTAAGAAAAATATCCAAGACATGTAACTTTTTATAAAACACATACTGAGTGACTGAAGAAATGCAACACTTTTCATTGCACACACCAAGACAGAAGTGGAGAATGATAGAAGTGATATTGCCAAAATGTCCAGTATAATCACATAAATATTGTATATAAAGAAGAATTTATATGCTTACTTGGGGGCCGGATATTGACTAATTAACCCAATTACTTCTTTCGGCAGTATAAATATATAAATATGCAAAAATAATATCTAAATTATGAATGCACATGTAACAAATGTTTCAGAATTTATAAATATGTTTTTATTAGACTTGGTGCCTCATAAAATTAAAAATAAACAGTTTGTGCAATAATTCCAAGTACGCGTCGTAAATTTATGTTTCCCCACTTCATGACAATCAAGTTATTTTTTACTCAGTGTCATTTATTGCTTCGAATATTTGCAAATTGGCAAGCATGCCAAAATAAATCAAGGGTTGCTTTAAGATCCATATCACTTCAAAGAGGAGCATAATAAACAAATAAATACATACTTTAGTATAGGTCATTAATTTCGTTGAAGATTAATAAAGACCTATTTTTGAGGTGGTGAATGGTGGAGGAATTATTATCACTGGTAAGAAAGAGAAAGGGGAACCACTGTGAAGGAACAAGGTTTTTTTTTTTTTTTTTTACCTGGGATTAACAAAGACCTTCCTTAAATTCTGTAAAAATTAAGTTTATGTTCCTCAATATTTGAACAAAAATTTATACTAAAACAAAACTTGATTAAAGCTAAACAATTTTCAGAAATATAAATGGTAAGTGAACGAAATTCTGTCTAATAACAAGAATGAATTGTAAAAAGTCCGTCACGCAGGGGCTGCGTAAACTAAGCAGATTTCCCTCGTGAAGTTTAGTAATAGATAAATATACATACTGCTAACACAACACCGTGAATAAATACAAGCGGAAATAAGAAATGTTTCATCCAATTTCAATAGCCTGCCGACAGGAAGCGTTAGGTTAGAAATGTTATCAAACGGGTCCCGCCTCACACCGGAAAGAAAAACAATTACTGAAATATATCAGAATATAACTCATTAATTTTATTGAGAACTATTTACTATATCTAGTACTGTAATTAATAATGAGTCAGAATAATTATCTCAATCAATAAAATTTTAGTAGTCCAAAACTTTAAGATGGGGGGGGGGAGTCACCAGTACATATTTGCATGTATCTCGTATAATAAAGGTCTCTTGAATACAATTTTTGGAATTAAAATTCCAATAATGTGATTTATTATGTATCAGAGTATTGTTTACGTAAAATCAACAAAGAAGTGGCGGTTTGGTGAAAACTGAAAATGTAAATATCTCGGTTAATATTTCAAGATAGAGAATAAATCGTTCACTTAACACTATTTATAGTAAATTTAATTTGTAATAAGTTGATTCTGTATAATTTTTCGATCCGACGTATAGTAACGGAGATATCTCGAATTTGTTCGAAAATCCTCCCCTCTAACCCCCCTCCCACTGGTCCGATTTCAGCCATTAACGAACTTGATCTTTCTTTTTACATAAAAACGCTTAAATATGAAGTCTTGGTAGGATTAAACAAAAATTGCGACCGCTAGAGCGGTAACAGACAAATATATATATATATATATATATATATATATATATATATATATATATATATATATATATATATATATATATAGAGTTTTGAACGGACCTCATTTTCGTCATCTACTAGGTAGGAACGATGGACATTTAATTCAAAAATTCCGTCATGAGTACGACCTCAATAGCTTATTTCCCTTAAGGGAAATCTGCTAAAACCCGATATAAAACAATTTTTGTTGATTTTGACCAATTTAAAGAAATTAAGTCCTGGGAATTTTAGCAGATTCCCCTTGAGGTCGTACTCATGACGCGAGGTAAAAAAAAAAAAAACCTTGTTCCATATGACGAAATTGAGGTCCGTTCAAAATTATATATACGAGTATATAAATATATATATATATATATATATATATATTTGTCTGTTAACGCTCTAGCGGTCGCAATGTTTGTTTGATCGTTACCAAACTCGGAATTTAATCGTTTTATGTAAAAAGAAAGATCAAGTTCGTTAATGGCTGAAATCGGACCAGTGGGAGGGGGGGTTTAAAGGGGAGGATTTTCGGAAAATTCAAAATATCTCCGCTATTATGCGTCGGATCGAAAAATTGTATAGAATCAATCTTATTGAAAATTAAATTTACCATAAATATTGACCTACACATGTATTCTGTATCTTGAATATTAGCCGAGATATTTGCATTTTTATGAAGTCTGTGGTAGGGTGTTGTTCGGGTTAGTTCGGCCGTGCTCGGCTCTGGCGGAAGCTTCTAACCTAACCTGTCCTTTCTAACCCTACCTAACCTTCGTTACTTTGTCAGATTTATGCAAATACGGTCTGTTCATCCGCCCCCCCCCCCCTTCTTTAGTTCTTGGACTACTAAAATTTGAGTTATTAAAATATAAATTATTCTTACAATTCAGAAGCCGTTTCAGTTGGGAGTTTATTAAAATTAACTGAAAGATTTCTCATTACCGTTTGTATTTACTTATGTTGGTGTTGTGTTACCAGTATGCAGATTTCTCTATTGCTAAACTTCACATAGGAAATCTGCTTAGTTTACGCAGCCCCTGCGTGACGGACTTTTTTATTTTTGAAAGTTAATATTTGGTCATTAATAATAATGTTAAATTTTACTAAAGAGGTAACAATCCAATAAGCCCGCCATGCAGAGAGTGTATTAACTAATACGATTTTCCACGTGCTGGGATGACACGCTGTTCATCTCACCATGTATCTCTATTTCTAAGTAAAACGTTCGTCACGCAGGGACTGAGTAAACTAATAAGAATTCCCACGTGCTGGTATAGCATCTTTGTGAACTCGGTTCACCACATATGGTTAATTTCTAAATAAAAAACCTTTGAGTAGGAGAGGCTGCAGGGGGGGGGGGGTAAATGAGGGCTGACAACAAGGAACTACAAATAACTCGATTAGTACAATATTTGAGTTACGAAAGAAAAGTCCGTCACGCAGGGGCTGCGTAAACTAAGTAGATTTCCCATGTGCTGGTATACAATAGATAAATTTACATACTCCTAACAACACCACCGCGAATATTAAGTGAATAAATACAAACGGTAATCTTTGAGTCAATTTACATTTTAATAACAAAAATGAAAATTATCTGAAAGATTTCTCATTACCGTTTGTATTTATTCACTTAATATTACATTTTAAATTTATTTACATTTTACATTTTAATAACATTAGTGACTCAGGTTAGCCATGTGAGTAAAGCGCTGGCTTTAATATCATATGGTAAACCTTGAGAGGCGAGTTCGATTCCCGCTTGGGCAATAGGAATTTATTTAGTGAAGGACTCACTAAATAAATTCCTTAGTCCCACCTTGGCTAGAAAAGGGTGATAACCAGTAGATAACCCGCCCCAATTAGCGTTAGGAGCAAAAACTGGACGTTATCTCAATGACTCCAATTTTAATAATCCAAGAACAAAGACGGTGGGGTATATGTTCAAGAGAACATATTTGCATGTATCCCGTATAATAAAGGTGCCTTGAAAACAACATTTGGTATTTAAGCTTCGTATTAAGTGTGTTTTTATATACAACAGAGTGTTGTTTACGTGACTTGAGTAGGAGTGGGGGTTTGCTGAAGGTTGAAAACTACAAAATGCAAATATCTCGGTTAATATTCAAAATAAGTAATACATGTATATAACAATATCTATATTAAATTTAATTTGCAATAATATTGGTCAATACAATTTTTCAATCCGGCGGATAATAACGGAGATATTTTCGAAATTCCCAACTCCCCCACCCTCCCTCTACTGTAGTTAAGTTCAATTTAAATTTAAACGACAAGTGTCTTCTCTAAATATTAATACGACATATATGGTCTTTCTGACTCCTTTTCAAGGGCCATAATTAGAAAAAAAGGAGCACTATTAACAGACTTTTAAAACTATTTACAAAAATTAGTTGATTACAACGATAAAATTAAATTTGTAATTTTTTCTCTCTGTCATTTACATTGTCATATACATCTGCGTTTCAATTTATATTTTATTTAATTGCGGATCATTTAATGTTATTTTATTAGCAAAGTTCTTTTAAGGGATATGAGCTATTGAATTATTATTTTTATCTACACTAATGATATGCTGTTTCATTCACATTCGTAGATTTCGTGAAGATTCCCCATCGTAAAGAGCTTTCACAGTACCATACACTGCATTTTGAATATATTATATTTAGTTAAATTTATCATGTTAAATCTCGATTATGCTTTATAAGTATTCCCAAGCAATTTTACAGGCGTAATTACTGATTATAAGTGGATGATGTTTAAATGAATAAAATCTTTCCATTGTCTGTTTGTACTTATCTATTCCTGCATCATCACTATTTTTGAAGCAGAAGATGTTTATTATTTTATTTCTTCTAGCTTCATTTTTCATTAATATATGTTGTTTGAATCAGTCTTCTTTTCTAGCTTTTGCTCTTTTTTGGGGATTTGATGATCATTTTCTTATTATGTCTTCTTTCGCCGTTCTTAGTTCCATTTCTGGTATACTGTTCGTGCCAGTGGATTTAGCAATCAAAATCATAATTAATAATTAACACAATATAAAAAGCAGAACCACAATTAAAAATAAAAATATCATAGAGGGTGTCCGTGTATGCTATAAATCAAAGTAATTAGGCTTAATGACAGGATGTGTAAACAGATTTATTGGATTCAAATAGGGAAGCCACTATGTCATTTTCTAAATCCAATGCTTTAAAACATTTGTTCATTAAAATACTATTAAACGCCACTGAAGTTTACTGTTTGAGTGCCATAAATCGGTTGAAAAGTCCTGTCCGGCCTTCCACTCTAGAGACTTCATTGGAACCAGAGAGAGAGAATCCAATGCCACTGCTAAGTAAAACAATACTATTGTATTTAAATAACTACATAAATAACTAACAGCTAAGTAACTAAAATATTTTAACAGTCAGCAACCTAAAAGGTGTATGTCACTAGATATAAATTAAAAACTCTATTATTAGAATAACATGTTCCGTCAATCTGTAATAAGATCACTGGTCAAAGCGTTGATAGCATGCTTTACCCGGTGATGTTGCCTCGTGATCAGTCAGCAACATGTCATGTGGGCAATTCCCAACCACATGGGCCGGTGTTTCGATCTCCCTGCTAAACCTTCGACAGAGGGGTACAATATCCGCTGGTTTTGAGACAACTCCCGGAACACCACGCAATGGGGCGTAATTTATATTCAGTTTGACAGCGTTTGTCCATTCTGAAGCAGAGATCAACTGTTTCTCGGTCATATGCCTGTTCAGTCCTGAGTTTTCTTTAAAATGGTGGACTCCAACACCCTGCCACTTGCATGATGTCCACACCTCAAAGGACTTTTCTCTGAGAGTCTGCCTTATTTTCTTGACTGAGACTGTGTCCCCTCTGGAAACTACTACTACCTGCTCAGACATAGGTCGACCTCAGCTTCATAATGGAAGGTCCTCTGAAACAGTGGATCGCTCACCCGCACCAATTTGTAAGCTATTGCTAGATGCTGAAGTGGTACCTCCCATTCGCATCTCAGTAGACCAAGGCCACGATAACGACGCGGAGCGTAAAGCATGGCGGAATTTGTACTTGCTGGCAATCCAAGCATAGACTTGACACAACGTCGTATCGACATCGATACCTTCCAGCAAGGCTTACTAAACGGCGCTATCTGTAATGGGTATTTCAGAGGGGGGAACAAGTACTGGTTGAGTACATTAAGTTTCTGGTCAGGTTTTAGTAGCTGGGAGGACATTAGCTTCTCCAGATTTTCTGTCATCTGTTGAATGGCATTATCATTGACTACTACTTCACCAGAAATAGTGCAGCCGAGATACTTGACAGATTCGTCCTGATCGATTGACTGAATGTAGCTATCGTCCTCCAATGATAGTTTGTCATCCACAAGCTGTCCCTCAACCAATATTACTGCTTGAAAGGGTTTACCTCAAGTCCGATTTCCCATAAGAGCCTTTGGACCAGATCCGTCACTCGCTCTGCATACATCTTGTCCCTCGTCACAGCCTGGTCATCGGCAAATCCGGTAAGGATAATATCCTCCTCCTCTTCAACTAAAACTAAAGCTTTGTCGTCAAGGAATAGTGGTTATCCATCTGATCACCTTAATTATATTATGGAAACGTAATCTGTTTTTTCTTTATGACTCAAACTCAAATTGTATCAGTGACAGTTTACTTAAGCGAAATGCTATTGAAGTATATTTTTCAGTAAGATTGTGTTTGGTGGGGGGAGGCACTACATCCACGAAATGTTTGGTTTCTCGATTGTTTGGCTGGTAGAGTCACCTCTGTGACGGCTATTATTATTTGTTGGTTTTATATATCTTATCACCCAAAGTTAACATATTTACTTATTAATTAAATATTTTCTCTATACTAATCTACCTTTAATTAATTAGAAACTAGACCAAATATTTTAAGCCTTTTCTTTTTGATTATCAAAACCAGGCAATGGGCTGTAGCTTCTCATAATACAATTTGGAGTTATTTTATTTATTTAAAAAATATGAGTAAATGATTGAAATTAGTATATGGAAGATTCTAGTAGACTAATGTTTTGGATGCTTATGAGACTTTTGGTCAATTGATATTCGAGTGACTCTTTTAGGAATCATACATACTAATAATCATAACATATATAATTAGCACAAAGATATTTTATAGATATTTTGAAAATAAAATATAGCCCAGAATTAAATTAAGGTTAATTAAGGTTTCATGCTAGACATAGATAGATTCCTATAGGGTGGTAAGTTCAAGTTTAGAGACATTTAGTACTTTAGATAAATTTGAAAGAGTCTAAATTATTAAATGATAGTAGTTAATTAGTTCAGGGATAGATAGTGGCGCAACATTAGATAAATGTTTTGGCTCTCAAAGAGATCCAATGAAGTCAGCTATCGATAAATAGTGGCTCTTGGTGCAACCAGGGAGCACCGCATTATTTATCAGTAACTCGAATATTGTCGGGCTTAGTAGTTTTTTTCTGTATTTCCAACATTCAGTAAACCCCCCTCATCTGCCCATCAAATTTTCACGTTAAACTATTACATCACTAAATAACTCCTGGTAAGCTTAAGTATCAAAGTTTACATAGGGTTCTTACTAGGAAGCTAAAGTGTTTTTTAAGAGGCGTTATCAGTAAATATTTTGTTATCATGGTTTATAAGGACCATACTCGTTATTTAATGGTTTAATCGCTCAAGTGGATTAGGAATCTTGAGGGTTTAGAGATATCATGCATGCTCTGCTTCTATCTTCATTATTCGATCTTTAGCTTGTTAGACATAGAGTTTAGTTACAAGGAAGACATCTCTTGAGTATTACGTTAGTAGAATGATTATTGATGTTCTTAAGCACAAAAAAAGGTTTAGAATGTTTAATCAGAATGTGTTTCTTTATTCTTCATCTCATAACTGCTAAAAACAAAAGTCTATCTTGTGAATCTATAAAACATATGTGTTTCACCTAATCTATATCTTACAATTACATAGAGATATAAATATAACAATCTTTCATTATAATATCACTCCCTAACAATTGATGACGTCAAGTTTGGACGGTTGCCTCCTTGGTAGGATTAATGGACATTGGAAAAGCGCGTCTGAATTTGTCGTAGGCTTGCTTTTCTATAATGGGAAATTTGATATTTTAAAAACATTTGGATGTTGTGAAAGTAGCAAACTACTCATTATATTGCTATAGTCATTTATAGGTTACAGGATCTTAAGTCTTAGTAGTGTTTGTTTATTGTTTCTGTTGATTTGTTGTTTTGTTTAGGTTCCTACTGAAGCAATAATATATTCTGGAATTTCATCGATTTCACCCCTTGTTTGAGCAATATCCATAGAAGCAATTAAAACAAAGTTTGATAAATTATTATTATTGCAAAAAGATTCATCGTTAAAACAGTTAATGGATGCTAGTAAAAAGGGTAGTAATTGTGGAAGCGAAGAGGGACGGGAACAGCCTTACATTTGCATAGGAAACAAGAAGTATGAAGTAAATAAAAAAAACACAAAAAGTATGATTGGATTTTTAAATGACAAAAATAAAGAGGTAGAGGATAGTGGACTTTTAAAAAAAAAGTCTTGTTTAGCGAGTTGATTATACAGCTGAGTGAAGGTTAATCCGCTGTTTAAATGCGGCTGTTGGGTAGGGGGAATAGATGAGGGGGGCCCCAATATGCAGATCTCAAGGCAACAAATTATACTCCCCGCCTTGTATATATGCTCACCGCCCTTGTAATAATCTCTCCGGCTTATAATAAGTCTCATTCCTTTTCTCTTCCTTGCCTTTCAGTAATACCGCTTGTACCTCCCTCTACAATTTGATGAAACACTAATACGAAACCGATGGGAGCTTGTTGACCGTTTAGCTCCCTCGTAATAAATTGGTCAAATGCGTGGCAGGTAAATAACAACATTAAATCTATATAGGAAATGATGTTTCATTCAACCTGCCATTCTTGACAAATTAAGTTTATTAGTAGTTACATTTTTTTTTTTTACTGTGTACTCCTTCGCTACTGAAATAAGGCATAACAAAAGAACTTGTATAAGTGGCCTGGCGCAGTTAATGAATGACTTCTAGATAAGTTGATTGAGTTTGAGTCCTTCTCGTTCAAAATAATGTAGCAAATTTCAAAAAAATTGAAATATCTCCGTTGTTATGCGTCGGATCGAAAAATTGTATAGAATAAATCTTATTGAAAATATAATTTTCTGTAAATGTTGTTATATACATATTTTCTCTATATTTAATATTAATCGAAATATTTGCATATTTTAGTTTTTGGACGTCAGTAAACCGACAGTCCTACTCATGTCATATTAACAATAAGTTGTTGTATCATGAACCAATTCATTCCAACTCGTTTTTATTGAACTATTACTTTGTGCGACACGTGTGTGCTGACGTCATGTGATGGCGTTATCAATTAAGATTTTTCGTTCTTTCGTCGAAAATGTATATTTGATCTGTACCATAATCGATATTTAGCCATTTCAGTCAACACTAAATATCTTATTTCTTATTAGCTGAAATCTGAGCTGGAATAGAGGGGATTTAGAGAGGGAGAATTAGAAAATTCTAAATATCTTCGTAATTATGAGACGGATCAGAAAATGTTATAGAATCAATCTTATTAAACTTTTGATTCTATACAATTGTTGCTCTATGCATTTTTTGGCAACTCATGCATTAAGGGAGTTTATCGTACTTTCTTGTTTTTTATCTTCAGTAACCCCCCCCCCCCCTACCCACTTCTACTCATCGGTTTTCGTTTACATATAATTAGAAAATACGTGGTGATATGAGAGAACGAGTGTTATACCATCACGGGAAATCTGCTTAATTTACGGAGCCCCTGCGTGACCGACTGTTCTGATTACTGCCATAGGGCCATCCCTGTATCTTCAGAGCTACAACACAGCTCACTCTGACTTACTTCAGGCATAGTTCGCATATAGATTTTATCATAATGATTATTTTGTGTAATACATGAAATGAATGACAAGTATTTCTAGTAATTGTATTAACTAGGAATATAAGTTTTATTTATTTCCCCCCTATTATTATTAGCATTTTTCATTAATTAATTCATTTGTTTATAAGGTGACATACACTCATATTTATACCTCAGTTTTTGTATTTATATTATATTATTATACATTTTGTATATATTTACGAAGTTTATTTATTTATTTATTAAGTACTTGTTTATTTTACATTGATTTCCCTTAGATTTTTCTAAGTACCATACGCCATAATATTCATAATTATGAACTCCATTGTTTATTATAAACTATACAGGAGTCAAAAATACAAATTTATTTACCCAAAAGTGGCTCCAAGCACAACGATATTATCTATTTTATGTATTTAATTAGCATCATTAAAAATACTCTAATGTGTAACCGAAGAAAAACATGAAAAAACTTTGTATTCAAAGTTGTACTTACTTTTGCTCTGTTTTGTGTAACATTAGTGGATCAATGTTAACAATTAGCAGACGTGAAAGGGTCCACCTCCCCAACAATTTCAATCCCCTTTAACATTTTTTTGTTTAAATAATTTACGATATTTAAAGAAATATTTATTTGTATTTCTGGGGGAGAACTTAACATCACTAAAAGAACAGATTATAAATGTTTGGTATCCTTTATAAATAGTAACTGTTATCCTTTACCATGTCAAGTTTGTTGAGTACATACGTTCTACTGGTTTAAACACACCATTTAATGTTTAGCCGTAATTTAAAACAAGCATCACCATTACTTTCAATTATTAAGCAATTCTCTTCCAGCAATGCCCTTCAAAGTCAGCCGAATAAACGGTGGTTTGTCTGGAACCGAATGTGTTATCCCGTCACAACATCCGCTAAATTATTTGGTTTAAATTATAGCAACTTCGGATATTGTAAATATTAAACCATAGGGATACTTAAATATAAGTCTAAAAACATAACATCATTGTTCATAGTATGCCTATATTAAAAACACTTAAATGAGTGATAGCGTATATCTCGTTTATACTGCGTTATACGACAAAAGTATATATGACACAGGTTGGTCTAACTAACAAAATAAACACCTTCTCTTATTAGTATGATTGCCAGAAACCCAATATGTAACAAAATATCGCGAGTTTCGGCTTCTCTTATAATCCCTAACCTTTTTGTGCCCTTTAAAATTGTTCACTCCCGCAATAGTTTTTAGGGTACATCTCGTCTATACTTGGGTACACGGCAAGAGTGTATTTAACAAAAATTACTTTACATAACAAAATAAACAACTTTTATGTGCCTTTTGACCAAAAATCCAATAGGAAACGAAATATTGCAATTTTTCATTTCTGGGCTCCCTTATAATCCCCCTCGTTAAAATAATGTACAGACAGGCGTTTTATATATATATATATATATATATATATATATATATATATATATATATATGACGGAAGAGGATGGTTTGCTTTCGGCTATACAAATTCTCAATTCTTCAAATAGGCGAATTTATTAAATATCCTGACAGTTTCGGCCACCATAGGTTCCCTTCTTCAGAGCAATTGTAGTAGAGGAGGAGCAGGGAGCAAAAATATAATAGTTTTCAAACAATAATTAGCATCAGATGGAAATACATTGAAGTTATACGAATATTCTAAATTGGCCTAAAGGTAAAATAAATGTAAAATAGTCAGGGTTTTAAAAACACAAACATTAGAATTTTGAAATATATATTTAGCATATTACGCATGACAGGGCCTTGTCGGCCATGAAGTGTGAATTTCTTTACGAGGTTAAGCTGAACACTGCAGAGGGCCTACTTATTAAACTTGATAAAATGGAGGAATCAGAACACAATCTGAATAGAAAGGAAGAGGTAGCCAGGCTGCGATATCGCCCTCTCCCAAGTTGCAAGGTAGGAGACGCATACCCGGCAGCCGTGGTCCAAACTACTGCTCTCTAACGCTCTTCAAAGGTATCTACTCTCTACTCTTCTCTATCGATTCTTTGGTTTTTACTTTATGTTGTTGCTGCCATGGACACTTTCCTCTGGTATACCTGTTTTCCCATTACTTTTTAGATTGCTTTTTAATTTATGTCTTAGGTTTAAGAGTTGATTTAGGTTTTAGTTTTATCGAATTTTGTCGTTTTTTAAAAGAATCATTTATTCAGTTAGATATAGATATGTAAGATGTTAACACGTAATTTTCTCTCAATTTTGGACCGATCCTATTCCGAACCAACGATGATTATTTTTTTTTTGTTTTTTGTACGTGTTTATTTGATTTTTCCAATCAAAACCCGACTTCAAATTCATTTTGTAGGTCAGGCATTCAGAACGAAACATTCGATTAGCGATTTATTGAAGAACATGTAGAATGAGCTAAACCTATCAGAAAATCCTAAGAAAATTTAACAACTAAATATTTAACACGGAACAAAACTTACAATTTAATTCGCGTTACTTCAAAAATTAGAAGAACTGAAGCATAAACTACATCGATTTCGTCAAACTATTGCTGATTGCTTTTTGGAAAGTAAGCTCACGTAATTTCGTGATTATTACGATATTGAAACAACTATATCACTCTATGTAGATGTAACAATCTTCTAAACTTTACGTTATATAACTCCCAAAACGTTTTCGAAACATTTTTCAGTAGATATATTTTACTAGAATAAACAGCCTGTTTTGTTAATACCTTTTTATTGGAATTATCTACCAGCTTAATTAGCTTCTCTGCATATAGGATATTAGTCGGTAATTTGTATTTATTTATTAAAACATCAATGAAACTAAGACTCTCAGTGTGACAAAAATGAAAGAACACGCCCAGATTGGGATCTGGCTTTCTTTTTTCACGACGAAGGAAAAAAAGATGGAGGGCAGGCTGACCCAAACCAATTAGCTTTAGTTTCTAGTCCTCCTTTTTTCATAAAGGAAAGGCGAAAAAAATAATTTGTGTGTGTGTGTGTGTGAGTGTGAGAGTGAGAGAGAGTGTTTGTATATAACCTAAGGGTTGACAGGTGGCAAAAGTGATTAGAAAGGAAAAAGAAACTAACAAGATAATAAGGAGGGGCGTTTGGGCTGCATTAATAGAATTCAGTGAAATGTGTGGTAAAAAATACTTGAAATGAGCAAGAAAGAGGCGTCTGGAAGAGACTGATAAGATTATCTGGCACGGTTACGGATAAAGAAAATATTTTGTTTCCTAGGGGCGCGTAAACAGGGTCGCATTGATTCAACGTGATATATATGAAGAGGGAGGATCCAGTAATATATGGGAGAAACACAGTTAATTCAAATAACATAGTTGATGATATTTCTTAACCTTTCTTCAAACCACCAAGAATATAACGAAACTTTCATAAAGGAAGAAGGTAAAAATGAGGTAAAACTAAGGTCTGTTAAGCGAATCTAGAGAAATTGAGTGAGAACTAATGAAGGCTGCTCAATGAAAATAAAACGGCTTCAAATTGGATTATTTAAAAGATACATGGTTTCCGACAGAATGTGAAATCAATGAAGGCACAATGGTTTTCAATGAAGAACGAAAGGGTAGAAGCTAATGATTGACAGTAAGTTGTAGTAAATAATTCTTAGACACATAAAATTATATTATATAAAATTATATTATATTACATTATATATATATATATATATATATATATATATATATATATATATATATATATATATATATGTTACGATGAAACACCGAAATCAGAAGAATGTCGACATTCACATAGTCGCTTGGTGTATGTCCAAAATATTTCCTAAATACCCATATTTCTGATTTATTTTATTATTTTACGTCCACTTAATGCAACTAGGCTAATCGGGACGGGTTATCTACAGGTT
Organism: Riptortus pedestris; assembly: GCA_019009955.1. NCBI lineage: Eukaryota > Metazoa > Arthropoda > Insecta > Hemiptera > Alydidae > Riptortus > Riptortus pedestris. Next base: position 105,311,656 of record CM032228.1, on the reverse strand, counting down.
ACCATCCTTTTCTAGCCAGGGTGGGCCTAAGGAGTTTATTTAATGAGGCCGTCATTAAATAAATTTCTACTGCCCAGGGCGGGATTCGAACTCGCCACTCTAGGTCTGCCATGGAAGATTAGGACCAACGCCCTAACTCGCATGGAAAACCCGAGCCCCTATTTCTGACTTTCACCGGTGAATGTCGACATTCACCATGATGAGATTTCTACATACTCCGGTGAGGGTCCGAATGTACAAGAATGTAATGAAATATTCGATCTTTCACCGACGTACTTGGTGTTTGTAGACATTCACCGGTGAATGTCGACATTCACTGATTTCGGTCTTTCACGGTAACACACACACACACACACACACACACACACACACACACACACACACACATATATATATATATATATATATATATATATATATGTGGATGAGTGTGTATTCAGATTGATCGTCTCCGTCCAGGATGCCTTGAAGTATTGGGTTGATGTGAAATTGATATAGGTTATTAATATTCACGCTTATCTTCAGTTAAGGTATATATATATTTAATCAAAGTAATTTCCGTCAGAATCAATGCACTTTATACCAACAACTGTGTCCATACCGTTTTTTTTGGGCGCAGTTTGGGCTTGTAGAAATGTTTTGGTTACTCATCTTTCCCCAGCAATTGTCTGCAACGCCTTCTGAGATTGGAACTGGATCTTGGACGACACAATGCGATCGAGAAATGTATAATTTTTGTGACGTGTCAGAACTATGGAACAGATATTAAAGTGGCGATTTTTTTGGTGCGGTACCCAACTTTTTTACCTTATCAATTACGTCCAAGTGGCGTACAACGGCGTATTGGATTTTACTGATGAAATTCATGGTGAAAGATAGGGTATTAGGTAAAGTTTATTGTGGTTTATTAGGAATAAATGTTAAGATTAGCTTCGTTTACACAATTGGTATTAAGATATTGCAAGGGAGGAAACCTGCATTAATTTCGCATTAATCCAACATTTGGAGGTTTACAACATACCTCCAAATGTTAGGCACACACACACACACACACGCCCGCGCGCGACAATTTTTAGTTTTATCAGTACGAAGGTAGGTATTTCTAAGCGTTTCCTGTAAATAGAAAGATCATGCTCGTTAACTAGTGAAATGAAACCGAGAGGAGGAGGTCGGGTCATAGATTGGATAAAATGAAATTAAAAAATAAAGAGTCGAAATATATCTGTTATTATGAGTTGGTTTGAAAAATGTTAAACCTGACTCTTAATACAAATCATTTTCATTCTATACAGTTTTTTTCTAACAGCAATATTTGCCGAGATATTTAGAGTTCTTTTTCATTTTCTCACTTCAGTAGTCCTACTCATCTCAGGTTAGGAGGTTATATCACAACTCGTTTTATTTAATGCTTAAAGGCGTGTTTCATAATCGGACAAGGTGGAGTGTGCGTGTATTTAATTTTACCTCATTTCATTAAGACGAAGATGCAAAATTAAGATTTCAAAATATCTGTTATAATGTGTCTGATCGAAGGATACTATATAATCAATTTTGTTTAGAACAAAGTTCTACAACTGCTGATCTATATAATTGCTTTTGTCTAACTGAAATTTGTTAGAATTCTTTGTATTTTTTTATTTACAATATTTTTAACCCCCAGTTCTACTCATACTCACTTGTGGCACTAAATTTCTCAAGCATAAATTTAAAATCCTTTTTACGTGACGTCAAATTGCAAAAGAAATACAGAAAATAACGTAGAATGATGCCATCAGCAGACGGGAAAGCTGCATACTTTACGCAGTACCTACATGACGGACATTCGTAGCAGATTTCCCTTAAGGGAAATCAGCAATTGAGGTCGTACTCATGACGCGATTTTCGAAAATTTTCTTCAAATGTACATCGATCCTTCCCAGGAGATGACGAAAATGAGGTCCTTTCAAAATTTATATATATATATATATATATATATATATATATATATATATATATATATATTAGCGGTCGCAATTTTTATTTGATCGTTACCAAACTCGATATTTAAGCGTTTTATGCAAAAAGACAGGTGAAATTCGTTAATAGCTGAAATCGGACCAGTGGGAGGGGGGGTTTAGAGGGGGGACTTTCGAAAATTCGAAATATCTCCGTTACCGTACGTCGGATCAAAAATTATTTAGAACTAATCCTATTGCAAATTAAAATTACTACAAATATTGTTCTATACATATATTCTCTATCTTGAATATTAACCGAGATCTTTGCAGTTTTATTAAATGGGGGCCGATAACGGATGAATCAGTTTCCCACCAAAAGCTAGTTCGGCTGTAACTGTGCGGCTCTCATATAGAGATTTCTCTATTGTATAACTTCACGTGGGAAATCTGCTTAGCTTACGCAGCCCCTGCCTGACGGACTTTTCTTTCGTCATCTCCTAGGTAGGATCGATGGAGATTTGTGTGGAATTTTTAAAAATCACGTCGTGAGTACGACCTCGATAGCCGATTTCCCCTAAGTGAAATCTGCTAAAACTAAAAATAATTATCTTCTCACATTTTCGAGTAAGAGAAAAAAACGCAGTCGGACCAATTGTTGAAAATTACATTTGTATCTAGATTGGTTATGTAACACTTTTTCATCTGGATCAGAATGATAGAGGTGCTTCGAATTTTAATTTTCACCCTATAAATCACCTCTCCAACTTCAGTTTTAACATTTTTTCTTATTATATGAAGCGTTTCAATACTACTTTAATATTGCCGCTATTTTATTTCTACCTTAAATAATTTACCTATTTCTTAATAGCCTTGTTAGTTAATTACTAGCAAGGTAGATAATGAAAGAACATTTGAATGCAATTTAAATACTGGATTCAGTCATTAATTTTGACACTCTTTTTTATAGTTGTTGTTGTGCTACCAGTATGTAGATGTTTCTATTATTAAGCTTCACGTGGGAAATCTGCTTAGTTTACGCAGCCCCTGCGTGACGGACTTTTTACGTAGTGTTGTGTTAAACCTTGAGCCTCCAGCAGTCGTTGATGTAAGTGGCTACTGGGTTATCAGGCAGATTGCCACCTTTAATGCTGTACTTACGTTGATCACTCCCATTACTACTATTCCCATACCCATAATGATACAGCTGTTATGGTAGCAGTGTAATACTTTATCAATAACGCATCTTTTAATACCACTGTATAATAAGTTTTTTCGATTCACCAAAGACATGATTATCATAGTTTCAAACATTTAATGAGTTCCCTTTCAGCAAAGATGGGATCGCTGGCTTCATTCTATTAGTTTTCATTTAGTAATTAACTCATTAAATAACATCCCTAGTCCCACTACATAAAAGGGTAGAAACCTGTTGATAAACGTTTCAACTAGCAGTAGTAGAATAAAGCGGACGTTAACAAATAACGTATCATTTCATTTTCAACGGTATGGACATCTATAATTCAGGTTTTGCTAGAATACATAACTGCCCTATGGGTGAAAAAAGGAGTAATGACTTGTATGCTTAATTAATCTTCCAGAAGCCATGCATATTTAAATATTTTAATTTAATTAATTATTTCTGAATAATTATTTATCACTGCATATGATGTTAGGTGTATATTATCAGTGCTTTCAGTCTTGGAATATTTACAACTCAAAGAGAGGAATTACTATGTGAAGCATGTGCAATTCCTTCATTATTAGCTGAATAAACAAACCTCTGTATAAAGAGTGTATCGTGCCTCTTACAATTAAAACAATAAGACCATAACTAATCGGCCATAAAAGTAACCATGACTGATCGACTCGTGGAAACATACAAGTAACCAGGTTTACGGTGGCCCAAGATTGGAAATTATATTCCAATTCTTTCAGTGGCCGTCATCTGGCTGCGTAAGCTAAGCAAGTAATCCATCTGTTGGAGTCACCTAAATTTTAGGTTTATTTTAGGAACGTTTCTTGTTTTATTATCTATTCATAATTTAGTAAGTATCATATGCAAGCAACAGTTGAAATTTAAGCTGGTCTCGACATTTTTTTGTGATATACTAGTTAATACTGGAAAAAAATAAGTAGATTTGGGGCTTAATAAAGGTTTAAAACACAGAAGTACAAATATATGTATTCCAGATAGATGAAAAATACCAATAGTGCAGAAACTACAGAAAATTATCATCGATAGATAAACAAAAATTGCGACCGCTAGAGCGTTAACAGAGAAACATATATATTTTTTTTACAAATATATATATCTATATCTATATATATATATATATATATATATATATATATATATATATATATATACTAGCTCAGATACCCGGCTTCGCCCGGGAATTCATTTGAGGCTGAATGGTGATGGTATTTTTTAGCAGGCTTTACATTGCACAATATTTTGACATTTACCCGTCCCAGTGTTTAGGATTGATACCCGTATTTCCCGTGGATTTGCTAATAATAGAATTATTTGTTCGATAAGACTTCACTGTCTTCGATATTTTTATATTTCCCGTCTCTTATACATGTAAATATGGTGAATTTTTATTTCAGGCCTCCCTTATAACCCCCCTCCCGTTCGAACCTAAAAATTTTAATATAAGTTATAATCATGGAAGAATTAATGCTAATTGACATACCGAGTTTTGTTAAGTTCGGTTCAGCCGTTAGTGCCCGCTAAAGTTTTAACGTATAACTCATTTATACTTAGGTATACGACAAAAGTGTATATAACAAAAGTTACTCCAAATAACAAAATAGACAACTTTTGTCATGTTTATATTTGCGGAAAAACCAATAGGAAACGAAATATCGCTATTTTTAATTTCAGGCTTCCCTTATAACCCCCACTCCTGCCCGTCCATAGAAATGTTGGTATGGCTTATTATAATGAAGACCTCACTGCTAATACACATACCGATTTTTATTTAGTTCGGTTGAGTCTTTTTTGGCAAATCATATTGTTGACTCCCGCTATAATTTTTAGCGTATAACGCATTTAAACTTCGGTATACGACAAAAGTGTATATAACAAAAGTTACTCTAAATAACAAAATAAACAACTTTTGTTATGTGCAAATTTGCCGAAAAACCAATAGAAAACGTAATATCGCTATTTTTAATTTCTGGCTTCCCTTATAACCCCCACTCCTGTTCGTCTCAGAGAAAATTAATATAGCCTAAAGTCTAAGTTGGGTTAGTAGTAATATACATACCAAGTTTCATAAAATTCGGTTCAGCCGTTTGTGCGTGAAAAGGTAACAAACAAACAAACAAACAAACATACACGAAAGAAACAAAATGCAGATATGGTGTCTATGACATGTGAAACGAAAAGTTATCGTGAAATTTCGCGAAAAAAATCAATGTACAGACAGAGGTTACAATTTTATATATATATATATATATATATATATATATATATATATATATATATATAGATACATACAGAACATTATCATAGATTTACATATAGCATACCTCAGTAGTTTGACCTTTAGAAGAGACATGTCTTCATCTCTAATCCCTTTGTTCCCAGTCCGATTTTGGTCATTAATTAATTAAGTTCACACAACACACACACACACACACACACACACACAATATATATATATATACCAAATAAAAGGTTGGAACCGCCAGTATAGATGATACTGTAGTCATATCTGTCGGTGCACACCGTCGTCACTGGCTGATGGTCGAGTACAGTTGGCATTGTGCTATCGATGCAAAGGCACCATCTTCAAGCCGTCTATAGTAGTAAGAGTACGAAGTTGTTAGACAGCCATCCCTCCGTAGACCGTAGCCTGGCATATGCTGACTAATGAAGGCATTAGCCAGTACAAGTATGCAGACTGCTCTCTCTCTCCCTCTCTCTCTCTCTCTTCTCTCTCTCTCTCTCTCTCTCTCTATATATATATATATATATATATATATATATATATATATATATATATATATATATATTCCCGCACGCTTGTGGGTGTGCTGGTGTGCGAGTGTGATTGTGTGTCACCCTTGAATGGGAAAGCCTATTTATCTTGACATTCAGAAAATAAAATGATGTGTAGAAAGTAGTAGATCTAAGTTCACTAACCACAAAAGTTATTTTAGGTAATAGGGGGGGGGGGTCGTAAGTTGGCCGGACGTACGAAATGGCAGGTTTCATACTTTTTGGCGATTCGGTGAATTGAGTAGGAAATTCGATAAATACACAGGTCAACAGGATGTTTTTATTATTGATTAGATACGTAAACAAAATCACATAGTCAGAATGCTCTGAAATAAATGAATATATAAACTGTGTAAAAGCCATGAACACGAAAAACATTATTTATACATGGAGTATAAAACCCTTTTATTAGTGACGTCCAAGAGCCCCAGCCGGCTGGAATATTCGAATATAGGTTATTTATATAGGTCCTAAAAAGTTAAACCTTCTAATGGAATAGCTTTTGCTGATGTAATGTAGAGACAAATAGAATTTTATTATCAATGTCGTTCATTATGATTCATTTTTAATGAGTAATACAAAAGTAACTAATGTATCATGACATATTCAAACGTGAATTATTAAATACGTTAATAAAAATATTATGAGATAAAACAAGTCGAGTACAATGCGTTGTTAAATTTTCCCCTTGCTAGTAATTTATTAATTATTAAGGGCTTTCAATTATTAGATATAATTCCATTGAACTTATGTACATACTTTCTGTTACTAAAATTTAAACGAATTTCCTTCCCTTTGACAAATACCCTTTTTTATTGACATAACCAGTCCTAATTTAATAATCATGATGAGTCTTCGAGCAATAATAACCTCGATGCTGATTACCTTAAAACGACCAATAAACAAAAGAAATGATGTTCTATTGTTTGTTGTTTACTGTTTGCACTTCTAGTTGTTCTATAGGCCAATAGAAGTTATAAAGAAGTGTATTTCTTTGAGTGTTGACAAACCAAACATTTCATTGAAATTATTATAAAAAAAAAAGAAAAAGCAGTCAGGGGACTGCCGGTAGAAGTGAAAACTCCTTTAGCTTTGATCGGTCAATTTTGGCATTGCTGAGAAATTTTTTTTACGAAGTCTTATTTTAAAAATATTTTTAGTTATTTATCAATAAGTAACAGTTATGTTTTATTTTACATGAAAAAATGAAATGACAAAAATAATAGTGATAAAAAAAATAATGTACCACGAATTGTTTTATTTATCAATATAAAATACTATACATAATTATTTCAGTTATTTTACATAAAAGAAAAAATTACATTTCAGAATTATTACAAATGCTTTACAAAAATAAGTTAACTACACTCAGAAAAATCAATTTCTATCCATAATTTCAACAACTCTTGCACCATCATCACTGCCAGCATCATCACCAATTTCTAAAACTGATACAATCGGTATATGGTAGCTAAAGTAGGATGCAAACAGTTTTGATTCGAATTTATTTAAATATTCGAATTTATTTATTTAAATATTCGAATTTATTTATTTAAATATTCGAATTTATTTAAACTTCGGATTAAAATATCTATGAAAGTAAAAATGGTAGATCCTCTTTAAAATGGTATGCGAACGAAAACTCTAGCTAATTTGGTTCAGGAGTTATGAAGAAAAGAAGCTCCTTTAGCTTTGAGTTGAGTACTAGCGGTGGCGGTGGCGGTGTCGCGATTTCATACTTTTTTCGTCTCCCGCAAATGCTTCCTTACGGGGTGCACAACGTGCCTAAAGAAGTTTTCACTTCAATTGTAAATAAACTATCAAATGATTAGGTTATAAAATACGATATGATTTTATTTCTAAACCTTAGTACTAGCGGTGGCGGTGGCGGTGTCGCGATTTCATACTTTTTTCCTCTCCCGCAAATGCTTCCTTACGGGGTGCACAACGTGCCTAAAGAAGTTTTCACTTAAAAAAAAAAAACATATCTATAACTCTGTTAATATTTGAATTTCAATAAAACTGATTGATTAACAAGGTGGGCACTCTTCAGTGTGACATAACATATAACGGATTTTACATTCTTCCCGTTCTTACGTATTTAATGGTCTCAAATCAATTTTCAAGTCAATATTGGTCCTTGGGTGTTATACCTACCTCATCGCCAATACAAACAATCTGTCGGGACTAAAGTCGAAAAATTAATAGTGAATAATCCTGTGGGAAATTATGTAAAATTTGCTTATAAGTTATTTATTTCAGGAAACGAATAAATAATAGACATAGGAGGAAACACATAGTAAGCACTTGGAGTCAGCAACTGGCTTACCAAGTAAGTCAAGAAACATCTATTTGCTATTTTAAATCTTGAGCTTATTCAATTAGCAAATTAAACATATCTGTCGTGGATTTAGTTGAGCATTACTATAATAATAACTTCATGATTTCTTGTTATTTTTATTAGAAGTATTCTTCTCTTAAATTGTGTAGGAAGAATACGATAATCTCATCTCGAAGGTCTTTAACTTATGTGGAACCTAATTATTGGCCCATTATAATCTTAGAATAGAATATAGTTTACATATTTATCAACCTCAAGTTTGAATTGAAAAATAATAAATTTTGAATATTGTACTGAATTATGTATGTATTATTATGCACAAATTGGGCGCACTCTCAATTAAGACATAAAAATTCCGTCACCCAGGTGCTAAACTAAGAATATTTTCCACGTGAAGTTTTACAAAAGAGAAATCTTCATACGAGAGCCGACCAGTTACGCAAACTGCCGAACTAGCTTTCGGCGGAAACGAATAGAACCGACCATAGCCGATCTCATCTCGTCCGTTACTCTTAATAAAAATGCAAATATATCATTTAATATTCATGATAGAGAATAAATGTATATAACAATATTTATAGTAAATATAATTTGCAATAAGGACGGTTCTATACAAATTTTCGACCCGACGTATGGTAACGGAGATATTTCGAATTTTCAAAATTCCCCCTCTACACCCCCCCCCCCCCTCCCACTCGTCCGAACTCAGCCGTTAACGAACTTGATCTTTCTTTTAACATAAAACGATTAAATAACGAGCTTGGTGACGATTAAACAAAATTGCAACCGCTAGAGTGTTAACAGACAAATATGTATATAGTTTTGAACGGATCTCATTTTCGTCATTTCCTGGGTAGGATTGATAGACATTTGAAGAAAATTTTCGATAATCGCTTCATGAGTACGACCTCAATAGCTAATTTCCCTTAACGGAAATCTGCGAAAATGCAATATTTAAAATTTCAACAGATTGAGAAAGTATTTCATAATAAGTTGCCAGTAAGCTATATAATGCCCAGGATGCTTCATAAAATTTTACGGAAGAAATCAACTGAAATTTAGATTCCTTTGTCAAAGTTTTAAAACGAAAGAAAGCATGTAATATAAGCCCGCCTTACGGGCCAAGTGTTCTGGAAGGGAGTAGAGGAGTTTAAAACTTTTATTCATAGGGTCCTAACATTTCTGAGGGAGCCTTTAAAGGAGTGCACAGACCGTGGTCCTAAGGCCAATCAGGGGTAGGCAGGCTCCCTACTTCAAGGAAGTTCCCATTTAACTTTGTTACTCAGCAGGACAAACACTGTCAGGAAGGAGAAATGCTGCTCTAATGTTGAAGAATGTATAATTGCCACCAAAAAGAGTTAATTCCTTCAAAAAAATATTCTTAAAATTTTATGGCAAGGGTCCCAAATAAAAGCGTTGTTTCGGTGCAAACTTTATTGAAACTGCCCTACATATTTCATGGCTTATCTGCCACCTCTTCAGGGGTTATCCCTTTTAAAAGAAAAAAAATATCGTGTTCGAGATTGACTTGTAAATAATCAATTTTGGTCAGCTGACATAACCTTCCTTGGGAACCTCTCAGTTTCATATACCTCCTCTGTGAGGACTCTCGCAGCGTAATCCGAAAGTTAAAAGAGCACTTCAGAAATGTAAGTAGCAATTTATTATTATATTTAATAAATATATAAGATGAAGACACCTACTAATACAATATATAGCAAAAGAATTATTAAGGGATGTGTTAAATTAATGTTACTAATAATTTTTTATATATTTTTTCTTTTAAAAGGGATAGCTCCAGAAGAGGTGGCAGATAATCCATGAAAATTGTAGGACAGTTTCAATAAAGTTAGCACCAAAAAAATGTTTTTTATTGGAGACTCTTGCCATACAATTTGAAGAATATATAAATAATATTGGATCCGGAATAAGAAGATTAAAAAAATAGCTCAAGTGCAATCTGAGTGATTAAATCTAGTAAATATTCTCCTGAAGAAGCTTAGACATTAAGCTTGAATTTAACTTGGATACAAATTATATATTAGAAATTCGCGGATAAATAGTGAGGAAAAACGTAATGTAACCTGAATAGATAAATAATATTGAGAGATATAGTTTGGAAGCTGGGGTTCTATTGAGGTCGTACTCACGCGATTTTCGAAATTTTTCTTCAAATGACCATCGATCCTACCCAGGAGATGACGATAATGAGGTACGTTCAAAATTTTATATACGTATATATTTGTCTGTTACCGCTCTAGCGGTCGCAATTATTGTTTAATCGTCTCGATATTTCGTCGTTTTACTCGTCTCTCTCTCTCTTACTCTCGAATCTCTCTTATTGCAAATTATATTTACTATAAATAGTGTTATATACATTTATTCTGTATCTTGAATATATATATAGCTTGTGAGATGAGATCGGCTATATATTTCCATCAAGAGTATAACTGTTCGGCTCTCTATTCTGATTCTCTATATTCAAGTGGGAAATCTGCCTTAGTTTACGCAGCCCCTGCGTGACGGACTTTTTAGCAGATTTCCCTTAAGGGAAATCATCTATTGAAGTTGTACTCGACGGAATTTTTGTAATTTTTCTTCAAATGTCCATCGATCCTACCTAGTAGATGACGAAAATGAGGTCCGTTCAAAACTGTATATATAGCGTCGCAATTATTGTTTAATCGTTACCAAACTCGATATTTAGGTACTCGTTTTAAGTAAAAAGAAAGAATCAAGTTCGCTAACGGACTGAAATCGGACCCCGGGGAGGGGGGGATTAGAGGGGAGGATTATCGACAATTCGAAATATCTCCGTTACTATTCGTCGGATCGAAAAATTGTACAGAATCAATCTTATTACAAATTAAATTTTCATTTAATAAATAATAAATATTGTTATATACATTTATTCTCTATCTTGAATAGTAACCGAGATATTTGAATTTTTATTAAATCTGGGCGGCTAACCGACGAAGTGTCTTTCCCGCCAAAATCTAGTTCGGCCTTTCATTAACTGCTCGGATCTTGTGAAATTTCTCTATTGTATAACTTCACGTGGGAAATCTGCTTAGTTTACGCAGCCTCTGCGTGAAGGACTTTTCTAGCCAGGGTGGGACTAAGGATTTTATTTAATGAATTCCGCCACTAAATAAATTCCGTCCGGGAATCGAACTCGCCACTCTAGTTTTACCATGTGAAATTAAAGGTCACTCACATGGCTACCCTGAGCCCCACGAACATAATTGGAATTATTTTTCCGTCGGTACGACGGCTGGCATTCCTTAGATGATTTGCGTGAGGAAATGCTGAGAGGCTGATTCGTCTCAAGCTGCGAGATTACAAGGCTGTCGCATTGGATGGCCTGTGAAGTACTCTTACAACTGCACCAGTAAATGTCTCTTCATATACTGTGTATAGATAGTTTTAGTTTTAAATAGCATTGGTCTTTTACATTTCAAATAGGGGTTTGGTATTTAGTGAAATATCTATATCTAACCAAGTGTTTGATTAAGGCATATGTATGAATATTCTTACACATTTCTATGTGAAGTACATCATCTGTGTGTGTTTTAGCAGATTCACTTAAGGGAAATCAGCTATTGAGGTTGTACTCCTGGCGCGATTTTCGAAATTTTTCTTCAAATGCCCAACGATCCTACCCAGGAGATGACGATAATGAGGTACGTTCAAAATTTTATATATATTTGTCTGTTAACGCTCTAGCGGTTGCACTTTTTGTTTGATCGTTACCAAACTCGATACTTAATCGTTTTATGTAAAAAGAGAGATCAAGTTCCTTAATGGCTAAAATCGGACCAGTGGGAGGGGGGTTTGGAGGGGGATTTTAGAAAATTCAAAATATCTTCGTTACTATAAGTCGGATCAAAAATATGTATAGAACCAATCTTATTGCAAATTACATTTATTCTCTATCTTGTACGTTAACCGAGATAGTTGCATTTTAATTAAGTGTGATAACATACGAGATGAGATCGGCTGGTGGGTTCTATTCGGGACTTTGCGCCGAAAACTAGTTCAACCATTTCCGTAACTGTTCGGCTCTCGTGAAATTGGTTTAGAGACTCGTTACTACTACTGTTATTAGTAGGCAGATTTCTCTATTGTAAAACTTCACGTGGGAAATCTGCTTAGTTTACGCAGCCCCTGCGTGACGGACTTTTATTATTAAGCAGTGTTTTTAATTTATTCTATTGAGATTGTACTCACGACCCAATTTTCAAAACATTATTAAGGGTTATTATTGATTTGTGGCCGATATCGGAACGGAGGCTGGGTAAACCAACAAATTTGAATTATCTCCGTTGTCACGAGTTGTGTCGAAATGAGTTAATTACCCAATTATTATTATTTAACAACGGGTGTTATATACATTTTTCATCTAACCCGAAAATGAACTGAGTCCTTTGAATTTTCCTTTCCTCCTATCGATCTCTGACTAACAATAAGCCAACATATCACGAAACGTTTTAATCCCAAGCTTAAAAGCGCAGTGCTGCTTTCACTGGGTCTTTGATATACAGGGATAAATTCACTATGAACACGTTTGTGCTCTAGGCCTGAATTGTTTTTAAATCCGTTAAATATTTTATATTTAAACGCTCATTAACAACTAAAGACAATTTTCGATAATGACTGAATCGGACTATGTGTGATGGACGGGCGTTCATTTCCGCCATTAAACGTCCGATCGAAATATGTGTCTGAAGAAAATTATTAAGTAGCGCCTTGCAATTGATGTTCTACATATTTTTCTCTGATTCGAACATTATCGGAGCAATTTTTATTGTTGTCAGTCTACATTTAACCCACAATCCTAAGTATGCGATTTCCACTCGAAATATGTTCTCTATAACGCCCGCTTTATACTATAGCTAATTGGAATGCCTTTTTAACAGGTTGCCGCTCTCTTCTGAACAGTGAGGAACTAAAGATTTTATGAAGTGAGTCCTTATTACTAAATTATTATTGCCCAGTCGGGAATCAAACCTGGGACATCAAGATTTCCAATTACGCTAAACACTTTAACCACCAAGGCTATCATGAGCCCCGATTTCACTTAAGGTAACTTCCATTGCTAAATATCTCATTCAGCTAGTGTTTTAAGTCCCAGCGCGCCATTGTACCACACTGAAAATCTCGTTTATAATGTCGAGTGATCGATGCGATATTCTTGAAGTTTTTTTTTTAAGAGACCAGTTTCATTACATATACCATCTTCAGGTTATTAATAAATTCCACAAGTATTTCGCTCAAGAACGGGCAATAAGGACGCAAATTCTCAATTCTTTCAATAAATTGCTTTATTAATCATTCCAAAATCTGCTTCATTTTAGCAGTAGCAGCGTGACTCACTTTCGTTTTGACTGCTTAGCATTTGTAAGATCGATATCTATGAAATGTCTACTCCACATGATAGAAAATTTGCTCAACAATTTTATGAAATCAAAATGCTTGTTAAGTTTAAGTGATTTAGGTAATTATTAAGTACTGGTATACGAAAAAAATCGCATCGATCACTCGACATAATAAACGAGATGTTCAGCATGGTACAATGGCGCTTCATTATTTTTAATAGTTTCTAAATTAGTTAAAATGAAACGAGAGAAAGTGTAGTAAGACTCACAATATTCTTTGTTCCATGGAGACTGTATAATACATTCATGAACTCTCCGAAGTATTAATAATACATAGTTTAAGCTTCTAGGGAAATATTTATTTGCTGGCTAAACTGTAAATGAGTCATAGCCTCATTGAACTTTTAATTTACAAAAAATGGTCGGTTACTAATGGTGAAAAGTGTAACCATAATGTGTCACGGCTTGGCAGGTAACGCCCCTGAGTTACGATCTTCATTATGTTAAAGATGGAACTTTAATCTTTGGAGACAATGCACATTTATCTCGAGAGGAAGGTGGTAAAATGTACAGTCCCAAGGGGTTCCACCATGTTCTATTTCTGTAGGGCAGTTTCAACAGCCCTCAGCCGTTTATTTTCTGGCTAAAAGGGTCTAGGGCAATTATATATAACTTTTCAACACTCAGTTTAATTCATGGTAGAACATAATTTCATTATCCTTCCTTGGAGTAAGATTAAATTTCTTTCGTAGGTGACAATAATTAATTTTCAAGTGCCGTATAAACAAAAAATCGCAGGTGCTGCTTAAACTAATTGTAAGTAAGTTTCCCACGTGTTATAATTGAGTTCAGATGATCTCACCTAACATACTATTCTATATTTCTGGCGTAATGAGAATCCTATGTTAACATAGGAATTGAAATCGGCTTGAGATGTTTATTGATACATTGTCATTAAGTGTAAATTGCCTGAATAAAAGTGAGGTTTAATTAAAGGCTGGAAAAAACCCCCTCAGTTTTATTATTATTATTATTATTTATTAACGTCCACTTTTTGCAACTCAGGCTAATTGGGACGGGTTATCTACAGGTTACCATCCTTTTCTAGCCAGGGTGGGATTTTAGGAAGTTATTTAATGAATTTCGTCACTAAATAGTTATTAAGTAACTGTGTGTTAACAGGACTCTGACAATCATGCGCTTCGTAGAAAGCCTATTGCCACTATAATAACTAAGTCTAATATAGTAAAATAAACAGAAGAAAAACTTAAAATATTAGGTTATAAAGTAAAAAAAGAAAAACTATTTCCAGCCATTAACGAACTCGATCTGTCTTTTTGTATAAAACGTTTAAATATCGAGTTTGGTAACGATCAAATAAAAATTACGACCACTAGAGCGTTAACAGACAAATATATATATATGATTTTGAACGGACCTCATTTTCATCATCTACTGGGTAGGATCGATGGACATTTGAAGAAAATTTTCGAAAATCGCGTCATGAGTACGACCTCAATAGCTGATTTCCCTTAAGGGGATCCCCTCAATCCCTTGAGCGCCCTTTTTATCGCCGTTCTCCGTCGCCAGGTGTTAAATTATTTTAATTATTATTTATTTTCACGAGCTTAGTAATGAAATGCTGTTTGACAAGAGTTTTAATCATACGCCCACTCTGCTCTACGTAAGTGGCTTCACGCGAAGAGCAGGATATTTGGCGAACCGTGGACCTTTTCAGTGGTCGAACCCTATCCGAGTTTTGAACGCTTTTTGCGTACTTACGTAGAATTCATTTCCTCATAAACAGGGTTATGGGATTTCAAACGAAAAATATCACCATTTGCAGCACTCAATAAAATGTCTGGCTTTACGCATTTAATTGACCACTATTCCCCTGTCAGAAGAAGATTTCCGCCACGAATTGCGTTATGTTAAGTATTTGACATTTCTAAATGGATGGACTGTCTGTTTGGTTGATAATAAAAATATTATACCTCCATAATAATAGAAAGATGTACCCAATTATATTTTCTTTTACCAAGCCTCTTTCACAGAAAATTGGAAAAAATAGGTATAAAGACGGCTTTTCGTACCAAAAACACAATAAAATGTCTGACTTCTATATTTATGCTTTTTTCGATAGTATAAGTTGTTCTGTTTTAAAACTTGAATGATGACGTCTGATATAATTAATGAGTGGAAGCTTGTTATTCTTTTTCAACAGAGATTAGGGGCAATATAGATAGGGCAAGATTATACGAAGTTCGAAGGGTTTCAAGTGAGAACGGTTTCTGAATAGAGTCAAAGGAATGTTCAATCCAATCGATCACACGTTTATAAAGGCCTCGGCGCTTTCGAATTAATAATCTTCAGGGATATAGTAAACAAAATATGAAAAGGCCATAGAACTGCATGGCCCAATACTGAATTTTATGTCATATTGTTGAAAACTACCAAAGCATACTGCGGCGAATTAAGTAGATAATTGAATAAAGAAGTAGAAACTTTTCATTTATACCACAATACTGTACTTAACGCTTCTTCCAGACAGTCCTGTGCCAACCTGAATGAATAGCATTGTACTGTATACAGTTTTAAACCTATTAATCAAAATTTATCATGTTAATGAAAAAAGGTCATTTAATATTTTTCATGGTTCAGCAAGATACATGCAGATTGGCAGTTTGTATACTACATAAGTAAAGGAGAGGGGGGGGGACAAGCAGAGTTTAAACGTAGATCAAGAGACCAAAAAAAAAAATCTGTTTTTATTTAATGGACTGAAAAGTGCATTTCTATAGAACATTTGGAAGCATTTTTTTCTGTTTGTTTAAAATCTGTTTCTATGCACATTCCCGGATAGGAAAAATGAAATATGGCAATTTTTAATCAGGCCCCCAAGCCCATTATATTCCCCTTTACATGTTTTGCTGTCTAATGAATTAGGCAATATATATATATATATATATATATATATATATATATATATATATATATATATATATATATGTTTGTGTGTGTGTGTGTGTGCGCGCGCGTATATATATATGTATGTATGTGTATATATATATATATATATATATATATATATATATATATATATATATATATATATATATATATAATATTATGAATTTCATGCATAATAAATATTCCGTTCAAAGTTATTACGGTAACTGATGTACACATCTGAAAACATATTTTAATAACCATATGACATTTTTAATGGGTCCCGAGCACAGATAGTTTGCATGTGACTCACATTGATTAACTAAGAGTTAGGCAGAAACTTGTTAAAATAAGAACAATGTAATTAAACAATAATACGTATTTTTATCAAATATAATTAGAATAGGTAATCTGACAAGAGTGAATTGATCCTCACCTCCTTCAGACATTTAGTTATTACGATATTCGTTAGGATGTGAATTGGATTTTTGCAATTAGAACCATTGGAAGTAGAAGCGTTGCTTGTCAGATATCGGAGCTAGAGTTACGAGTTATTTATAGCAAGTGATAACTCTCAAGGCTGCCTATTATTGGGAGCTGAATGCGGTGAAAACGCCTGCCATTGAAGCCTCTTCTCCAATATCGACGTGCCATCGGCGACTCAAATACTAAATTGACGGACCCGACCAGCTGTCGTCGAGATAAACCTGTTCGTGACGGTGATAGAGCTGAAGAACAATACAGTCACGCATTGAGCTCACGAAACAATGACCCTACTTTACCAGAATCTTAAATCCTTTTAGGTTTTTACAATTTACCACGATATTATTCAAAACATCACGAACGTGAGGCCTGTTTTTGGTGCCATATTTTGTCATGACCTGTATAAAATATATTCACATGAGCGAAGATTTGTTGGTGTTATCCATAAACTGGGAACAAAAGTCCATATATAAAAACTACAACACTGTCTGAACAGTGAGAATATTATGTTGGTTTTAACTACCATATAGTCTAAATAAATATCACGAAACTAATTGATCTAAAGAAAAAAATATTTATTAACGTCCACTTTTTGCAACTAAGGCTAATTGGGAGGGATTATCCACCCTTTTCTAGCCTGGGTGGGACTGAGAATTTTATTTAATGAATTCCGTCACTAAATAAATTCCTATTGCCCAGGCGTCACTCTACGTTTACCATATAAGATTAAGGTCAATGCTTAAATTCACACGGCTAACCTGAGCCCCTCGATTTAAAGATTAAAATAAATCTTTTTTCTTCCTTAGACTAGTCAACATGAACCCCAACCACCCCTTATTTTTACAAGAAACTTTTAAATATCGAGTTTGTTAACCATCAGACAAAAAATTGCGACCGGTACAGCGTTAACACACACACACACACACACACACACACACACACACACACACACACACACACACACACACACGCATATATATATATATATATATATATATATATATATATATATATATATTTATACAATTTTGAACGGACCTCCTTTCGTTTTCTCCTGGGTAGGATCGATGGACATTTGAAGAAATTTGTCGAAACTCCCATCATGAGTATATTCCCATAAGGGAAATCTACTAAAAGAATGTAAGCTAATATTTAATATGATAATATATTTTTATATATTAACAAATATGGTTAATATTAGAATTTATTTTTTTAGAAAAAAGCATAGAACAGTTTGCCACATTGAACATTTTTGTTTTTTTGGAACGTGGCATAATGACTGATGACTATTCCAGGTCCAAATTCAGCCAGTCATAAGGAATGTTAATTAATGTTACATTGAAGGGTCAAGTATAGGATACGATATGATTAAGGCCAACAGGCCGTCAGCCATGTACATTAATATATTTTGAACGCTCATTATTATCGTAATCTCGTAGCAGTGCCAAATGAAACGAAGACTTTTTAGCAGATTTCCCTTAAGGAAAATCAGGTATTGAGGTCGTACTACTGTCGCGATTTTCGAAAACTTTCTTCAAATGTCCATCCCATCGATCCTACACAGGAGATGACGAATATGAGGTCCGTTCAAAACTATATATATATATATATATATATATATATATATATATATATATATATATATATATATATATATGTTACGACTCTAGCTGTCGCAATTTTTGTATAATCGTCACCAAACTCGGTATTTAATCTTTTTATGTAAAACGAAAAATCAAGGTCGTTAATGGCTGAAATCGGACAAGTGGGAGGGGGGGGGTGGCTTTAGAGAGGAGATTTTCGAAAATTCGAAATATCTCCGTTACTGTACTTCGGATCGAAAAAGTGTATAGAACCAATCTTATTGCAAATTAAATTTACTATAAATATTGTTATACACATTTATTCTCTATCTTGAATATTAACTGAGATATTTGCACTTTTATTAAGTGTAACGGACGACTGAGTTTCCCGCCAAAAGCTAGTTCGGCCGTTTTCGTAACTGATCGGCACTCGTATGGAGATTTCTCTATTGTATAACTTTACGTCGGAAATCTGCTTAGTTTACGCAGCCCCTGCGTGACGGACTTTTTCAATTATCGCGCCTTGAGTACTACCTCAATAGCTGATGGCACTTAAAGGAAATTAAAACATACATAATATGTGAACATCCACCTACATTTACAGTTTTAACCTATTAATGGAGGGTATAATCATTTATTTAAGCGTATTAGTTGAGTTCCAGCAGATTTCCCTAAGGAGAATATTCCTGAATTCCCCCTTAATTTAAGCATAGCTCCGTATTAAAATTATGGACTAACTAGCGGTTTTGCCCGGCCTTCGGCTGATGAAATTAAAATGGCTTGTGCAAGGCATATGAAGTTGGGCCATCATATGTTGGGAATATCCCGTCATAATTATCACATCCTGTAAGAAGACTTTCTGTGATGAAAATTACACCCCATCGTTGCGGGTTGAAATAAAAATGTTACCCCATGAAAATATAATTAAGGTTATTATCAGTGATTACTCAATCCTGTCAATAGTAGGATAAGATAATATAGTTCGTGTTGTTAAAATTCATTACCTAAATTAATAAACAAAATATTTCTTTATTTTCTTAAGCCTTTCTCATGGAACTGTAATCATTATAAAGTGTTAGAACCGCCAATATAAATGATACTATTGTCATACCTCTCGGTGGAGACCGTCGTCACTGGCTGATGGTTGAGTACCGCTGGCCAGGCTGGTACCGAGTACAACTATCGACAGGCTTGAAGATGATGCCATCGCATCGAAAGCGCTTGCCAGCGGTACTCAACCATCAGCCAGTGACGACGGTCTCCACCGAGAGGTATGACAATATGAATCATTATATTTCTCTACCGGAAGAATTTTAAAATTATTTATTTGTTTATTTGGAGCATTCGCTACTAACCGATATTGCTCAAATAACCAAAACAAAAATGATCAACATCAATAACAAAAAGTCCGTCACGCAGGGGCGTTAACAGACAAATATATATATATATATATATATATATATATATATATATATATATATATATATATATAATTTTGAACGGACCTCATTTTCGTCATCTCCTGGGTAGGATCGATGGACATTTGAAGAAATTTTTCGAAACTCGCGCCATGAGTACGACCTCAATAGCTGATTTCCCTTAAGGGAAATCTGCTAAAAGCACTAACGTTAGCAAAAAAAAACGAAAGCACCAACAATAACAAAAAACTCTACTATAACAAAAACCAAAACTATCAACAAAAATACGAAAAAAAAACTTTAACAACAAGAATAAATACAAAAAATGCCTATAACAATAACAAAAAACAAACAACAATAATAACAAATATACTATACACAAATTGAACAATAACTTTAAAAAAGTAAAATGTAGAAAAAGGTAGAACTAAGAACAAAAAAGTGCTAAAGTATAATTGACTACGCAAGAAAAAAAAACGAGAATGATCAACAAATAGAAAATATAAGATGTGAAAAGTATAAATGGTTCATCAAATACAAATACTTAAAAAAAGGCAAGTAAAACAATTTGCTTTAAAAGAGAAAAATTAATGATGGTTTGTTCAACGATTCCACCTAAAAACGGTCGAAAATATTTTTAAATAAATAAAATAAATAAAGTGAGTATTTAAATAAAAACAAATAAAATTTAATGAGAATAAAAACGAATAAAATACTATATCTTTGAGTAAAAGTGAATACTCTTGAGGTTTTATGGACTACCCTTCTTCAGTAATTTGTGTGGTATTTGTAAGTAACTTCGTTAATGGCAAGTATGTGTTTGACTGTTAGTTGAACATTGCAAGTCTGACAAATTGGAATATTCATTTTTTTAAATTTAAAAAAATTAAGCAACAAACTACTGAAAAATACTTTTTAATCAAAATTTATTATTTATTAAGTCTTGACTTCATAGTAAACCTCCACTCCTGCATAGCATAGCCCACATTGGCATATTCATACCCTTACATTTATACAATCAAATTTTACAATTTATCTTAGAAACTCTCATGAAACACTATTATAACCTATTTAGTGATTGTAATTAAAAAATTGAAGTCTAAATAACGACTCAGAAATGTAAAATGTTTTCAAAATATTGCTTACGCCAAATATTAAAGTGACTAATACGTTAAATAGGAAAATAAAACAATCCTCAATACTTAACCCTGACCTACGTTTTAAATTTTAGTCTTTAGTTCTTTATATGATTAATTAATTTAGACCTAAAAAATCCTTTCCCAGGAATTGGCGACTGATTTCATATTTCTTAATTGAGAAATAATTTCTTGGGATTAAATTGTTAGTCCTCGAGTTAGATTACTAAAAAAACAAACAATTAATGCCAAACACTGCCTAGGAAGAATTCCACGACCCCTACAAATACCTTTTTAATTCAATTTATAAAGCGAAACAGTAATACACAGTAACTTCAAAAATCTGCGGCAATAATCTGCGAAAGTTTAATGTGAGGATTATCTAAGCTACCTTTCACACGCGTTAAATTTGCATTTCGAGAACGTTAACATTGCCGTCCGCTGAAATCAGGCATGTCCAGGTGCTAGCATTAGCTCAGTGTTCGCGTCACCCCACTAATAAGCTTCGAAGGTTGTCATCTTATATCCTCCATGTTTATTAAACACTGCTCATGATGTTAGCCCTCTTCCCTTCTCAATCAATCATGTGGGAATTCACATATTTTATTTTATAATAAATTGTAATGTCCAAGCCAGCATTTTGTCTTTGTACAACTTCACGATTATATCTAAAATGGGTGGCGACTTCAATTTCCGACTCGGCATTACTAGGAATTTATTTAGTGACGAACTCATTAAATAAAATCCTTAGTCCGACCCTTGCTAGAAAAAGGGTGGTAACCTGTAGATAGGCCGCCTCAATTAGCGTTAGTAGTAAAAAGTGGACGTAAAAGAATAACATATTAATTATTAATAGGTAATTAATTCCAATTATAGAATTAATATTACAACATTATAATAATTGTTCTTTATTTCCTTAAATTACATTGTATTATTAATTAAAAGATACGGCTGCTATTAGTTCCCCCGATCAAGAGAAATCCTCCTTTTCACGGTAACGAACAAGGGATTGAATTGAGCCACTCGTGCATGCATCGGCTTTCCAATGCCTTCTTCAGTGGAATATATAAGAAGAAAGGAATCAGCAAGAGATGAGAGAATCCAACTGGTGTCTAGAATTGTTCTATCTTTCTGTCTATCCTGATTATTGTTTGGAATTAGACAGTTTGTGTACTCAAACAACAAACTAAATAGTCCCACCAGTTCTGTCACATAATGCCATTTAGATTTTAATTTAAACAAGGCGGAATGATCTATATAGAAATGGAATTAACTACATAGGGTCTATTTTAGTCATTATCAATACTTATGCAATGTACTCAAATGATTAAACAGCCAAATACGTGTTCAACGGAAATAGTTTATTTACTTACTCGAAGTTCTAACTATTCTAGTGTGTATCCTACTTCAATGTACTCTATACATGATTTTGTAAGATTTAATTTAATTTAATTTTATATAGTTGTTGTTTTACAAATTGTTTAGTATGCTTGAATACTAACTCAGTAAACACCCTTTACTCTTCATCTCCCATTAACAGCAATCCAATATATTCCATGCTACAAAATCACGAATTGTTTTCATCTAATGTTTCTCAGATGAGATACTAGGTTACATTCGCTAAGCGACGTCATCATTGAATATTCTAAGCTTTAGAGGCCTCAATTTTTATATGATAGTTACCATACAAGACTATGCTATTATATCACTAACCATCTCTTAATTATCTGAAATTCGTTGCAACCGTAATTTTTGTATGATTGCCACCTAATTCATTATTTAAATTTTTCGTGCAAAACTAACTGCATACTGCTTTTAATGAACAACAATGGGCAAACAGTTTTGTATAATTTTAAACTGA
This sequence comes from Riptortus pedestris, assembly GCA_019009955.1. Lineage (NCBI taxonomy): Eukaryota > Metazoa > Arthropoda > Insecta > Hemiptera > Alydidae > Riptortus > Riptortus pedestris. The sequence continues at coordinate 105,288,561 of CM032228.1, read as the reverse complement.
GTTAAGTTCATTAATGGCTGACTGGTATAAGAGGAGGGATAAAATTTACATTTAAAAATATCTCTACTATTTTATGTTCGGTTGAAAAAAACCAAAAAAAAACTTATATAATCCAATTACGTTCAAATTATAATATTCTACTATAATTTTCTATATAATCTATCTATCTATAAAATGTATAAACGCAAAGTCCTACCCATATTATTTTCAATTAAGGATATTATGTCAATGCACATTTAATGTTAATTTAAATTTCAGGCTTTACTTACATTGGCTTCTAAGAGAAAATAGAGAAGAGTAGATGATATGACATTATGATAATTTGAGTGACCTTCAAAGAAATATGCTCAATTTGTGTCGGGTTTCATTACACACTCTTGTGTAATTAGAATGCTCTAATTTGTCGATTTCAATAGATTCCCCAATAAGGAGAAATCGGCTATTACTATTGAATAGAAAATTGTATCTACAAGTTCAATGATATATATACATAAAACTCCATATTGCATATACCTATACATATTAATCGTTTGTCGTTGAAAAGAAAGATCAGATTCATTAATGCCCAAAATAGAAACAGGTGAAATGCTTAAATGTACATTTACAAATATCGCCGTTGTTATAAGTCGAATCAATTTTTTTTAAATAATTAATGTTGCTGATAAAGTAACGCTTTCTAATTTTTACTCCATGCTTCCTTTGTTTCCTTAAAAATTATGATTATTTAACTGTTATTTGGTCTCAAAAGTTATAGTTACTTTTTTTCCCCCATGTTTTGCATCTTACAATCCTTCACTCCTACTCATGTGCTTTTCACATTAACGCTTATGTTACTCATAAACACATTCAGCTTATGTATCTAGTTTAAATAGAGTAAATTCCTAAGAGGGAAATTAAGATTAGAATGTCCAGACAACGACACCATGTACATGATGTTTGCGCATGGGAAATGAAGTTAGCTCAGAGGGAGGATGATCACATAACAGGGCGAGGAGTGAAATTTCTTTTGCGACTATATATCTAGTGACAACGCAGTAAACCATTAATTGTAAAGTTAAAAATAGGTTTAATGATCCTCCAAGGCAACAAAAATCCAGATGACAAGCTTAAAATGAGGTGTATAAGCATCTTGAAAGGAAATAAACATCCTAATTTGTTACAGACATGATTGAATATTTCGCTCCAAAGCACTGTTTGCATACCTGAGTGTAGCTTACTGTGAGGATGTCTGCAATTGATTCAGATAGGGACTCAAAATAAAAATTTTTAACTAATTTCTCTACTCAATAAGCATGCATTCGAGTAAAAATAAAATGTGTAAACTTTGGGTCATCAAAATATGTTTTTCGTGCAATAAATTTAACATTTCAAACTTCAAGCCTCTTATGTTAAGTGTCATTCAAAGTGGACGGGTTGTGAAATACCGGAAAAATATCAATTTTAGTTGTTGAATACGTAGACGAAGTAATATGTGAGAACGGACAATAAGTCCATTAATTGAAATATTTTTTTGTAGTAGCTAAAGTTTGTCAATATTATTCAGCGATTTAAAAACAGTTCATTTCAATGACATTCACAGGAACCGCGATAACGAATGATAACATAAGGCACTTTCAAACTATTTCCATATTTAACAATAAATTGTGCCAGAGGCTTTAGTTGTAGTTGATGTTTTGGAAAATTCAGGTCTGGGTATATATTATTAGCCGTATTACAGAGAGCGTTCATTGAACGAAACCCAGCTGTTTGAATGTAGACCAGATAAGAAATATACATGCTATAAAACAACATCTAACTTTAATCAAAAACAATACATGCTTTTCTTTTCTGAAGTTTGAAATATAGGCAAGGTGAGTAGTGAGGCGGTGGTTTTTGCCTGCCTCCATCTTCCCAAGCACGGCGTGGTTTTTTTGCCCGGCTAACCGGATCCCAGGGCCTTTATCTGTTGGGCTGGCTTGTTCTCAACCACGCACTCACCAATTCACCTCACACTATTAATCAGAATAAAACTACAAGTACCTTTACTCTCTCTGAAACCTTTGTCTTTCACAAAACGTCACCAACAGTTAAACTATTTATTTGTTTAACTCTCCTTAGCAGATCCGTTGGAATAATAGACTGACTTTCTTCTTAATAATTATTTTCGAATTTAAATTATGTAGTACGGAGTTTGAGCCAATGGAAATTTATTTTTTATTGAGAGAAATTTTAATCTAATTATCATTATAACATGCCCAACTTTAATTATCATTTTCTAGATTGAATGAAATTAAAAGTTATATTCTCCAATCACAAATAACTAATTCATAAATGTATTAAAGTAGTTGTAGGTCCAATAATTCACAACAATACCGCCCCCCCCTGTGTGTGTACTTGTAAAGCGTTTTTGTTTTCTAAATGAGACCTGAACTCCTGAGCCCCTTCCCCCTGAATATTTGAAAAATGTGCTGGATATCAGCTGAAATTTCTATTTGGTAAAAATATTTGGATTATTGTGTTAGTACTAGAACGAGCGATAAAATAACAGAGGCTTACAACAACACAACCTCTTTATTATTTACAATAAATTGAATTTGAATGTTTGTGGCTTTATCGTATTACAACATATTAAATAGTATTCACTTTGTTAAGAAGGCATATACATAGTGTTGTATGTTGTTTCTTTGTTTAATGTTTTTACTTGTATAAAGTATAATAACAACGAATTATTTTCTTATACGGTTATTACATTTACTTAGATGTTTTAAATTGCTCCTTTTTTGTAACTTACATAAGCATGTTTTGCTAAGTGATTTATCATTATACCTATAAATAATAAAGACATCTCGAGATGAATGAATGTTTTAAAAATTTAAAAAAAAAAAAAAGATAAAATAAAACCAAGAACAATATGTGCTCGTGTGTTTACTCATTTTATATTTAGTTTTAGTTTATGGCGTTAGGGGGGGGGGAGGTTTTAGTCGCGTCATAAATTATCATTGGTTCTAAAGATTACCCCCGGTCCTGTCCGGGAATTTACTACATCAAAATCTAAATTTATAGCTACACTTTTAACAAAAAACATAATATTTTATAAGTAACGAGGGCATTTTGATAGAAAATTTTAATCCTTCTAGATTAAAATCTGGACACAATTTATTATGAATTTTTTATAGTACATTTATATATTTAATTTGTATTTTAAAACAGATTACCCCCGCCCTTTCTCTATTAGGTAGAATTTGTAATGGTGATGAAGAATCGACTATTTGGTGGTCCATATCGAATCTGACATCAATCTGACTGGTCTCACTCTGGGCAAAGAGTGCTTGGATGTTGTAGTTGAAGCTGAATAGGGTCAGCCCTAGAACATTCTTCGGCACTAGGGAGATATTTGAAATGTGACAGGCCCATTCTTAGATGCCTACACATATTAGCTGTGGTTACCCAGGAATACGAACATCCAACGTGTTTCATGGAGCAAATTTCATATTAATTTATGGAAGTCGACACATCAGTAACGTAAGTACCACCTTGTAATCGTTTTTCCCATCACTTACATTTGTTCATGTTAAAATTATTTAGTTTTTTACACAAGTCCTCGCCATTTCAGATTAAGACGTCCACTTAAAAACTGGACATGCCGAAACGCTTAGATCCCACCTTTAAGGTATTTGTTACTTTTATTTGTCGACAGTTTTCCTCCTCCAGAATTATCCACCTTCCTTTTATTGTTACCCCATATCTTAAATGAGGAGATACTGGGATAGAATCAAAGTGGACTTCGCGTGAGGCGATCGCCCATAAATCATGTCTCCTTTATTGGCCAAAAGCTTGAAAAGGCATATGAGTAAGATCTTTATCACTTCTTCTATGATTTCTGATAGGAATATGATGGTGTGAACAAGTTAAAGTTGTAGGAGGCATTATAGTCACTGGCCACTGATAGCCAATATTTGGAGTGACGAAGTGTAGTTTGCATCTCTGTTCAACTTTCATGTTACTTCTGGTTTAAGACTTGAAAACTATTACAACCTGTATTGTTTAAGCTCACCATTGAATAGCCACTGCTAGAAATATCTCGCCATTAGCTAGTGATCTGGACGAGATTGCAAGAGCGGAGTAAAGACCTCGAGGTAATAATTTAAAATAGTTGACTGATAATAAAGGATACGTAAACACCAGAAAAACAATTACAAGAAAACTAATCCTCGTTGGTAAAAATGTCAAGTAAATTAAAAATAATAATGTATAATGAAAGAATGCATAGGCTCTGGTGAGTTCAGGTAACAAAGGAAATAGACAAATAAACAAATTTAAACTGAAGAAACATATTAAAATAAAATTGTCTTACCTCTGTACCACCAATTGCACCGGTAAAAAGGATGAGAAAGACGTGAGAAGCAGGAAAGAAGGAAAAGGAACAGATTAATAAATTCCCCCTCTAACCCCCCCCTCCCACTTGCCCGATTTCAGCTATTAATGAAATTGATCTTTCTTTTCACAAAAACGATGAAATATCGAGTTAGGTAACGATCAAACAAAAGTTGCAACCTCTAGAGCGTTAACTGCAAACCTTAGTATATGTCTCAAAGTGCTAGAGTTCTGTTTGACTCCGAGAAATTACCAAATCCAGTGTAATAAGCCGTAACATATATATGGAAACAGCATAAGGTTACAAGAAGAACTATGTTCCCCAAATGTAGCAGACAGCTTCAAATACCTCTCAACTGAAAACGACTGGAGAACATAGACATTATTTTAGAAATTTCCTTAATTAAGATCAAGTAAAATTTCACGGGCCACGAAATGCAAAATCACAGATTTATTGGTGTGAGGGTTGGATTGATTTCAAGAGGTTTCAAGCAAAACGAGATAATAACTTAGGACTCTGGGTAATGAAAACATGAGAGGGATTTATCTCAGAGCACAACAGAGATGTTAAGAGGTTATGCAACCCGACCGGGTCCAACGCTGCAATTCGACAGTGACACGTAATGACTACGAGGGAGACCGAAGATGAAGTGGGGTCATAAGTGTAATAAAGAGCGCTAAGGAATTCCCCTTGGAGGCTGGACTTAGCGCCATTTGCTGACCCAATGCACAATCATTCATCACCATCCTTAACGTCTCTCACTCCTTACTCTTCGTTCTTAATCACTCCAATGGTTAATACTCATATTGAAGTTTGACCCTGTAAAAAGTCTTTACTGAAGTTTTCGTTCTCCTCAGTGCTAGCAGCTGCCTGTATCTTGGCAAAACCTATACATGACCTAATGACAGCTCTCAGGTCGGTTCGTGCACCAGAGATTAAGAGAAGAGTTTGCGACCAGCTTAATGTGGTCTATTTCGTACAGAGTTTGGCCATCCGGACTTATTCAAATTTCTTTTAGCACATTTCCCTTACGGGAAATTTCTTCAAATGTCCATCGATCCTACCCAGGAGATGACGAAAATAAGGTCCATTCAAAATTATATCTGTCTATCTATATATATATATCAATTTATCTATATATTTGTCTCTTAACGCTCTAGGGGTCGCAATTTTTGTTTGATCGTTACCAAACTCGATATGTAAACGTTTCATGTAAAAAGACATCAAGTTCGTTAATGGCTGAAATCGGGGAGGGGGGGGAGGGGGATAAGAGGGGGGGAATTTCGAAATTTCTGCGTTACTATTCGTCGGATCAAAAAATTGTATAGAACCAATCTTATTGCAAATTAAATGTCGTCTCTCTCTCTCTCTCTCTCTCTCTCTCTCTCTCTATATATATATATATATATATATATATATATATATATATATGTATACATTTATTATTTATCTTGAATATTAACCCAGATATTTGCATTTTTCAGTTTTCAACCTTCAGCAAAACCCCCACTTCCACTCATGTTACATAAAGAATACTCTGTTATGTAATAAACCACATTATTCGAAGCTTAAATACCATAAATTGTTTTCAAAAGACATTTATTATACGAGATAAATGCAAATATGTTATCGTGACACCCCCCCCCCCTTCTTAAGTTCTTGGACTACTAAAATTTGATTGATTGAGATAAAAATTACTCCGATCCATTATAAATTACAGTACTAGATATAGTAAATAGTTTTCAATAAAATTAATATGTTATATTCTGATATATTTCCACATGCACACAAGTTTGTTTACGTTTCAGGTGCTTCCCGTCTGGAGGTTTCTTATTATCGTTTGTATTTATTCACTTGATGTTGACGGTGGTATTGTGTTAGCAGTATGTAGATATATCTATTGTTAAACATCACGAGGGAAATCTGCTTAGTTTACGCAGTCCCCGCGTAACGGACTTTTTATTTCCATATAGAGAAACATAGTGCTCATGGCCTCCTAATCTATATGCTCAGTAAACTGTATCATTTGTGCACCTCACTAATCTTTGTTATGTTCTCCATTTGTTAAACTAAAGTGCATCTTTGGCCATTGAAATCGCCTAATACTCTTTTCGTCGTACTTAGAATTGTAGAGTTCCCACCAGGTCCATGTAATGCCCTAAAACTGTGTGTGGAACGATTAGTTCTGGTTTAAATAGCAGTTATTAATATTTCTTAAGGAGTACTTTATACTTCGCCAACATCCATTACCATTGATTGAGTTAAAGAATATAATCTATGTCTCTATCTGTACGAGGTGATTATCAGCATTCCTGCACGGGATGACATTTGAAAATAGCAAGTTCAATTATGAGTTCCTCTGACAGCCCAAGTAGGAGTTACATGGCCAGTGTCATTTTACACTCAGACAAAAATGAGGATGAGTCAGCTGTGTGTAGGAAGGAGTTCCACTAATGACATGTCAGCTAACTTTCATGAGGTACTGTTTCCATTGTAATATAAAAAGGGAAAACAATTAAGTTCTACGCCCAAGAAGAGTTAGTTTATGACATCTCATTAATATCTTAAATTTCAAGACTGGGTCTTCACTTTAGCGTTGGCCGGAGTCATTTGTAATACAAAATCAATTAAAATGAAAATATTATGGTGGTATAGAAATGACTAATGTTTCAATCAGATAACAATTCTGGCTTCGTAATTATTAATGTTAATGTATTATATATTTATTAATTTACGTTTAATTTACTAAGCTAATATTCATTAAATAAAAGTTAATGCCTCCTATGACGTGTGCACATGGTACCTAGTTACTCATCTATTGGTGTCTCTTTCTGATTTGGATTAGATTCTTAATATTAATTTTTCAATAAAATATAAAACTATTGATTTCATTTGGTTCTATTTATGGTTCTATCAATTTACAGCAGAATAAATAGTTTAAATGTTTCACAAGTATTTATTGCACTTTTGCTTTCATCACGGAGCTATGAAAAAAGTAAAAGTGCATTAGACATGATAATGACATTGTATTTGATAAATGGGTACCTAATATATTTTTCCTGTGTATTGACACATTTTCTGATGCTAAATTAGTTTTAATGCTCTTTTCTACATAGGTACATAAACAAGAATCCACAAGAATAATTATATAGAATTATGCAATCTGAAATAATTTAACGATTTTTTTTTGGCAAATATTATGTCCACGGGGAATGATAGTATTATTAGGCATTATTGTTTGAGGATATTGCCAATTTTTTTTTCTAGTAATAAAGTTATTCCTTTTATTGGCTACAAATAAAGTTATTTTTGAAGACATTGAATCAAATTATTAACCTATTCCTACCATTCTAAAAAGGTTCTTTTTGTGGACAAAGAAACTCATTTACGACATTCTTCCCCTTGGACATTTACATGTTTGAGTTATTTTCCAATGGGCTCTACGCATGCTAGCAGGGAATAAACCATGTTACCGTGTTTATAGTTACTTTGATGTTTCTGAAATGTCTCATTCTTAGCCGCTCTTGATTCTTTATAGTGGATCAAGAAGTCAACTATAGTCAATTTAAGAATAGAAGGCCCAAGGTAAGTTGTTAGAAAGAAGTGCTTCTGTAAGTACGTTCTGAACGCGCTGAGGACTATGGATGGTAGAGCTCTGAATGAACAGGGATTACATTTCACGCTAATCTCAAAAACGTCACGCAGTGTTGGCTGAACCATTAGTGCTCGTTGATGGCTGATCAATACTGAAGGTCAGAATATTTGCAATTCATCGTGCCAGCACTAGGATCATATTTACTGGATATTGAATCGTTCTGTAAATCTGGTTGGGGCTACTCTTAAAATAGGGGCAGCCGAAGAGTTCACAGAAATAGCTCAAGATCTTTGGTTTAGGATAAGGATGGGTAGAACTGAGTATATGATAACCCTTACACAGGGAGACATGACGCTTAAAATAAAAGGGGAAGGAGCTAAGTATGCGAGAACTTGCTGTCGAGCCGGGGCTGGTTCTATAGATAGACCATGTAGAAAATGACGAAAGCTGTTTTTATAATAAAAAATGCCAGTTTGGGGTTTTCGTTTGCGTTTTTAGATAATCCAGAGAAATGATTTTTACAGCAGCACCACTAGCTGAGTACTTAAAATATTCTATGCACCCAATTTTCAAGCTTTCTGCTCATAGACAAGACTGCAGAAACATCATGGAATGAGGATTGGAAGATAATTTTTAGGAATAGGGCAAAAATAATAAATAATTAAGGGGATAATGAAATGAAAAATAAAAAGAATTATCTGGTAGATATCAAGGAACCAATGATTTATATGGGGGAAACAATGAGAAATAAAGAAATAAATGTGGCACCTGAGTGAAGATCTTGAAGAAAAAATCTGACGTGAACACCACATGACATCTTAGTACTCCTATTAAATAAAATATATAAATTGTTTTAAATCACTTCATATAATATTATTTCAATTGAAAGTCATATACTATATTTCCGTGTCGGTTATACATCGGACAGAAAGCTGACATTAAACACAACATATAGATCCTTTTATGATGAACTAAAAAGATTCTATTAGAATTGTCTGTATCTCTAATAGCTAAGGAAAAAATTGCAACCGTCACACACTGGAGCGATCCTTCAGTAATGTTGGACATTGGGGGAAAAATAAAAGTTTTAATTTGGGATTTTGATTGTATTGTTAGTACCACATAAACCCTTTTCAATTGAGCAGATTGATTTTTAGCCATATTATTGCAATGGTTTTTACATAATGCTTGGTTATAATCGCTATGTTAAAGAAAGCCTTGGTTTATTTAATTCGTCGTGAACTCTTATTTCATTTTATAAATTATTGTTGCTTTCAGTACACATTAAGGGTATTATAACAAATCAAAAACTGTCACAAAAGATTCTTAAAATTCCACTAATTTTTTTTTTTTTTACATCGAGCTGAAAATAATTTTATTTAATTGAATTCGCAAATCGCTTGTATTTGCTTGAAAAAATACCACTTGGCATGCTTTTAAGAGTATATTGTCTTATTTACAACGTCGTCAGATCTTGCCTAAACTTGCCTATTCATTAAATATTTTACTTTTAGTGTTAACGCTTTCGGTGCGGAAGACGTATTATACCTCCCGCGGACCTTTCCCAACTACGTACGGTGTAAAACGCCTCCTCCTCTACGCAATTGACGCCGCCATTCGCGTTCGAAGAAATAGTTAAATACGTGTTTTTCTTGTCTAAATATTTTATATGTTGATATTATGTGTCTATAAATCACAATTCTCTACTTAGTAAGCGATACATAATCTGTATGTAGACATTTAATATTCATCCTACCGTTATATCGCAACTGGCAAAATTGCTTAAAAAATTGCTGATGAAGTAGTTCAATAGAGTATTCGATGTGCTTTAAAATGACACCAGAATCAATATTCTAGGACCAGTAGAAACGGAGATATTAATGAATGTCCGGCTTACCCTATCACTCGCTCCAGTGTGCGTCATCTTATTCCTCTCCTTATTAGATTTTAATCAACCGGACATTATATGTTCATGTCATAAAATAATCATTTCAAATTGTTAAAATAATTACGTAAAACTAATTTTCTCTCTTTCTTTTTGTAAATAGAATTTTCATTCTGCCAGTAAATATGATATTTGTTTTCATTCAAAGAAATATTGTTTGAACTGATCCCAGCCATCTGACTATGTAGGCTATTCCCATCCCCACTTCCAACTTCTGTGACGAAACATTCAAGTATTTTTCTTTGTGCTAATGTGCCAGGACACCAAGGTACGAATCCTCGTTGATTTAATACATTTATGAAATTTTAAAACGGTCTATTTTATATAACCCAATCGGCAATCATTGATCAGGATACCTACCGCCTTAGGTTCGAGTCATATCCAAAAATCGTCCTTTAATAGACGATACATAATTACATCTGAAATACTGTATTTATGCGTGCGTCTGTTCGTTTATCTGGAATAGTAATAATGTTTTTTTACTTTGTATTGATGTCGCTGTCGTTGTATCTACATGTCTGGTGATTGATTTCGCTGGATATATAGTTGCCTCCAGTTGACTTCTACATGAGATTGGCCAACAATAAAAGCGCCAGGAAGAGTAGAGGTGATTGTATTCAAGACCAGAATTGCAAGAAAGGCATCCTTACACAGCTTGTGGCCTCCATATCATGGCTAATGAATGATAAGCATAAGCCAGTATGAGGATGCAAACTACAATTTTATTCTAGCCTTCACTGAAATGTTGTCAGTGGGAATACAAAGAGGTAATAAGTTTACATTACGTACATGTAAAAAGGTTTAGCATCCATTGAATTTTAATAGATGTATAATGTTTTAGTACTGGCAAAAATCCTTGTATAACTAATATTAAACTGATCATGAATAATGGACCATTCTTCGAGGTACAACATTCCCAACCTTGTATTAGCTGAACTTCTTTGCAGTTGAACACTTGGGGCTAACACTAGATAAGGATCTCAAGAATCTAAGATCAGACCATTCCTTCCCAAGGTTAGTGGTACACAATATCCAACTTTGTCCTCAGAGTCATTCATGTGTTTCGGGTATTAAGATATTAAATCTTGGGACTTTTTATACTATAATCTGTAATACCTGGTTTTGTTATTATTTCAATCATCAGATTCTTTACAAGAAACGTTGTCGCAAAATCTCTTTTCAAAATCACTGTGATGTATGGCTGTGGGATGAAAGGCTCTTGGGTCAATGCATTTTGGCAACATTGTTACAAAAACTCCATACTAAATTTCAATAAAGGATATCTTCAACAGAAAATATTCCGATAAGCAGATTTCCCAAGCGCTGGACTGCATAAAGGTGACCTCATCTCACCATATATTCTCTATTGCTAAGTAAAAATGTGTAGAAGTGGTGGTTTTGGAGGCTAAATCCGAGAAAGTATGGACAACTCGTTCAATATTTGTGCTGCGAGAAAAGATAGAACAACAATTGTAAAGCATCAAGAATTTTATTAAAATCTTAATTGACGACATCACCTAAGAACGTACTTACTGTATCACACATAATAAAGGTCACTTGAAAACAATAATTGATATCTAACCTTGGAATAAGGTGTTCTATGATATATGTGCTAATTGTTAATGTGCGATGGCTAAAAGGCGGGATTGGGCTACTGAGGGCTGGAAATTATAAAAGTCCGTCACACAGGGGATGCGTAAACTAAGCAGATTTCCCACGTGAAGTTTTACAATAGAGAAATCTGCCTTCTATTAACGGCAGTAGTAAAGAATCTCTAACCCAATTCACGAGGAACGAACAGTTATGGAAACGGCCGAACTAGCTTTCGGCGGAAAGTCCTGAATATCGCCGACTTTTGCCGACCACTCACACAATACAAATGCAAAAATCTCGGTTATTATTCAAGATACAGAATAAATGCATAGAACAATATTTATAGTAAATTTAATTTGCAATAAGATTAATTCTATATAATTTTTCAATCCGATGCATAATAACGGAGATATTTTGAATTTTCAAAAATCCTCCCCCTTCCCACTGGTCCGATTTCAGCCGTTAACGAACTTGATCTTTCTTTTTCGTAAAACGAATTCCGAGTAACGATCAAACAAAAATTGCGACCGCTAGAGCGTTAACAGACAAATATATATATATATATATATATATATATATATATATATATATATATATATATATATATATATATAATTTTGTACGGAGCTCTTTTTCGTCATCTCCTGGGTAGGATCGATGGACATTTGAAGAAATTGTTCGAAACTCGCTTTTTATAAAAAAAAAATCTTATGATTGTTTACATACGATTTTACGACAGATTTGTAAGTAACGGAGATATTTTATTTTCGATTTTATTCGCTATTAAACTTCTTCGTCCTTAAGAGAACTCTGATAAAAATTTCCTTAAAAGAAATCCTTTAAAAAAAATCTGCCATCATTTCCTGATTCATGGACTGAAGCTCTTAGAACTCTTAAGTAAATAACTGATGATCAATGTTATTTTGGTGTTAGTAATGAAAAGGGGAACAGAATAATATTAACAGAAAACTAAATTTGCAACCAGATTGGATAAATACACAATTTCGATCAGACTAAGAACGGGGATATTTTGAAAATTTGCCCGCTCCCCAAGCGAATGGCAATTTTGAATGGTCAGTGTATATACGTATATATTTATATATATATATATATACACACACACACACACACACACACACACACACACACACACACACATATACATACACTCACAGCCACACACACACACACACACACACACACACACAGACTCACACACACACTATTTACGTCTATATATGTAATTTTGATCGGACCTCATTTTCTTCATCTCCTAAGGGATTGGTGGACATAAAACAGAATTTTTCAAAATCGCGTCAGGCAACCACAATATCTTATTCCGTTGAGGGGAATTTGCTAAAATAAATCTGAAAATGAAAAGGCTATTTATAATAAGCCTAACACTCCAAAGACTTTTATTGAAGACACAAAACAATCTTCAAAAAATTAGAGTTCCTTTGACAACTCACTACCATGGTAAATATTTAAATTTTAAAAATTTATGCATGAAAAAATTACAATTAACCTAACACTGTACAGTAGGCTATAATTAAAATGAGCTGATGACACTTACAAAAAAAAAAAAAAAAAAAAAAACATGTGCGGGAAAGGAAAAATAATAAATTAAGCTATAAAAATCTTGTCGAAGTCAATAATACAAAGCAGCTACAGACAATCTTAACGTAAAATAATTATTAAAATGATTTAAAAAGGTGGAAAATGAGTCCACCAATGTTCCAATGGAAAAAGCAAAAATAACAGTAATGATAGAAACTGATATTTACACCCCTCCTTAAGCACTCTTCTTTAAGTACGGGAAAAATCATATTTAGTGAAACAGTGAGCTAAAAATGCGTACCATATGCTATATTTTTGCTATGTGCCAATTATTATGCGATTGTATAAAAATAATATTCTTGTACATTTAAAAAAGAATATATTGAAACGATAGGATGAACCAATTCTGAGCCCTAGTTTCGATTTAACCGATTTAATTTCGATTTAATAGTGCCGATAAACTTTCGTCTAGCCTGGGAAAATGACGGCTTACATAATTAAAGACAAGGTGTCACGACAATGATCGCTATCGACTAATTATTATCTGAAATATACTGTTCAAGCCTGAAAGCAGAGTTAAGAGATAAATATATTGTGTCATAATGGTAGATAAGGTGACTGCATCTAGGTTGGCAATCTCCTTGGCACGCTGCATTAGTTCCGCTATTATGCAGTAGATTGCATACAACGCACGGCTCAATACAATGCGTCATCAATCATTTGATTTAGCTCACCGCTAGCCGTTTCACTGATCCTCTCTCATTTATCAGCTAGGTCAAATACAGTTCAATGCACTGTCTAATTACCTAGTTCACCAACACAATTCTAATTATAATGAAGGCATCAAAGGTCATAGCATACATATGATATCATGTACATAGCATATGTTTTCTTACTCCATGCCTTCATTATCAGTAAACGAGAGTCAAAAAAGACACAATGTTAATAATAGAAACTAAATAATTCAGACAATAAAAAAATCAACAATTAGTACTACAGTTATTCGAATTCTAATTGGACATAAGCTAAACCAATCGCAGAAATATTAAAGTAATAAAGCATTACTACACCCATAAAAAAAATCCAAAATCATGATGAGATGAATTCGTTAACATTAGCAGATTTCCCTTAAGGGAAATCAGCTATTGAGGTCGTACTATGACGCCATTTTCGAAACAATTCTTCAAATGTCCATCGATCCTACCCAGGAGATGATGAAAATGAGGTCCGTTAATAATTATATATATGAAGACCACAGGCAAAGAACATTCTAAATCAATTTTTTTCAAAAATAAGGTTTTCGCCCTATCTAGTAGCTAAGGCCGAGTACTACAACCTAGTCTTCAAGGGGAAAGAACTTTCTGGGTCACTGTTATTAAAGCAGGAAAAAATCATATACAGGGAAATATCATTCTATGTTCAACCAGCTGATTGATTTACAGTGGAAGAATATTCTATGTCACTATCAGCTGTTCAAGTTACTTTGAAATAACATTCTATGTATAACATATCCTCTCAGTTTTACGTACTTTGTTGTCAGGGATTGTGGGTTGTTTAAGTCAATTCATTGAATTTTAACTTATTATTAATAGTGGATAGTGACCAAAATGAGTGATAACGACGAAATTATTACTGCAATGGCTACAACAAAGAGGAAATATGGAAGAATATCAGACGCAACGAAGAGAATCTGTGCCATGTCACACATGCCTGGTGATCCGTGTAATTGTAAGCGCTATAAATGCTTTGAAACAATCAAAGAAAAGAAAAGAGACGAACTATTGAAACAATTTAATCTAATGGCTAATATTTACTTATATTCTTTGACTTTTTTAATGTGTTCTTATGTAAAGTTTATAAATTCCCAATAACCTATGTATGGACATAGAATGTTATTTCCATGTTTCAACTGACTTAGACTGTTTTTTCACTGTTTTTATGACATTATGTTTGATTTATTTTTTTTTAATAAAAATAACCAAAAATGGAGATTGAACAATTTTATTTCGAATTTAAATCTATTTGATCAGTACAAAAAAAAATTTATTGTTCAATAAATATCAATTCTCAATTTTCATATGACGTTTCAAAGACTAATTTTCAATTTACTCAAAAGTAAGAAAAAGTGACTTAGAATGTTCTTTGCCTGGGGCCTTCATATATATTTAGCTGTTAACGCTCTAGCGGTCGCAATTTTTGTTTGATCGTTACCAAACTCGATATTTAAACGTTTTATGCAAAAAGACAGATCAAGTTCATTAATGGCTGAAATCGGACCAATGGAAGGGGTGGTTTAGAGGGGGGATTTTCGAAAAATCTCCAATACCATACGTCGGATCAAAATATTGTATAGAACCAATCCTATTGCAAATTAAATTTACTATAAATATTGTTCTATAGATTTATTCTCTATCTTGAATATTAACCGAGATATTTGAACTTTTATTAAATGTGGGCGGATAACGGACGAGTGATTTTCCCGCCAAAAGCTAGTTCGGCCGTTTCCGAAACTGTTCGGCTCTCGTATGGAGATTTCTCTATTTTATAACTTCACGTGGGAAATCTGCTTAGTTTACGCAGCCCCTGCGTGACGGACTTCAATTTGGAAATCGGGACAACAAAGAAACAGTATATATATTGTATATGAACCAAAAACTATTATTATTTTTATTAACGCCTTGTAACAGTTTAATCTTCCTCAGGTTTCCCGTAAATAAAGACCGCTCAATTGTATTAGTGACTGAATTTTCAATCTCCTAACTTGGTTAGTAACTTTGAGATACTAATTAGTAATTATGAGTAACTGCTTAGGGCATTGTCCCTTATTTAAATAATGGGTTGGTGGAAATTGCCTTAACCTGAATGTCATTAATTACAAGCAGCTTCCCAAAGGAACGCTTAAAAAATAAATTAATGGAAAAAGTTTAAAAACATTAATAACTTTAGAAATTGGTTTATTTTTTTTTATAACAATTCTTATTTATTTTCATACTCCCTAAAAAAAAAAAAAATCAGTCTTATATTAAAAACAGAGGAGTAGAAACGGCGGGAGGGGGTGGGGGGGGGGTTACCGAGGGCTAAAAACAAGGAATTACAAAGAACTCGAATAGTATTTGAAGTTCCGAAAAAATACATAGAGCAACAATTGTAGACCATCTGAATTGATGATGTCATTACACAACGATTTTTCATGTATCTCGCAAAATTTAGGGCTCGTGAAAACAATATTTATAATATAAGCTTATAATAAATGGTTCGTGATATTACAGCTTATTGCTAATGTGGCATGAGTGGAGGTTTACATAACGTTGAAAACTAAAAATTCGAAATATCTCGGTCAATATTCATGATAAATAAAATATGTATAATACAACATTAATAGGAGATACAATTAGCATTATGTTTGGTTATATATACTTTTTAATCTGACTTAAGGAGAGTTCAAAATTTCGAAATTCTCCTCTCTAACCCCCTCTCCAACTGGTCCGATTTGTGCTACTAACGAACTTGATCTTACTTTTTATATAAATATAAATATAAAACAAATAAATATTGAGGTTGATAACATTAAAACGAAAATTGCAACCTTTCAGGGCTGAACAGAGAAGTAGAAATATTCTTCACCGCAAAGAAAAACAATTACTGAAATATATTTGAATATAACATATTAATTATTTAATTATAATGAAAACTATTTATTTTTTCTAGTAATGTAATTTATAACGAATCAAAATACTTATCCCATCACTCATGGAGGGAGGGGGGGGATCAACAGAACATATTTGCATGAATATCGTATAATAAAGGTCTATTGGAAACAATATTTGGTATTTAAGCTTCAAATAAAGTGGTTTATTATATAACAGAGTATTGTTTATGTAACATGAGTAGAAGTGGGGGTTTGCTGTAGGCTAAAAGACTGAAAAATGCAAATATCTCCGTTAATACTCAAGACAAAGAATAAATGTACATAACACTATTTATACTACATTTAATTTGCAATTAGATTGATTTTATACACTTTTCCGATCTGACGTCTGGTAACGGAGATATTTCGATTTTCAAAATAATCAAATAAGTTAACATAAATATGTTGTAGTTCGTAAAATAAGAGTAACTGCTTGATTAATACTTCTTTGAGTTTTGTAATTATTATTTTGTGACTGATTGACTAAAAATATTAAATAAATATGCCTCAGATCATCAAGTCAGATGAAATATGCAAGTGGGCAAAAGATATATTTTTAATATGAAACTCTGAATTCTACATTGATCCATCGTTATTCTTCAAACTCACAAACAACAATATCTACAAGCATATTTTGTTGGAAACAAGGATGAACTTTTTATTTTCATTTTTTTTGTTTAGAATATATTTTAAATAATAAGAGCATTGAATATAATTTTCAAAATCAATATTCAATATTTAAAATACAAAACTACATATCCCTTGGCTTTCATTGGCACTACCAAAATTTATTTCCACAATAGTAATGCATGTGAATTTTCACGTGCCATATTCTCAAAACTAGGCTCAGTATATGAAAATACGAAGGAATTGTTGGTATGACTGAACTCTTATAATTTTTTTGTGAGGGATAATGGGCCTAGATAGAAAATTCTTGAAATTATATTTATACAGCTATAGAAGTAGTTTTAGCTTTTATTTACATTTCACTCAATCATTCTCCTTTTCCCTTACTGCCAACTCTAAAATACTGAGTTTATGAAGAAAATGTATTTTAATGTAATTCAAGTATTTTCATGAAAGCATTATATTGTTTATTTCGTAGCAACCACTGCCATTTGCAATTCCAATTTTTGTAAATATTGTCATTAACTCATGGTTCATCTTCAATTTTTTTTAAATTACCTGATTAAGAAATATATAGAATTATTATGAGTACGGATAAAATAATTACCATAAAACAGCACTGAAAATTACCCAAACTTAATCTTACAATGTTAAAATACCAGGACCATCTATACATTTTCTCAAGACGTCTCACATTTTTTTTTTTTTTTGTGCAGCATCTAATTTTGGGAAGTTATTTTTAGAACTTACAATATTTATTATAACACAACATTTTCTCTCTTTAGATATACGAGAACAAACTGAATAATTGGAAGGACACAAGGTACTTTTTTTTTTTTATTTATTTATTAATTTGTTAACACTCAGAAAGTTTACATAATACTTCACCAGTTTACAAGAGCTTTTTGCATTTTGATCACTTCCCATTTTTTTAAATGTCAGTTTCAAGAAGAGATATTATACCTTAAAATTTCAAGCACCACAGTCTTTAACTTGAGAAGAACTGAAATATAAATATAATTAATACATATAATTCATTATTCATGATACTTTTTTTTACAAAGATAAACATCACGAAGGCCGGTAAAATAACGTAATTCATTCTATTGCGTGTGGCATAATCATGACTGCTCCTGTAGAACCTATAATTATTTGAATGGAAAGTAATTACTTTAATTTGCATGCAAAATAACTGAAATTTCTCCTTTAATCTCTTCACCACGACTCACGTTGGTTGCCATGCACCTTTTTTTCAGCTTGCAACTCATTGCTGAAGAATACTTCACAGATAACATACAAGGAGATTAAGATGACTAGAACCTCCAAGTGCTTTGATGAAGGTCTGATGACAGAATTGCATGTAGATTTGAATGAGACATAAACTAAAAAAAGTCCGTCACGCAGGGCTGCGTAAACTAAGCAGATTTCCCTCTTGAAGTTTTACAATAGAGAAATTTCAGAATAGAGAGCCGAACAGTTACGGGAACGGCCCGAACTAGCTCTTGACGGAAACTCACGGCTAGACCCGAAGTTAGCCGATCTCATCTCAGAAGCTGAAAACAGAAAAATGCAAATATCTCGGTTAATATTCAAGATACAGAATAAATATATAAAACAATATTTATAGTAAATGTAACTTGCAATAAGATTGATTCTGTATACATTTTCGATTCGACGTATAGTAACGGAGATATTTTGAATTTTTGAAAATCCTCTCCTCTCAACCCCCCCTCACACGGGTCCGATTTCAGCCATTAACGAACTCAATCTTTATTTTTACATAAAACGTTTAAATATCGAGTTTGGTAAAGATCCAACGAAAATTGCGACCGCTAGAGCGTTAACAGACATATATATATATATATATATATATATATATATATATATATACATACAATTTTGAATGGACATCATTTTCGTCATCTCCTGGGTAGGATCGATGGACATTTGAAGAAATTTTTCGAAACTCGCGTCATGAGTACGACCTCATAGCTGATTTCCCTTGAGGGAAATCTGCTAATTAGATATAAGAATAATTTTAGTCTTATATATGTATATATATACTTTATATATGTATATATATATATATGTATATATATATATATATTTATATATATATATATATGTATATATATATATATATATATATATATATATATATATATATATACATTAGTACTAGGTGCAATGTTAGGAAAGGGGAAGCTAAAACCTGGGATGGGAAAATATAATGCACTTTTATCTCCATAAAAATAGTAACTGAAATTAACATACCAAGCCATACTTGTACAGCAGAAAAATAATTATCTAATTTAAAATGTAAACAACTGTAGATAAGAATCACAATGAGAGGCATAGTCAAAATGACAGGTGTATGTGAACTCACATTAACAATTGTGAAAACAGTAAAATGCAAGGATGTGGCTTCCCTCTTGCACCTGTATCTCAAAATGAGTTCAAGGAAGCATTCATTCATCAAGAACCTCCGTATCCTCTTTTCTCTTGCTCAAAAACTAGACTTAAGCAAGCGAGTACGAATACACACCCACGCACGCACGACGTACACACACACACACACACACAAAACTATAAATATATATATATATATATATATATATATATATATATATATATATATATATTTGAGATATTATTTCATTTTTTTCTATTATACAATAGCTTGCCATGTTACCTGTCGTTGAAGAGGTGAATCAGAAAGGGTTTTCCATGGTTATTCCGAGTAAATCCTCAATCCTGAGAATGAGAGAAGAGCATAGTATAACGGATATTGACCATATCCATTCCTTAAATAAGTATAATAAACATTACAATTTTCTTTTAGCATTCTCATGGGACACTATTTGGTGACAGGATGTTGGAATTCATAATTTTTAAATCCATTATATCCTGACACACACATAATGTTTTCGATACATTATATTTGATTTATTTATTAACGTCCACTTTATGCTACTATGGCTAATTGGGACTGGTTATATACAGGCTACCAGGTTTTTCTAGCCAGGGTGGGACTAAGAACTTTATTTGATGAGTTCGTCACTAAATAAATTCCTATTTGCCCAGGCGAGAATCGAACTCGCCACTCTAGGTTTTTACCATGTGAGATTAAAGCTAACGCTTTAACTTACACGCCTAACCTGTGGATATTTTGAAATACATTATATTTTATTAAGTGGTATGCAACGTATTAGGAATGGAAAATATATTTTAAACAAAATTCGTTCTTGACATTTTCCAATTAAATTAATAATAAGGAAGATATTGACGTCGGAGTAAACAAACACCAACTGCAGTCGGTAGTGAAATACCCCAAGGTAAGGTTATTCCTCCTTACATATATACAATGCATTTTTCAGTTCTATTGATGCATTTCAAAGGAAGTCTGATGTCAAAACTTCGAAATTCATAAATGTAAATAATGATGTAGGACCTTAATTGTAATGCTAAACATAGTTTCTTCTTTACATGTTCTCGGCACAACTAACACCAATGGAGATATTGAAGTATTTGTATTTTACCTTTCCTCTCCTAATTGAAAATTCGAATTTTCATGTAGCCTATTTTGTGCCATGTGATAGTAGAGTCAAATATAAAAGTAGATTTTCACTTTAGATGGCATTGTTCTTAGAGTAGCCTGAAACGTGAAATAAAATGTATCCCCACCGAATTTAAATAGATTTTCAGACGAACCCAAGAGATTTACTTATATTAATTGTTAATGAGAATATATATATATATATATAGCCGTAGCTAGAATCCGCCATTCCGTCCACGGATATGCAGCCACAACTGTTGTGGCCTTGCGTTACTCTAGCTCACCTGGTGTATAATACATTTTCCCGAGCTGCCGGACACACTTCATTGTTTCATCCGAAACCTAACCCTGCTCAATCTTATATATATACAGTAGTGGTCATAGAAATTGCGTCACTTAAAAATAATGAAAGATCTCTTTGAACCAATATTGTTCTTGACTTTTGAAAATTTTTTAATCTATTGTAAAAGAAAATAGTATGCTATTAGCCTTAAAAAATGATTAAAACCCAAATAAGAAATTTATAATATTCATAAAATAATAAATGAAATCTTTAGTCTTAATGAGTAATTTAAGAAAACAAATTTTTTTTTACATAATCATATGAATTTATTTAGAAAAATGGTATAAAATCATTAAACATACATTAATTGAAATATTAATATAAATTAGTATTTTGTTGAACCACCATTAGCCCTGATCACTGAGGCGATCCTGTTTGGCATTGAGTCGACCAAATTTTTTATTATTTCGTCACTAATCAACTCATCTGTATCTTGTTCATATGTCTTAGGCTTTGTAATATTAATTTTTTTCTTTATTATCATCCACAAGTTTTCAATGTGATTTAATTTTGGGCTATTGCCTGGCCATGGTAGCGCTGAGATCTTGTTTTCTGTTAAAAACTGTTTTACCTATCCAAAAACACAATGGTAAAGGCAATAGAAAATAATGTATCTTACAGCTTACATATTTTTTTATATAAATAAATAATTAACTTACCGATTTGGCTCTATGGCATGGAGCAGAATCATCTTGAAAAATGAAGTCTCCGCAATGTGTAAGATGGGAATTCATTGAGGGAATCAATCTCTCTTCCAAAATTTTCTTATATTTTTCTGCATTAACCGGACCTTCTATGAAGTTCATTTTGCCAATTCCAAAGTAGGAAAAACATCCCCAGACCATCAGACTTCCTGGATGTTTCACTGTTTTTAATGTACAAGATTCTTCGAATCTTTCATTTGGCCGACGTCGAACGTATGGAGAACCATCAGAACTGAAGATGTTGAACTTACTCTCATCTGAAAACATCACTTTCCTCCAGTCATCAGATGTCCAAGTTTTAAAATTTATTGCCTAATTTAGCCGAGATTGTTTCATTTTTTTTTGTTAAGAAATGGGTTTTGTGCTGGTTTTCTTGCCCATAACCCTTTTTCTCTTAATCGTCTGCCCACTGTTTCTCGACTTACTTCTGCTAAATTGCTATCTGCTAGATCTCTAGATATTTCCTTAGCAGTTTTGAAGCGATTTTCTAGAGATAATCTCATCATCATGCGATCTAAACGCTCATCCGTCTTCCTTTTCCTTCCAGTCCCTTTCTTTCGCTCGGTAGATCCATGGGGAAGATTTTTTTTTATTATTCTGACCACAGTGGATTGGTTGCACCTCAGCCTCTTTCCTATCTCACGAGAAGAAATTCCAGCTTCAGCAAAAGCCACTATTTTAACTTTTTGCTCATAAGACATTTGTTTGAAATTCAGTCTATTGGGCATAATAATAGGAAATAACGTGCTTAATGTTGGATTACTTGGGCACAACTGAGCTATGAGTCACTGATTACATCTCTCTCTAATACTAGTAGGTAAACAAATTCATTCCCACAGACTGTATAGACATTTAGGATTAAAAAGATAACAGCCATAGGTGATGCAATTTCTATGACCATGACTATATATATAATTCTACTGTACGTGTGTATAGCACTGAACTCCTCCTAAACGGGTACTCCAATTTGAATGAATTCTTCTGTACGCGTTTGGGTCACGCCCTGGATGGTGTAGATTCAGAAATAAGCCCGGAAGATGGAGTAGGAGTGGAGGTTGTAAGGAAGACCTAAAATTACAAATTGCGATATTTCGTTTACTATTGGTTTTTCGGCAAATATGCACAGGATAAAAGTTGTTTATTTTGTTATTTAGAGTAACTTTTATTATATTCACTTTAGAGTATAAGTATAAACGAGATATACACGAAAACAATTAAAGTGGGAGCCAACAGTTTTATTGGGCACTAACGATTTAACCGAACTTAACAAAACTCTATTTGTAAATTAGCATTAATTCTCCCATGGTTATAACCTTTACTAAATTTTAGTGTGGAGTGGGGTTATAAGGGAGGCCTGAATAAAAAACATTGCGATATTTCATTTTCTATTTGTTTGTAGTTGTTTTTTGTGGTAATAAAAGTAGCTTGTGTTTTAAACATAATATTATTAAATTTAATATCCTAATCGCTTGAAATATCATGCAGGACAACGTCTGTCGGGTCCGCTAATATATATATATATATATATATATATATATATATATATATATTTGAGGCAGAATGTTAAAGTCTTAAATGTTAAACTAACAGATTTCATCATTTTTAGAGAAGAATGTTCTTTCGAAAAAAAATACTTTAAATTTGTTAAACTAACGACACATTAGACTAGTAATTTGTGGAAATTTGATATCGAGTCTTTTTGTGATTTAAAAAAAAATCTCATGCGTACAGCACACAACTTCCTTGAACTAGTTTTGAACTAGATAAGCAAAATATTTAGTGCAATTCATTTAACATAGTTCAATTTGAATGTTATGTACGATATCTCCTTTTCAATGCATTTCTCCAAAAATTGTCATAGATTATAGCTGTTTTTTTTTGTAATGTACAAAAATAGTTTCAGAAAAATTGATTATACCTCTAACAGATACGAAGAAATTTGCAAACTAGTCGAAATTCGCGCAGAGGCTGCCTATACTTAGGAGATTTCCCACCTGCTGGTGTGATACACTAGAAACTTCATACTTCTTTTACTTCGTACAGGAAACGAATAAAACATATAGACACCCAAGCCCTCTCTTTTTTTTTTAGATTAGATTTTATTGAGTATATTACAGCCTGCATTTAAATGCATTTGGTAATGTGATGTTGATATGTACAATACAATAGTTCCTCCATCACTCATGACAGTAGCCACATGCCTTCACCACAATGGCAGGAGCAGAATATGCCTGCCTGGCAAGGAAGTCAAGAGCTAAGGAGGAATGGCACTTGAGAAGAAATTAGCCACTACTATCACTTCCCTTTACACTTCTATAGGAGATCTTTGGGCCATTGTCTCTTGAGGTGCCGCGGAGAGGAATATGGATGAGTGGTAAAAGAAAGGGCTAGGACATCTGGATTAGGATGATTGGATAGCCTGCTGTGGAATTTTCTGAATCTTAAGGGAATTAGGCCCGAAGCCCTCTTCTAGAACAGTTTCATTTATGCTTGTATTAATATAATCTCATATGCAAGCTTCTGCTTTTAAGAGACGAAAAAAAAAATGAACAGTGAAATAAGCGGCATGCGCATGGACACTGGTAAATTATTACCTTTCAACTGGCCATTCCGCTTGTAATGACGTAATTTCGGCACGAAACAATAACTGTAAAGGAACGAAGCGTGCTGATGACACACTAAGTGTAAGAGCTATTAATCTGGGAGGAGCGTGGGAGGGAGTAGAGGATAAGGCGATCACTAGCCTCCAGGCTGTTGGTCTGCTAGAGACAGGCTATCATTAGCAGAGTTATAGGAGGGGGCACTAGTAGTTGGCTACTGACACCCTCATTAAACTCTCCGCTCATACTAGCAATAAACCAATAGAGGAAAACAATAATATTATTGCAATTTGTATTGAAAGTCCGTCACGCTGGTGCTGCGTAAACTAAAAAGATTTCTCACGCAAAGGTTTACAATTGATAAATATTCATACTGATAACATCACCGCGAATATTAAGTGAATAAATACAAACGGTAATGAGAAATCTTTCAGTTACAAGTTAATAACTCTACAACGGAAAGCGTCTGAATTGTAAACAAACAACCAACCTGAATTCTAGCCTGGAAATAAAAACCATTAATGAAATATATATTAATTTTATTGAAAGCTATCTACTATAGCTAGTGCTGTAATTTGTAATGAATCAGAATAATTTTAATCTCAATTGCTTAAATATTAGTAATCGGAGGATATAAAAGGAGGGGGGACCAACATAACGTATTTGTATATATCTCACAAAGTAAAAGTTCAATGAAAACAATATTCCTTATTTCACCTTGTAATGAAGTGGTTCATGATATAACAGGTTATTATTAAAATAACATGAGTAGGGGTAGGGGTTTACTGAAAGCGGAAAACCATAAAATCCAAATATCTCGTCAATATTCATCATACAGAAAATATGTATAGAACAAGATTTATAGATCATTTAATTTGCAATAACATTGGATATTTACAATTTTTCGATCCGACGTATAGCAACGGAGATATTTCGAATGTTCAAAAGTCCCCTCTCTAAGCCCCCCCCACATTAGACCGATTTCAGCCATTAACGAACTTGATCTTCCTTTTAACACAAAACGATTAAATATGGAGTTTTAAATATGGAAACG
Source organism: Riptortus pedestris (assembly GCA_019009955.1). Taxonomy (NCBI): domain Eukaryota; kingdom Metazoa; phylum Arthropoda; class Insecta; order Hemiptera; family Alydidae; genus Riptortus; species Riptortus pedestris. The sequence continues at coordinate 105,262,945 of CM032228.1, read as the reverse complement.
ATGAAACAAAAATTGTGACCCCTAAAGCGTTAACACAGACACACACACACACACACACACACACACACATATATATATATATATATATATATATATGTATATATAATTTTGAACGGACTTCATTTTCGTCATCTCCTGGTTAGGATCAATTGACATTTGAAGAACTTTTTCGAAATCGCGTCATGAGTAGAACCTCCATAGCTGATTTCCCTTAAGGGAAATCTGCTAACAGTAAGCTATTATGTGGTACTAAATTTGATGTGGTTATGTTATCTGGTTTTAGTTGATTTCCATTAAGGAAAATCTTCTATTGAAGTCTACCCTCAATGTGACGAAAATGAGGTCCGTTCAAAATTATATATACATTTGTCAGTTACCGTTCTAGCAGTCGCAATTATTGTTTTATCATTACCAACGATACATATAATATATAAGAGTTTCAAGCAAAACTAATGAACAAGTTCACAAACGGCTAAAATCGGACCAGGGGGAGGGGAGGGGTTAGCGCGGGAGAATTTTGAAATTTCCAAATTTCTCCGTTATTATATGTCGGACCGAAAAAGTGAATAGTACTAATCTTATTTTAAATGTAATTGTCTATAAATGTTATTTTATACTTGTTTTCACTGAGGTTAATACTAACCGAGTTATTTGGAAGTTTTAGTTTTCAGCCTTCAGTAAACCCCCACTCCCACTTTGTCCAAATAACAGTAAGCTGTTCTAACACGAACCTCGTTGTTTTTAGCTTAAATACCAAATAAGGTTTCCATGGGACATTTAATATGCGAGGTAAATGCGAATTCGGTGTGGATGACGTCTTCAATTAAGGTTGTATGTTATTTTGTCGAAAATGTTTTTTTGATCTATAGGATACTCTATATTTAAACGCTATATTCAACAATAAAGATCATATTTGTGATTGACAGGAATAGGAGGAGGGGTAAGAGAGGGAGGCAATTCAAAAATTCATAAAAAAAAAATATCTCCGTTACTATTGGTCGGATCGTAAAATATTATATAATCAATCTTGTTAACCTATTGAAGCTCTACAATGTTTGTCCTGTGAATTTTTTCACAACTCAAGCACCAACCGAGTTGTTCGTACTTCATAGTTTTCAGCCTAATTTACCCCCATCCCTTCCACTCATCGGTATTTTTTCTTAGAAATAGGGAATATGTGGAGAGATGAGATCAATAGTGTGATATACCAGCACGTTGGAAATCCGGTTAATTTACGCAGCCCCTGCGTGACGGGATTATTTTTCCTTTTGTGACACAGTCCACGACGCACTGCCATATATAACTGTTCGCCTTATGACTGTTTTATATATTGAAAGGTAAACTTGCCTTTCTAAAAACGGTGAGTTTTTTTCAGGGCATGAATGTGACCCTCCTAGCCTAAATATCTGTTCCCACTTTACTACCCTCCGTAAGCAACCTTGTTAAGTACAACGAGTTACAACTAGGAGACGTGAGGATTTGAAATTTTCCGTGCTTATTTTAAGCCCTAGATAATCTCCGATTCGTGCAAACTCTAAATACTGTACCACTGATCAATGAAAGGCTGGTCAGTATAGGGCAGAAAAAGCTAATGCTCTAGGGCAGGGGCAAGCAACCTTTTGAAGCAATGAGCCATTTTAAATTTTAAAATATTTTGGTGGGCCACACCTAAAGTAAAACTTATTAATAATTTACAAAACTTTATTTGTAATAAACATTACAATAATAAAATATGAAATTTAAAAAAAAAGTAAAGACTTCATACACAAATTGTAATGCAAAATAAAAACAACAAGGAAAGAACAGAAAAACAAATTTACTTGAAATTTTTATCAGAAATATGGCACTGTTTTTTTCGTTACAAGCTGATCAATATCATCCGGAATTTATGAGCTAGCTGCATCATGCATCTCTTAGTCTTTTAATTAATGAATTTTAATTAATTTCATGGTTGAGAATAATTGTTCACAAACATACGTACTTTAGAACAGAGACATCATTTTCTTCGCATTTTTCGACAAAAGGAAATTTCTCAGTGCTCACATACGATTTATAAAATTTTTCGATGTTTACTGTTTTTAAATCGGTTTTATTCTGCATGTAGATTACTTCCATTTGAACGTCTTCGGGAACTGTATCCACATCGATATTAAATGGCGAGGAAAACATTTTCATGGAAACTGCTGTCATCTCAGCTTTCAACAGGAATCGTAATTGAAATTCCTTGATTAAAATGTCTATATATTGTGCGTATTTTTGAGAAGTAGTAACGTTTGGAAAATGAGACAGATTATTTCGCAAATGATGCTGTTTCCACAATTTTAATTTGCGCTCAAAGCCCTGAATGTTATCGTACAAATTGTGAATAAACTGTCCTTTGCCTTGTAATATTTGATAATTCCCAAAAATCGTCACTGTTCAAGGTGACTTTGAGGGAGCAGGATATTTTTAATTTTTTTTCCAAGGCCATTGCAACACTATTTTTAATTAGTACACACCCAAAGTAAGAAATCTAAGAAACCAAATCCTTAAGGGAAATCTGCTAAAAGGAAATACGTAATGATAAGGTAAATACATAAAGAACACAATTTCGTGGCTCCTCTGAGTAAATTTATAAGCGCTGAGTTGTTAAGCTTGTGCTGCCACCTGCAATTCTAGAAAAGAACTACTGCTAATGAGGATTAGCAGATCATCAGATATTTCAGGAGTCGATTCACTGTAATACTCCGAAATACTCCAGGCTTGTGGAGTGCCAAGTGACTTCTTTATGGTCAGTCTATGTTGTGCAATGTCAATACTGTTTGATTGTCTACTAGGTAATTAAAACGTGATCAAAAGGGCCTTCTATGTGAAGAGATTAATATTATTTGCGTTTTTCCTCTTAATCCCCAATAGAATAGTATTTAAAAATTCGGTCTGGACCACCTCGCTATGGATGTTTACAAATTAGTTCAAAGCTTGGCTGAGAAGAAGAAATATATTATCCAAAACGTAGGTGAAACCAACATTTAGTTCGATGTTATATATATCAAGAATGGTAACTATCGAGTGAAAATGGTCTTAGTGCAGGGATGATCATCATGTTACCCATTAAATATGTTTATGCGGCTCGGCAAGCATTTCTAAAATTGAATTTATTTTATCGACTTTCTCCAATCAATATATTGTAATAAAATTAATTATAATTTAATGATAGTACATATTAAACCGAAACAATGTTTTTGGTGACGAATTACTCACTTGCCGGTGACTTGTTTAAACATGCTATACGAACGCGACTCGTCTGTGCATTTTTAGTAGATTTCACTTAAGAAAAATCAGCTGTTGAGGATGTACTCATGTCGTGATTTTCTTCAAATGTCCATCGATCCTACCTAGGAGATGACGAAAATGACGTCTGTTCAAAATTATATATTAATAATTAGTACGTAAATAAGTTGATATTTATGGTAAATTTGGACCATACCGAACCCATGAAATCCATCACATTCTTTTCCTGATTGAAGTGAAATCAAAATGGCTTGCGTTCCATATTTCAAAAGAAGCTTCTTCATCAGAAACAATAATTTGTTTGCCTAAAGGTTATCTACAACTTTCATGGTCTTCCGGGATATATATATCCCTGCGTGGTACACATGGTTTTTTAGACATATTTGGTAAACTATATGCCTTGGAGGCGTATAGACACAAAAATGCTGGTTTATTACCTATTAGCATGTTATTTTGCAGCATTTTTATACACTCAACCGCAAAAAAAACCGGACACTTCATTTTTGCCGTATTAAAAGCTAATTTTAAGCAATTTTCTTTATGCGGGTATTCTAGTGATTACAGAGAATTTAGAGTCTAAGTCCATTGAACTAATCCCTTCAGGATTAATAAACAATTAGATAAAACTCAGATTAGATTTATTTGTCGTGAAGTTGATCTATTCTAAACTGTAAGTAGTTTTTCGCACATTTAAACATCTTTAATTATTAACCAAGCATTTTCTTTAATAAATGTTTTATTTTTATTTCGGTCCAGAATAATGGGTCTTTCAAACTTAGATGGAAGGCCGGAGCTTACGTTACATTGCCGAAACGCTTGGGGTAGCGAAGTCCACCATTCACTGTAATAAAAATGAAGAATAATTTTTTTTTTAAATGTGTTAATTTATCTTTTTCTTTTTTTTTATTTTGTATTTTTTTGTAAATAATCAATAAAAATTATTCACTTTTGGCAGATTTTGTTTAAATAACCTATAGATTAACCAATTATTTTAATTAAAAAAATTAATATACATATATATTAAGTATTTAACAAAATTATAAGACTAAATCTAAGTGTCCGGTTTTTTTTTGTGGTTGAGTGTATTTTTTTCATTGATTTATTTACTTCTCTTTCAAAAACACATTAACCCTAGGAGCACCAAGCTATATTTTGTCTCGTGGAGCACCAAGGGGGCGGGGCTCGTCGAGCCCTCACTTTCCAAGGCTGTGAATTACAAAATATTATTATCTATTCCATTAAAACAATCAGATAATTACCACAGAGAGCATACAACTTACTTAGAAGAAAAAAAATTCAAAAAAAAAAAACATTTGTTGAGACACGTAGAGACAGATAATTCTGGCAACAATAAAGGGAATTACATTTACCATATTTCTAGTTGCTTGGTCACAGCATCAACATTTTAATGCCATATTTATTAGGCTTATTGGGTATAAACATTTTAAATATGCATTTTCCTCGAAAGCTAACAAGTTGTTCGTCGATTGTAAGGTATGGGCTTGGCTCGTAGTTAGACTTGCAGTTCTCAATAAATTTACCCCATATTTCTGAAATAGGTGCGGCTCTGTCCGTTCTTCGCCTTTCTTTCCAGGTTTCCCTGTTACCAAATTGGAGGCAGGCACCAATTCATTTAAAACGGTTCAGAGTCATGTGGCTCTAAAAATATCTCCTGAAATTTTGGGGTCAAAATTTCCGGAAAATATTAATAGTCCCAGAAATGCATCTAACTCTTCTTTCTGCGTGTCGTCAGTTGGATTTGCTTTTCTTTTGCCTGAAAAAATGGCGGATTTTCTATGCATTTCTAATACTGTGTTGACCAGATTTTTATCAAGAATATCTTTATCTATAAAATATTTGAAAAGTTCTACTGGTTCAATAGTCCGTGCCGCATTATTATAAGTCCTAATTCCTTTGTATACAATGTTTTTAGTCGGTGTCTTCCCTGGAGGTTTAGTTGTCCAGATAGTTTCTTTGTCTTTTCCAAGTAGTTCTTCAGTTTGTATTATTATCTTAGAATATGTAACCTGGTCTATTCCTTCTGAACTACCTTCATTCACGTTTTCAGTTTTTTTTATTTTAGAATTTCTGTACCGAGAATATATTTTTTCCTTAGAAAAACATGCCATTTCTTTTATGTTGGAAGTGACATGCTCTTGTAATTCTTCTTCATCTGGCATATAGTCTGGGTCTTCATCAGTATTGTCACAGCTGTCTTCGGAAAAAACCTCTTGGTCAACAGTATCTTCTCCTTCATCCTCTTCCGACTCAAGCGATTCGAGATCTGTCAAAAAATAGATCTTTTGGAGCAGGCGTATTGAGAATAATCAATACAAGAACACTATACGTCTGGGAGGCGTACACCCACCCACAAGTCCTGGAACACAACACGCCTGAGAGGCGTAAAAGAATTTACGTAGAAGCTACACTATACGTTTGAGAGGCGTAGTGTGTTTTGGAAAAACAAAGTTAACTTTCCTGTAATGCTTCTGGCGGATTTGAATACCTCGGGTGTCTATGACTGACTGATTGAAGAGAGCACTGCTAGAGGGACAAGAGGGAGTGTACAACAATGAAGTGGTGGAGAGCATTTTACGGCGTTGGTACGCCTCTGAGGCGTATACTGTGACACGCAGGGATATATATATATATATATATATATATATATATATATATATATATATATATATATATATATATGAAAATGAGGTCCGTTCATAATTATATATATTCTGGTCTGTTACCTCTAGCGGTCGCAAATTTTGTTTTATCGTTACCAAACTCAATGTGTAAGCGTCTCATGCCAAATTAAAGATCAAGTTCGTTAATGGCTGAAATCGGACCATTGTGAGGGAGGGGGAGGTTTAGAGGGGGAGAATTTAGAAAATTCTAAATATCTCAGTTATTATATGATATTGAAATATTGTACAAACTAAAATTATTGTAAATTGAATAAATATCTATAAATATTGTTAAATGCATAATTTCTCTATTATGAATATTATCCGAGATATTAAGCCTTCAGTAAACCCCCACTCGGACTCATGTCATATCAAGAATAAGCAGTTATAACATGAACCTTTCCCTTCTAAGCTTAAAGAAGCAGCAGCTCTAAATATTGCTCTCATTGAACTTTTACATTGTGAGATACATCAAAATTCATTGTGTGATGGCGTCATCAATTATGATGTTATCTTCTTATCTCGTAAATGTTTATTTGATCAATACCATACTCGATATGTAAATGTTTCAGTCAACTTTAGAGATCATATTTGTTATTGGTAAAAATCATGCGGGGTTAGAGTAGGGGGATTCGAAAATTCAAGATATCTCCATTATTATGAGTTGGATCGAAAAATGTTATAGAACCAATCTTATTAAAATATTGATGCTCTTCATACATTTTTTTAAACTCAAATATTAAGCGGGCAATTGCTACTTTCTGGTATTCAGTCAGAATATATGGCGGGATATTACTTGTATGTCTTGCCATTGGGAAATTTGCTTAGTTTACGCAGCCCCTGCATGACGGACTTTGTCGTTATCAAGCAGTTGTCCAATAATTGGACACCTGAGCACAGTATCTGGGCCAAAATTCGCGGATAAAATTAGATGCATTTTTCCTTGATGAAAAGGGCTCTTAAGTTTCATTTATCCCTCCGAGCTGGCAATTTTACCAGGTTGATCTCATACTGGTAAACGAACAAAAAAAAAAACACCCTCCAAAATGTTCGGTCTACTGCATTAAGTGGACAATGTATTTGCCTTGAGGAGACACGTCGGCCAACTAAGACCTTGCGTGGTCCCTAGACCTGAGGAAGACACAACTCCCCAAGGAGTTCAAGAAACCGGTTTACAATGGAAAACTTCAGATACTCAACGACCATCTGCTCAGACTTTACAACCTACTGAAGTCAGAAGAAGACCTAATCCTCATGCACTACTGCCTGAGGAACACCAACATCTTCAATCGAATACTCCTGAAGGACTTCTTGGAGATATGTCCACTATCTTCAAGATTACATTTATGCTAAATCAGTGGGGGAGATTGTTACTTAACTAACCTCTCTGGGCACACGGATAAAGCTATTCCTACAGTGCTATCTCATACATTTTTTCTGTCAATGGGTTATTGAAGGTTATGCTCCCTAGTTTCAACTCTTGCAATTTTCGAAAAAAAAACTTTTAGAAATATGTCAATTTTTTTTCTGGATTGTTAATGAATGATTAGGCCAATTTTCCTTTCATTCCACCTTTGAACAGATGAGTTTTTTTTTGTTTTTATATATGAATAAATGAATAATTTGTACTGATTTGACAGGCTATGCTCAAAAAGAATGTACAAAATAAATCACCATAATCTTGGGGCACTAGACTGTTGAAATCATCAAACATCCATTCATCGAAAAAAAAAATTAGGCTTTCAAAGCTTGTACAATTAAGACAGGCCAAAAGGAATAAAACAATATTTCCAATAGTTAAACACTAGAGTGGATCAAACTGATGGACGTAACACCCTCAAATCAAAGGACTCACTCATTGATGTAAATTGTAAGAAATATGGTGGCCTATTTTCTTTCTGAATTTCATAGCCAAGACGATATCATAAAAATGTTTAAGAGTGCAATTGACGAACTTATTTCCTAGTTTACCAGCTGACCTGTTAGGAAAGATCAAGAAACTCATATTTGAAAAGCGTCTTACTCATCTATATGAAGAGTTTTTATATTTATTTCGTTTAGCCATGTCACGGAATTATTTCACATTTGAAGGGAGAATTTAAAAAACTAGACGAAGTTCTCTTGGTAATGGCAAAATGGGCACAAGTTTAAGTAATGTTTACTTGGAAATATTTATAGATAACTGTTTACATATATTTATATTGAGTAAAGAGAACCCATATTATAAAAGTAAATTCGACGTGAAATAAGTAGATAAGATCTTAGTGAAGAATAGAAAAGAATACTACTCAGGAATATTATCATATTTAAATTCAATTCATCAGAATCTCTTATTTACCTAGAGCCAGGGCTAGATAGAAGGTTAATTATTCTAGTTATAATGATATACAACAAGGATACTAGTTAAACCTGTAATAGATTAGATACATGCGAGCTTTTAAGTACAACGTTCTCAACAAAATGACCAAAGAAAATCCCGGAACAGAAAACTAGTGTTTATTAAAAAGGCTTTTCCGTAAAATTTCATCAGATTTAAAATTGTACGGATTTAAAGTTGTTTTTTAAAACAACTGCAATAATGGAAGGAAGCTTGCGATGCTTAATGACAATTGACCTAATTGAAATAAATGGAATATTTATCATCAAATGCCCTGATTACGATGCTTATAGAAAGGAGAGGAAGATGAATAAAAAACGTGTCACGAAAACAGCAGTTTTCCCACTTGTTGGAATGAAAGTTTATCTCAATTCATCTCTATTTACCGTATAAAGAAGCCTATGTTAACAAAATAAATAAATAAATATGTTAACAGGAGTTACATGTAAACTGAACATGACATCTTCAGTGACTGAATTACTCAAACTGAAGATCATAAAAGAAGAAGTGGGGTTGAAGAACAAACATGTAAATACATATTCCTTCCAAGTTACAAAAAGATATTAATTTATTTATTTATTTTGGAGCGTTCGCAGCGAGGCGATATTGCTCATAAAAAACAAAAAAAAACAAACAAAAAAATAGGAGTACAAACAACAACTGCAGAGTAGTATGTGTTTAACCATGATTGGTTTTCTATGACATGTTTTCATGAGACTCAAATAACAGAAATGTTTTGAACCTTCTAATATCCACCCTCTAAACTCTTCACCTCGGTTTCGCGTCCAATTACAACCGTAAGCTAACATGATCTTCAGTATTTGATGAAACAGTTACATATCGAGTAAGGTATAGACCATGACGTACATCGAACATAAAATACCTATTGATGACGTCACACGACATATGTCAATGTATCTGAAATTGGAAAGGTTCAATGAAAACCAAATTTGATATTTAAGCTCAGAATTAGTCGGTTCATGATTTATTTGTTCATTGCCAATAAGAGATTATATAATATTCATCCTATTAAAATGGTACTCATAACGCGAATTTCGAAAAATTTCCTCAAATGTCGATCCATTCAACCTGTTAGACGACGAAAATGAGGTTGTTCAAAATTTGATCGTTGCCAAACTCGATATATAAGTGTTTCATGCAAAATTAATGGCCAATAGGAGGGATTTCGAAAATTCAAAGTATCTCCACAATTATACGTCGGAAGGAAAAATTGTATAAAACCTATCTTATTGCAAATGCTATTTACTTATGCTTAAATACCAAATATTGTTTTCAAGAGACCTTTAATATGCCAGAAGATGTCATCAATTAAAATTTTCCGTTCTTGTTTCGAAAATTTATTTTCAATTTGTTTATTTGATATCATGCTTGACATTTGACTGGTTCAACCAAAACTAAAGATCATATTTGTTATTAGCAGAAATCGGATATGGAATAGTGGGGGTAAAGAGGGGAGCATTTGAAAATTCATAATATTTCCGTTATTATGAGTGGGACCGTAAAATATTATTGAACCAATCTAGTTAAACTATTGATAATCTACAACTGTTGTTCTTAGAGCTATTCGTGCCTTCTTGTTTTCAGCCTTCAGCATCTCTCTACCTCCCCCCCCCCCACTAACTTCTACTCATTGGTTTGTTTACATAGTAATAGAGTATGCGTTGAGATAAGATCACAAGTGTGTTATACGTGGGAAATCTCCTTATTTACGCAGCTTATTGACGGACTTTTCTATCCTAATTATATAATTTTACTAAAGCCTAATATAAATTAAGTTATACAAAAGAAATTTTACTGAGTATATTTTTTAATATATAATTAACTTTTACTTATTCTTACCTCTTTATTTGCAGTGCCAAAAATAATATATTAGTTTCAAATCGATGTAGGACTGGTAGTGTTTAAAGAGATCGATCGTAATCTCCTGAAACAAACACTCAGTGGCAATATTTCTAAAAAAGAAAAGAATATAACATTGTATTTTTTTTACAGTTAAATCTTTAGAATTATTGTAAATTCCAATGCCTTTTGTTCGGGAAAATGGGTTTTAGCAAAATATACTCATCGGAGGCTGGGGTTGTCGAATTGTCACAGAGAAGAAAAGTTGTGAAATTCATCTAATCATTTTCAACCAACACCTTACGATAAAACACATACTGACGACAGACTGGATCCAACGAAAAAACCTTCACATACCCCATGACTATATGACAGAACTATTAACTGACAGCAGCCAATATTTTCCACAAATAGTAACATATCTAAAACACATCAACATTTACAAAAACATATAATACAAAATAGAATAGGTCTACTGCATACCTAAAAAGATTTAAAAGGGTTAACTTTTATTATATTCTTTAGACAAAGCACGGATATGAGAAAGAATCAGATATTAAAGAAATATTTTCCATAATATAAAAGTACAAAAAAGGTAAGCAAATGAAGGAGTAAATATATCATCCTAATAAAGCCAACCACCATCGCTGTGGGGCACAAAACTAAATAAATAATATAAAAAATAATATAAATGTACTAGTATATAGGAATAACATAATTTTTTTATTAAAACCATTTTAAATTGTTGTCTTTATTACTAGTCTAATGTTTATTAATTGTCTTTATTACTAGTATTTAATGATTATTTGTTGTATTCAATTTTTTATTTTTTGTTCCAGTTTTTGTTATTTTTCTATAATTTTGTTTTTATTTTACATTGTGAAACTTTGAGCCAAATCGCCAAGATGCGGGTGCTCCTGTATAAATAAATAAAATAATCATTTTCTTAATGGTGAACTTTAGTAACCAGTTATGTCTTACAATGTTCTCGCGCCAGATACCTATGTGAGGTTTTATTATAGTAAGTATTGTAGGCTAAGCTTATAGATTTCATATTATTTTACCTATTGATGCTGTGTAGCTTTTTAATAAAGCGGAAAATTAATTTAGGAATTGAAGATATTGGGAACGTAGGAGATGACTACAATTTAAATAGTCTCAGTAAATAAAATCTTTATTACCACCAAGTATTGAATCGTATGGCAATTTCCGAATAGCATTACCTATTAGTACAGGACAGTTTAATATATTTATACGATTATATATGTAGTTATTGAGGCATTGAGAAAGGAAGTAAATAAACCATAAATGTTAGCAAAGCTGTACGTTCTTCATTTCTTCCTTACCATGTGACCGAGATCCACAAACTTTATATATGTGCCCAGTTATTGAGTAAGGAAGCCACATATTACTTAATAAAAAAATGATTTTTCGCAATTTGACTTTGGGCGACGTACCCAGTTGAAAATGTGACAATTTCCTTCTTTTTATGTTACAGTAGGAATAAAGATATAAACAGCTTGGCATTCATTACAGCTATTTTGTAACCATAATTCTCGTTGACATATTGGTGTTCCCTAGTCTGGTTGGCTTCCAGCCAGTCCCGGCCATAAGGTAGAATATAGTTGGGGGGCGAATCTAAACTTGTCACCTTAATCCTCCACTTCATAGGCTATCTTCAGCTCAAAAGAAAGGACACACAAAGTCGTAGTAATCCTTATCTATTTAGCCTTTTTGATGACAATTACACTTAACTGTAAATGTTCTATGATGTCTGCCTCTTAGTTTACTCCTAAAACTGGCATTACAATCATTTGTACACCTTTCGTATAGATTTCATTTATCAATTATATTTTCCCACCGATTCTGTCTAGAAGTAGTAGTAGTAGTAGTAGTATATATGTATATGTTAAACTGAGAAGCAACTTACAACCTTCTTAATCTTACATTCTGCAGCCTTCCTATTAAAACTAACGTTGACATGTCCACTGCAATGTTTTTATTTTATTTTGGAGAATACTTTCGATCTTTCAAAAGACCATTTTTAGTCCTGCTATACTTCGACACCTACCGCTGAAAGAGTACTCTAAAATACAACTATCTAAATAATATTTACCTTCCTCCTAACAGAATTATTAAAATAATTACTTCTGACAATAGCCGCCGTCCCCCCAAATCAAGGTTCTGGATTCATCTCAGCCCGAGTTTTAGCAGATTTCCCTCAAGGGAAATCAGCTATTGAGGTTGTACTCATGACGGAATTTTCGAAATTTTTCTTCAAATGTCCATCGATCCTACCTAGTAGATGACGAAAATGAGGTCCGTTCAAAACTGTATATATATCTATCTATCTATCTATCTATCTATCTATATATATATATATATATATATATATATATATATATATATATATATATATATATATATTTGTCTGTTACCGCTCTAGCGGTCGTAATTTTTGTTTGATCGTTACCAAACTCGATATTTAGTCGTTTTATGTAAAAAGAAAGATCAAGTTCGTTAACGGCTGAAATCAGACCAGTGGGAGGGGGGGTTTAGAGGGGAGGATTTTCGAAAACTCAAAATATCTCCGTTACTATACGTCGCATCGAAAATTCGTACAGAAATAATCTTATTGCAAATTACATTTACTATAAATATTGGTATATACATTTATTCCCTATCTTGAATATTAACCGAGATATTGGCATTTTTATTAAATATTGGCCGATAACGGATTTTTGAATTTCCCGCCAAAAGCTAGTTCGGCCCTTTGCCGTAACTGTTCGGCTCTGGTATGGAGATTTCTCTATTGTATAACTTCACGTGGGAAATCTGCTTAGTTTACGCAGCCCCTGCGTGACGGACTTTTTTTTAATCTTTCTATGGATCGTTCCAAACTTTTAGGAAAAACTTCAATTTTTTGGTCATATCTTCTTTATTCTTGCCATTCTTTAGTTTTTAATGTGAAGTGCTGATTTATTTTATTATCCACAGATTAATGTTCGTTAACTTTAATGTTAATAGTTTCTGGAGATATTGCCCTCCAATTATTACCATCCCGATGTACCACTGTTAACATTTGCATAAAGCAACATTCGACCACCCACGTTCTAAACTTCAAATAACTTAAATACTTGATAATATGATCGTCAATGAGATAAATCAATAAATAAATATTGAGATTAATCAATTTCTCATTGAGTCAGTATCAACTTTCCAGATTATATAAAGCACCGTTTGTAAAACTTACCTCAGTCATCGTCATTTAAGAAAAAGATTGTTGATGCTTACTCACAAGCTAGGAGGTAGTTCTTGCGTTTTTAATCTGGCAACAACTATTTTGGCCTTCGGAGCTGGAGCAAAACGACTCTATCATTTCTCTCTTCATACCTGGATAATATACCTGTACGTTAATAATTTGCAATCCTCTGAATAATGAAGGGAGTTTTTTTTTTTTTTTTTTTTTTTTTTTTTTTTTTTTTTTTTTTTTAAATTTTGCTCATCATAGAAAGATTACATACTTCAGTTGAACTCTAACTGAGATTTGTAACAAAGTCAACCTTTGTTGACGGCTCCCTTGAGGCGGAATAGGCTTCTTCCAGATCCCCTCAGACATGATGCACTCCTTACAGAACTAATATCTGAACCTAGAACAATGCTTTGGATTCGAATTGTGTTCAAGTACATACTCAATTCTTTTTCCACAATGCGAGATTAGCTGACATTATATGCCCTTTTTGTTTACTAAACGAGCAGTTAGCTCATTACATCAGCTATAAATTGTTAATGTAAGACGCATTCCTCTCTTTCTCCACTAAAATGAGCTGATATATGCCGTGTATTCACCTCTACTTCATGATATTATGGTTTATCAGGGTAGGTTAACATTTTCCTATATTAAAATGAGACGAACATTACATTTCTAGCGAAGGCTAAGGATTTTATTTAGTTCGGCGCATAATAAATGCCCCTTCCATACGATCGGACCCATGCCTCTTGGTTTATCAAGTTTATTATAACGACCCCGTAACTCTCATGGCTCAAGACAAGATATGATGTATTCGTATATAATATAACGTTCCTTCAGACTGAACAAACTTACTCTAATTTCGCTATCCATTTGAACCAACAAATATAGTAGGGAGTATGAATATGTTACACAGGAACACAAAAAGACGCAGACTAGACATATTGGAAAGCATGTAAATATACAAATAGAAGACATTCAACAGGGATATTATCAATAAAAAACGTAACTAGTTCATGCAAAATATTCACGACGCTGAGAACACTACTCTAGAAAAGAAAGTCCATTACAGATGGACAGGCAGACGAAACGACGAGGAGTGTAATATAAGTTCATAATATATATATATATATATATATATATATATATATATATATTATAATGGAAGGTTAATTATAATTATTATTATTTAAATTTAATCTATTTACCGGCTACTTCTCAGGGTCATATATTGCACGGCAAGCATTCCCGTTTCCACCATCTCTGCTATAAGAGCTCATTTATCTATTTAATCAGAGATATAGCACAATTAGGCTAGATAATTAAAGAAACACTTACTCTGTTTGCATCTTGGGAGTCGACTGACGATTCCTGTCCTGCTAAATTGACCGTTGGATTCACAGGGCTCCGCTGTCAGTCCCTTGACAGGTGCAGCTACCTCTTTTAAAGCCCAGTACTAATCACTCTGATCTCATAGATATAGAGAGACAGCGGAGTACCTCTAAGGCTCGACCGTTACAATATATATATTGGCATGGGTACATCTACCACTGCCCTCAATAAGTTGAAGGTTGAAGGTGCAGGTTCCATCCCCGCTAAGGAAGAACATTAGTTCACGAGTTTGCTAACAGAGCGAGCTGGTGTTGAGCGGGAGCCTAGCTAGTACATACGCCTCACAGCCGCTCGCCATGATTAACGATTATGACTCTATTAGATGCCGTCCACAGGCTGGCTAATATTGAGTGAACAGACCACTGACCTCTCAATATATATTGTGACCCATCAGGGTACTGGAGATAACTCACTCCAGGTCCTCCTAGGTTAACGGGGGCTGAATGTCGTATTGATCAAACTATACGTAAAACTCTAATCCCTCAAGCATCCGGTGTTCAGTTTTGAAATGACTCATATGCGTTAGTAATGCTTCAAAGGACCAAATATTGAAATAAAGACGTAAATAACGAAGTAAAAGAAGGAGATTCAGTACCGCCAAAGATTGTCATTTCTATTTAACACGATATTTTAGTGGGGAGGATATGGAAGTAAAGGTAGATGCTGAGGACTTAGCACCACTGGACTTTCCGGTTGATCTAGTCCTGACATCGAATAACCCACTGGAATCATTAGGGAGACTGATAATGGCGAGAGAAACGAATGAACTAAAAATCAATCAAGACAAAAGTTATGAACATCAACTGGGAAGGTGAAATGATAATTAGGGGTGTTTCGGTATCAAAAGAAGAAAGACCGGGTTCTTCCTGACATTTGTTTACAGGTGGTTTTTGCCTTTCGTTCAATGGAACAGTAGAAGGTTCAAGAGACAGTGCTACAAATCGCTATGCATTACTGATGTGGATACTACATTGAAAAGAAAGCTGTGAATGCTTACGGAACTGCCAGTAATGACCTATGCAAGTGGAACATAGACACTAAATAGAAATACTATTCAGATCTTGAGGATCGCAATCAATGGAGAGTTGTTTATTAAAGATTACAAGGAGGGAACGGAAGAGCAATGAATGTGGTACCGGCAATAATACGATGTGTGCACAATGGAAAATACCCAATGGGAGAGATAGCTGAAGGCCCTCTTACCCGAGGTAGTGCAAAAGAAGAAAAGGCCGACCAGAATATAACTGGGCTAATGAGATGAGGGAAACTTGTAGAGAAGGAACACGACTGAGAATAGCTATAGAAAAGAGAATGGAGAAGCCCAAAAGATGTCATTACATTGCATGGTACAATACTCATTTTGTTCTGTTTCAGAGAAGCAGGGTAGTGGAAATTATTACAAGTGTAACTCACTAGGCATTTAAAAGGCATCACATACTATTACGTTTTATCAGATTTCCCTTAAGGGAAATCAGCTATTGAGGTCGTACTAATCAAGCGATTTTCGAAAAATTTCTTCAAATGTCCATCGATCCTACCCAGGAGATGACGAAAATGAGGACCGTTCAAAATTATATATATATATATATATATATATATATATATATATATATATATATATCTATATAAATATATATATATGTTAACGCCCTAGTGGTCGTAATTTTTGTTAGATCGTTACCAAACTCTATATTTAATCGTTTTATGTAAAAAGAAAGATCAAGTTCGTTAACGGCTGAAATCGGAGTGGGAGAGGGGGTTTAGAGTGGGGAATTTTGAAAATTCAAATTTTCCCCGTTACTATAAGACGTATCGAAAAATTGTATAGAACCAATCTTATATTAAATGATATATAAATATTATTCTATACATATTTTCTGTATCATGAATATTAACCGAGATATTTGCATTTTTCAGTTTTCAGTCTTCAGTAAGCCCCCACTTATAATAAACCACATTATTCGAAGCTTAAATACCAATATTATTTTCCAGAGACTTATACGAGATAGATGCAAAGATGTTCTTCTGACCCCCCTTTCTAAAATTCTTGGACTACTAAAATTTGATTGATTGAGATAAAAATTATTCTGATTCATTAAAATTACAGTACTAGGTATAGTACATAGTTTTCAATAAAATGAATTTTTTGTATTTTGATATGTTTCAGTTATTGTTTTCCTTCCTGGTGACTCCGGGTAACTGAGGTCCGTTTTTCCTCACCATATTTACTTGATATTGGCTCTTTGATATCATTTATCAATAATGGTTGAAAATCAATCAACTTGTATAACAAATAATACAAGCAGCGTAACAAGGTTGAAATGAACATTGTTTAAATTTACAGATTGAGCTAATAATGCATTGTACTGAACCTAAATACTATAAGACTACTACTATTATATATATATATATATATATATATATATATATATATATATATATACTGCATACTCATACTGGCAATAGCCACAAACTATTAATCCATCATTAGTCAGCTTATGCGGGCTATTGTCTACCGAGGGATGGCTATCTAACAACTCTAGCCTTGAATAGAATTTTCTCCACTTATGCTCTTACTGGTGTGAATGGAGTTTTCCTCATGTTGCCTTTATTGGTGGATGGTCTGATGCAGAAGGCAATGCGAAACCACTGCATTTCCTAGTGACCCTCTTTTTACTTGTTCGGTCACGTGAAAATCAGGTTTACCTGTTCACAAGACCAATTACCAGGTGTAGCCTTTTGCTACACACACACACACACACATATATATATATATATATATATATATATATATATATATATACTAGCGGACCCGGCAGACGTTGTCCTGCATATATATCAAGCGATTAGGATATTAAATTTAATAATATTATGTTTAAAAAAAATCTACTTTTAATAACGCAAAAAACAACATTTGTTATATGCACGTTTGCCTAAAAACAAATAGTAAATAAAATATCGCAAAAACTTGTTATGCAAAAAGTAAAGGAAAAATGAGAGAAGGAAAAGAAGACGTTTTAGTTCTGAGATTATCTGGTAGAATGCGCACTACACGTTCTTAAAAACAAACAGTTGTAGACCAATAACTGAAATAAATAAAAACCCTCAACAATAATAACGCAAATACATAAATATAAATAAAGAAAAGAAAATAATTGCAACATTCAAATCAAATTAAAATAAATTTGGAAAATAAATAACAATGTCTGAAAGTGAAAACCTCTCGCAGCTGAAAACATCATTATATAGATGACATACTTAAATTCTAAGGACATACATTAGATAAACACATTAACATTTCATTACATTTCCGATAACCTCGCCCTTCGCCCTTCGACCGGAGACCTGCTCCATCTGCCTGGCCGATCTGCGGCGCTAAACCATCCGGGGCGTCACCCGAACGCGTATTTAGAAATTCAATCAAATCGGTCCATCCGTCTAGGAGGAGTTCAGTGACATACACACGTACGCTAGAATTATATATATAAAGATAGAGGTGTATTAGCCTGTTAACGCTCTAGCGGTCGCAATTTTCGCTCGATCGTTACCAAACTCCGTATTTAAACGTTTCACGTTAAAAGACGGATCATGTTCTACAACGGCTGGAATCGGATGATTGGGAGGGGGGATTTAGAGGGGAGGATTTTCGAAAATTCGTAATATCTCCGTTAGTTTGAGTCGGATCGAAATTTTGTATAGAACCAATCTTTTTGCAAATTAAAAGATCTATAAATGTTGTCATGCACCTATTTTCACTGTCTTTAATATTAACCGAGATATCGGCGTTTTTTAGTTTTCGGCCTTCAGTAAACCCCCACTCCCGCTCGAACTTAAAAAATTTAGTACAGCTTATAACCATGGTAGAACTAACGCTAATTCACATACCGAGTTTTGTTCAGTTCGGTTCAATCGTTGGTGCCCAATAAAATTGTTGGCCCCTCTTTACTTTTTTAGTGTATATCTCGTTTATACTTTAATATACGACAAAATTGAATATGACAAAAGTTACTCCAAATAACAACATAAACAACTCTTAATCTGTGCATATTTGCCGAAAAACCAATAGGAAACGAAATACGGCTATTTTTAATTTCAGGCCTCCCTCACGACCCCCACTCCTGCTCCATCTGCCTGGCCGATCTGCGGCGCTAAACCATCCGGGGCGTCACCCGAACGCGTATTCAGAAATTCAATCAAATCTGTCCATCCGTCTAGGAGGAGTTCAGTGACATACACACGTACGCTAGAATTATATATATAAAGATAGAGGTGTATTAGCCAGTTAACGCTCTAGCGGTCGCAATTTTCGCTCGATCGTTACCAAACTCCGTATTTAAACGTTTCACGTTAAAAGACGGATCATGTTCTACAACGGCTGGAATCGGATGATTGGGAGGGGGGATTTTGAGGGGAGGATTTTCGAAAATTCGTAATATCTCCGTTAGTTTGAGTCGGATCGAAATTTTGTATAGAACCAATCTTTTTGCAAATTAAAAGATCTATAAATGTTGTCATGCACCTATTTTCACTGTATTTAATATTAACCGAGATATCGGCGTTTTTTAGTTTTCGGCCTTCAGTAAACCCCCACTCCCGCTCGAACTTAAAAAATTTAGTACAGCTTATAACCATGGTAGAACTAACGCTAATTCACATACCGAGTTTTGTTCAGTTCGGTTCAATCGTTGGTGCCGAATAAAATTGTTGGCCCCTCTTTACTTTTTTAGTGTATATCTGGTTTATACTTTAATATACGACAAAATTGAATATGACAAAAGTTACTCCAAATAACAACGTAAACAACACTTATCCTGTGCATATTTGCCGAAAAACCAATAGGAAACGAAATACGGCTATTTTTAATTTCAGGCCTCCCTCACGACCCCAACTCCTGCTCCATCTGCCGGGCCGATCTGCGGCGCTAAACCATCCGGGGCGTCACCCGAACGCGTATTTAGAAATTCAATCAAATCGGTCCATCCGTCTAGGAGGAGTTCAGTGACATACACACGTACGCTAGATCTTTATATATATAAAGATATATATATATATATATATATATATATATATACTTACACACACACACACATATATTGTGGCAGCATCTCAAATAAATCAATATATAAAAAGATGAATGTTTGTTCTTTATAGAAACGTAAACGGCTAAACCGAATTTTATGAAACTTGGTATGCATATTACTACTAACCCAGCTTAGGTTTTAGGCTATATTAATATTCTCTGAGACGAACAGGAGTGGGGTTTATAAGGGAGGCCGGGAATTAAAAATAGCGATATTTCGTTTCCCATTGATTTCTCGGCATGCAAATAACAAAAGTTGTTTATTTTCTTATTTAGAGTAACATTTTTTATATACACGTTTGTCGTATAACGAAGTATAAATGAGTTATACGCTATAAACAGTTGTGGGCGTCAACAATTTTATATGGCACAAAAGACTCAACCGAACTACACGAAACTCCGTATTTTTGATTATAAGATATACTAGCTCAGATACCCGGCTTCGCCCGGGAATTCATTTGAGGCTGAATGGTGATGGAATTTTTTTGGCAAGGCTTTACTTTGCACAATATTTTGACATTTACCCGTCCCAGTGTTTAGGGTTAATACCCGTCGTTGCTGTGGATTTGTTAATAATAAAATTAATTTTTTATGTAAGACTTCACTGTCCTCCATATTTTCATATTTCCCGTCTCCTGAGCATTATGCATAGATTTGAATTATTAAAGACAAAATATTATTATTCATACATTGTTCCCGAAAAAATTTATAAAATAAAAGTTACTCTAAATAACAAAGAAAACAACTTTTGTTATGAGCACGTTTATCGAAAACACAAATAGACAATAAAATATCGCGAATTTTTATTTCAGGTCTCCCTTATAACCCCCACTCCCGTTCGTACCTAAACATTTTAATATAGCTTATAATCATGGAAGAATTAATGCTAATTGACATACCGAGTTTTGTTAAGTTCGGTCCAATCGTTACTGCCCAATAAAATTGTTGGCTCCCGCTAAAGTTTTAGTGTATATCTCGCTTATACTTCAGTATACGTCGAAAGTGTATATAACAAAAGTTACTCTAAATAACAAAATAAACAACGTTTGTCATGTGCATATTTGCCGAAAAACCTATGGGAAACGAAATATCACTGTTCTTAATTTCAGGCTTCCCTTATAACCCCCACTCCTGTTCGTCTCCGAGAATATTAATATAGCCTAAAGTCTAAGCTGGGCTAGTAGTAATATACATTCCAAGTTTCATAAAATTCGGTTCAGCCGTTATGCGTGAAAAGGTAACAAACAAACAAACAATCAAATAAACAAACAAACAGACACAAAAGAAACAAAATGCAGGTATGGTGTCTAGGACATGTGAAACGAAATGTTATCTTGAAATTTCGCGAAAAAAATCAATGTAACAGAGGTTACAATTTTATATATATACATAGATTAACATTTTTAGGAACGAACAGGAGTGGGGGTTTGTTATGGGAACGAAAAATCGTCATATTTCATTTTTTATTGTTTTTTTTTGGTGAACCTGCACATTATATAAGATGTTTAATTTGATATTTAGAGTAACTTTTGTTATACATCTTTATCGTAATTTATGAAGCAAGTAATTTGCATTGTCATTTTGTTATAGTCATCAATGCGTATCCATGTATGAATTTATTCAACTTAGTACTTCGCCGGATTAATATACTTTCATTAAACTTATCAGCCATTATTAACAGGTTGAATGAACACCAAAGTATATTGTCACCCCACCCCACCTTCATTCCCAAACATTAATTAAGAATTTTCTCCCGAAATGTATTTAATTAATATGGGGAAATTAATTTAACAAACACTTTTGTATTGTGAAGGAAATGTAATAAGAATTATTAAATTATTTTAATGTAAACTGAACTTATATCTTAAAAACTGGGATGTTTGTTGGCACCAGTGAGAGAGGGAGGAGAGGTGGGATACTTCCTTTCTGTCCTCTCACTGCTAACCTTATACTTCAGTGAGTTGTTTAAGCTATTAGCATTTCCTGATGATTAAGATTACTTCATACTCGGGTATAAATACTAAGCATTGAGACGGAAAAATGTAAAAATATTGTACAAAGTAATGCCCCAAAAAAGTACCGCCATTATTCATCCTCTAATGATTTCCCGGCCGAAGCCGGGTACCTTAGCTAGTAAATAATAAGAATATTGTGTGCGATATGGAAAGCAGTTCATGTTCTTTCAATTGGTTCTTAAGGTCTTCTTAATGGAAGTTTGGCAAAGATAATAAGACTTTTGTCCATTGATTGAGCTGATGAACAATCCAGACAATAAAAGGGAGTTGATAGATTTACAATGAAATTCTTGGATTACTTGATAGCATGTAAATTCGTATCCTTTGTTTGACTGCTCATTACGAAGTCAGATCACTCCTTTTGTTTGGCCCTCGTCCGACCACTCCCGGCAACAATGCCTCTCTTAATGCACTCCTTTAATAGACAACTCTAGCCTCCATAATCAAATTCTAATTCTCTTTATGAAGCCTAGCTACGTCCGGCAAGGTGCCCATATATATGTCAAAATAAGAAATTAAGTCTTCACTATATCTTCATAAAAATTAATTTAACAAGAAAATTCTCAAAATGTGCTCGAAATACTTATAATATTTCCAGTAAACTATTTAAAATATTAAACATTTATTAGCTTTTGTTATTGTTGTTCTCAACCGTTCAAGGTCTTTGACATGGGAACCTTCTCAGATGGAGAGATCAAATCAATTGAAAATAGATCACTACTTCTAGGATATACGATATGCAGAGGACGATTGGATAGCGCATCATCGCATGAACCAATTCAGTGGCTAGAATATTCAGAAAGCTGATAATTTTATTATTATTATTTATTTGAGATGCCGTTACAATAGCGATTCATCTTTTAACATGTTAGAATATAATTTAACAAAATAAATACATATTACAATTTATACAAAGCTAAGTTTTACAAATGTTCAAAATAAATAGAATGGGCAAAACTAAATATAAATCGTTAGAATACTTACAACATGAGGGAAAAAAAATAGAAAAGAAAAAAAAAACGAAAGAAAAACTATAAATAGTTTAACTGGAAGGATGCGAAACTTATATTCTACGTTCAGTGCTTTCTACATATAACTTTCATAATGGTAAATAATAGCTTTTATATTTCATTAAATAATCCATTAATTTTTAAATACTTACAAACATCATCTATAAACTGGCTACCGACGGCAAGTAGTTCGCATAAATTTGTGGGCCATGGGTACGTTTTTACTTGTGTGCAGTCAGTTAGTATGTGTTTTACAGTCAGCTTTCAGTTGTAGTAGCGACATATAGGTTCATCTTCCCTAGAAAGCTGAGAAGCAAAAATATCAGGGCCCGCAGGAATCAATACCCTCTGAATTAATGGACTATGCAAGAAATTTCAAGCATGAGTTTTACCAATTATTTAAGATAAATGGGTACAAGAAAGAACGCAAGCAGAATTTATATGTGGAAATTATAGTTGCCCCAGAAGGAGTCGGAGGTATCGTTTTTCGGAGGCATTTCTCTTAAGAGATATCAACGATTGAGGTCGTACTTACTCATGACGCGATTTTTGACTAATTTTCTCAAATATCCATCTATCCAACAATAACCTGTTATATTATGAACCTCTTTATGTAAAGCATAAATACCTAATATTGTTCTCATTGAACATTTACTTTTTGAGGTATATCCAAATACGTGGGAAATCTGCTTAGTTAACGGCAGCCCCTGCGTGACCAACTTTTGTTCTTCCAAAGATAACACGAGGGGAAATTAGATTTTAAAAAATCCACTATCTTGGTAATAGATAAGCCCATATGACATGCATACTTTTCAAAAAAACAAACGCAAAACTTCTAAATAAATGCACAAAACAACAGCCTTGAACTTTAATACCCTTTAGCTCAACACCTGACAATCGCGGATTGAGCTTGAAGCTGTATTAATTTTTTTTTTTTTAATACTGACGAACCGTATGATACAAATTTCATCCCGCTTAAGCCTTTTCGAATCGTACTACTTCTCCGTGAAGTTGGTCTACTGTATTAAATTTTGTAAACTTTGGTTTAATTTCCAAGGGCGTAACTCGTCAGTTCAAAAACTTATAAAATAAATAACATAAATTATGTATGTCATACATAACAGCTGTCCTGAAAGCATTGGGGTAAATGGGGCGTAAGCTAATTTAAGTTTTACTTTTATACATTTTTTTTTCAATTGGTATTATAGAGTTTTGAGATCTTTAGCCGCCTCCGTACGAAGCTCGAGGAATATGTGATCAGAGTTTTACCTATTGAGAGATCAACTCGACGTTCAACCTCCGTTTACCAAGGACCAGGAATGAGTTGTCTCCAGTAGACTGGCTGGCCTCATTCTACTGGTGGTCACCCTATAAAGCCACCATAATAAATACCACATATACAAAACTAGATAAAGAAGCTGCATAGAAGTAAGCTACAAGACTTAAGTAGCCAAATTCTTGGCAAATAAAGCCTCGCTCTCTCTCTCTCACTCCCTCCTCTCTCTCTCTCTCTCTCTCTCTCTCTCTCTCTCTCTCTCTCTCTCTCTCTCTCTCCCTCTCAAACTCCAAAAATCGGCTTAATCAGTGTATGCACAATGGGGTCTCCATTTAACCAATGTCATTTTCAAGACTGTATGAAAAAGAAACTTGGGATATTGTATTCTCAAATAAAAGAAGAATTAAAACAATAACTGAAGTACATTTGTTTTTATTGACCTTTCAAATAAGTAAGTTTCTCTCGTGCACCCTGTATGTATCTGCCTCAACCATAAAGTACACATTACACCATTGTCACGTTGGCTTGGTCAAATATCAACTAATAAAGATATTTATTTGCAAACTAGTGTTTACTAATTTGTATTCATAATCTTCACCATTTGGTTATGCTGTGTAAGTGTGGTTTCTGAATGGTGAGCTCACAGTTCAGGCAAGTAGGTTACCAATTACACTACAAGTTATACATTAAGCACAACATCATCTGAAACAAGCCGCTTTTCTTCCCCAATATTAAATAATATAAATAGTGAAAAATTATATTTAAATTACACTAAAATGTTTTTATTTTTAAACATTAAATATAAAGTTTTTAATATTTATATTATAAAAACGACATTTTCTGGCATAATTATCTTCCCGCTATAAATATTATCCTCAGACTAATTTAATGAAATAAGTATAGTTCCACTGATATTTAGCTTCTTAAACTCGGTTCATGATTTGAACTAATGTAGTGTGCCGAGGGAGGCGCGATCCCGCTGTTTGCATAGAGCTAGTTGACACAGCTGATGTGGCAGGTGGTTTAATACTAGTGCATCCGTTTCCTTACAGATAACACCACGGCTTACGATATTCCTGACGCTCTTGAACCAATTAAGTAACTAAATGTTACTTTCATTTAACTATTAATTAAGTATGTCTGATTGGTGGGGCACTTAACGATAAAGGAAAAGACTACCGTGCAATCAGCAGCTTCCGGTGTTTCTTTTGAACTGGAAATTCTACAGAACTATGAAAACTTATCACAACTATACACTCTTTATGAAAATCAGTTAACCTTTCCATGTAGGATGCTTGCAACTCATTTGCGTGCATTCCCACCGTACTCCATAACTCTTCATGTCCAATACAGACCTCTTCATTTCCATAAGCAACAGTGAACACAACCACGAATATTTGTTAAAACTTACGGGGACTATTTAGTTCGGGCTTAACACCCCAATAAGAAGTTAAATAGAAGTTGAAAACCGTGGGACTGAAGCAACAAAAGAGTGAAACATTCCATTACCTAGACAAGTAAAGAGTTTCTTACGGGCAAAGACTTAAAGAAAATTGAATGCAAAATCGTTTCAGAACATCCATAATATATCGTTATTTATTCAATTAATGTATTAAGGTTTTTTAATTATAAAAATTTAATTTCGTTTTAGTTCTATTGAACTGTCTCTCCTCCCGTTCTGATTCTCCCTTATCACTCCCCTCTCTCTCTCTCTCTCTCTCTCTCTCTCTCTCTCTCTCTCTCTCTCTCTCTCTCTCTCTCACTCTCTCTCTCTCTCTCTATCTATCTATCTATCTATTTATCGTGGATATAACTAATATTAAAGGAAATACTGTAGACTATATATTCAGACTTCGAAGTAAACTCCCGTTCGTGTTAGCGATAATAAAGTATATCATAGCCTGTGATGACAGTACACACATTCTCAATTCTATTGTGACAACTCTTGTTAACCATTGTCCATTCGGCACTCGAAAATTTGAACTCAATATGTTTAAATAAAAACAACAATTCAAACTGAAAAATGACCTAATTAACATAATAATGTTCCGATGAAGCTAATATTAACGATAACGAAGAACATGCATTTTGAGTTCTATTTAAATTCTGTTTCTCTCCCCTAGTTGGAGAATAGAATTATGTAATGCACCCTTTGCTGCTGTTTCGTATGGTTGGGTCAAATGTGGAAATCTTCATTGAATTCTAGCCGTTTTCAGGATGACGGTGAGAAGCATCTATACTGACGGAAAGACATGAATTTAAAATTTGACGAAATTTTTCGTAGATTGAAATGAAACGAGAGAAAAATTGATCTCCACCAAAGTTAAATAGAATTTATTAGGGATTCATTTAAATAGACACTTCGTGATACTAATCCCCTACTATCGTACAATCAATATGATGGATATAAAATTATATTCGATCATTATCTCTTTTGATTCAATGGGAACGAACAGAAGCGACCATAGCTTAATAAGCGTCCGTTACACTTAATAAAAAGTCCGTCACGCAGGGGCTGCGTAAACTAAGCAGATTTCCCACGTGAAGTTTTACAGTAGAAAAATCTGCCCAATAACAGCAGTAGTAGGAAGGGATCTCTAAACCTATTCACGAGGGACGAATAGTTCCGGAAACGGCCACCAGAGCTCTCGGCGGAAAGTCCGGAACATGGTCCTACCGACCACACACACAATAAAAATGCAAATATCTCGGTTAATATTCAAGATACAGAATAAATGTATAGAACAATATTTATATCAAATGTAATTTGCAATACGATTGATTCTATACAATTTTTCGATCCGACGCATAATAACGGAGATATTTTGAATTTTCAAAAAGCCCCCCTCTAAACCCCCCCTCCCACCGGTCTGATTTCAGCGATTAAAGAACTTGATCTTCCTTTTTACATAAAACGATTAAATTCCGAGTTTGGTAACGATCAAACAAAAATTACGACCGCTAGAGCGTTAACACTACATAATCGGATAAAATCCAAGATAGAGAAAACATGTATATAACAACATTTACAGGTAATTAAATTTACAATAAGATTTGTTCTACAACGTTTTTCTATTCGACTTATAACAACGGAGATATTTCAAAGTTTTATAATTAATTTAAAATAATACACAAACACACACACACACACATATATATACATATATATATATATATATATATATATATATATATATATATATATATATATATATATATATAGAGAGAGAGAGAGAGAATTATGAATGGACCTAATTTTCGTCATCTACTAGGTAGGATCGACGAACATTTGTTTTGAAAATCGCGTCAACCTCAATTGCTGATTTCCCCTTAGGGAAATCTACTAATATTGTGTATGGTGTCGATCAAATTAATGTTGAGGTCTTTAGCAAAAATAATCTTTATTGATGATGTCACTTTCCACAAATTTGCATATAACTCACAAACTAAAAGCGATAACTAAATATATCTCACAAAATAAATTCGGCTAATATTAAAGGTAGAGAAAAGATGACTAGAACAGCATTTATAGAAAGTTCCAGCTTTAATCTTTCACTTCTGATCAAGTTCTGTCAACAGCGATGTACTTCTGAAGATGATGAGAGGGGATTTGAAAATTCTAACTGCTCACGAAGTTGTTATGAAGAAGAAATGCGTTATTTTATATCTACGTGTATGTGGTCTTTTACTCCATCGCCTCAAGTCTTATAATGTGCTGTTTATTCTACTTTTTTAACACCTTAGCCTTATTTTGTTGACTTTAAATCTGTGAATGGGCATTTTTAAAATATAATATTCTCATAGATGACTCTCCCAATGGATTGATTGGCAGAGGGGCTAGGGCCAACTGTGCGTAGGAGAGGGTGGAAGCTAATTTCATTTGCAGATTGCATATTGAATAGGATATTACTCCACTAGCTAAACTCTATTGCCTGCAGCTACAATCATATCGGAACTACTGAATAGCTTCAATAAATGTAGGAACTTGGGGTGCTAGACTCTTGTAGCAGTGTTCAAATTACTATGACAGAGGCAGCACTATTAAATTGAGTGTACGTATCTCATCATGAAATAATGATTACGTAGTAAATGTTGTGGGATAATGCAATTTAATCAATTATCAAAAACGTTTTATGTACTGTAGAGGAGAGTAGGGTAAAACCGAGTAGTCCGGAGCAAACCGGATACCTCCTCTTAGGAGGACTGTGTGTACTGCAGTCGGGCTGATAACAGTGGAACTAGGATGCATCTTTGAAGTAGAAGCAGCGGCCATTACGCCAAATCGTTAGTCGTGCTTGTTTTGTAGCAGTGACAATAATTCGATTTTCGTGGAACCTGCTTATGATTTTGGTGGAAAAGGTTTTTGATTGTACTGCGCTCCTATTCCAATTAGAATAGAGGCATTTAGTTCCCTTAGAACAAGTTTTAATTACCTTTATTTTAGCACTAAAAGTAATTGTCTTTAGTGTTTGGTATGCACGAATGATGCAATGTTTTATTTAAACTTTTCGCGCGGGGTAAAACCGGGTAGAGCTATGACACGATTCTCGAAACATGAAAAGTATAATTTTACCTAATTTTTTTTAATTATTTCACTGTAAAAGCATGTATAATGACAAACAATGTAATAAATCTTGCAACTATGAATTTACTTTTTGAAATATATAACTGTTTTGAAATAGCTAAAAAGATTAATGTTGTTATTTGTTTATATTTTTAATTTATTTTTTTGTATTGTTCCCAAAAAGGGAGTTTTTTTTTAATGCATCAAACAACATTTTTATATATATATATATATATATATATATATATATATATATGTATACTATTTTGAGGGACCTCATTTTCGTCATCTCCTAGGTAAGATGGATGGACATTTGAAGAAAAATTTCGAAAATCGCGAAATGAGTACGACTTCAATAGCTGATTTCCCTTAAGAGAAATCTGCTAACAAAAGATATAGGTCATTGATAGCAGAGGAGGAGTGGATGCGACTCTACAATGAGTGTTGAAACTTAAAACTGTAAAATGGGGAAGAATTCGAAATGGCAATATCTGTTGTCCAATTCAGTAAACCAAAAATTCTGCTTGAATAACATTCAGTATATTAAATAAAGCTTTTAATTCTTTTCTACTGATATATGTGCTACTGACACTGACAGTTCTCTTCCCTAATGGATGCCTCTTGGAGGCTTCATTTTTGCAAAGTGGTTCTACATCGTTCTGCCAGTAATTCTCATCCCCAAACTACATCTACTGCATTCCAGGAGAGGATTCTTCATACATTTTACATATGTTACTTATTTCGTCGTATCCTTTAGTTTTTCTCTGAGATTTCTATTTTTTTCTCTCTCTTTTTGCAATTCTTTTTCTTATAATCATAGGTTTCACGACTGATAGCTTGGAGGGGTACAACTAATTGAACGTCCTGTCCTTTACATTTATTTAGCACTTAGCGTTTTCAAAGGCCACCGGTCTCCATCTTGAGAGTTAAATGGCGAAATAAAATGACTAAATGACGTACTATTAAGGCATTTTAAAAAAGTAGCAAGGCACCAATGTCCAGTTGGTTTCTATACCGGCTATATTGTGTTTGGTATTACAGACCATTCTCCTTTATTCAAGTAGCTACTCATTTACCTCACAATGCTCATTCGATACGCGGGAAACGGTTCAATGCTCGGTAGCCGCGGAGCTAAATAAAATTTACATTGTGATCCCAAGGTTTGGATTTGGATTCCCTAACATGTTAGCCCCGTTCTTTACCACTTGTCCTCAACCGCCCCTAAAAAAATTACATAGTACATGGATAATCTAATTATTAAGTATAATTATTAGATAACATTATAAAGAGTAATGATTACATAAAATAATAAATAGATAGTCACAATAATCATATTAAAGGTAAAAATAAATATATAGACCGGTTAATACTGCGAAAGAGGAACTCTCCAGAATTGCATTTTCCCTGCGGAACAGAGAGACAACGAACGTGGATTGAAGATAATGTATCATACCTATAAATTTACTTCTCCTGTTTAGGGTAGAATTTTTGAATTCTATATTTTATATCACTAAATTTTGAGTTGCCCCTTTTCTGGCCTGTATGTGTATGACAGGATCTAGACCCGTTCAATAAACCGACAAGGGCCTGTTTATTTAATAGTTATTACAACAACAATCTTTTGTCAAACTTCAAGTAGATAGATAGATAGAAATTTGTTAAACATACATCTTGTACAAATAATTACAATAAAGACACGTTTTGTTTCATCTTGAATCAGGCAAATCCATGACAATGCTTTTACAATAAACAGTGACATAGATTTCATGAAGTGAATTTAATATGTTTTAATTTTAATATATATAATTTCAATAATTATAATCTAATTTAATCTAACTAATTCTAACGGGAAAATTACTTTAACACTGTTCAACAATATCTCTAGCATTCCGATTGTTTTAAACAGCTAAAATAACAAGTTCTATACGAATGTTCGCCTTGAAAATGTGCACAATAGAATAAATAACAAAACACCCACAAAAAGTAATATATTAACAAATTATTCGTGATATGAGTATACTCATTTACATTAAGGGAGTCAAACGTTATCAGAGCTGCTATAATGGACGTATAAAGCCTATTCAATTTATTGGCATCGTTAATATTTAAAATATCTTGTATTGACTGATAATCAGAGGATGTTGAGAAGGATGGCTTTATAATATTCTGTCTGTTTTCTTTGAGTGCTGAACAGTGAAGGAGAAGGTGGTATAGGCTATTATTATTGATATACTACTTGCAAAATGGACAGAGATCGTTTGCATTGAGAAATAGAGGTTTGTTTCCTTGGTATAGTTTAATGTGCTCAGGTTTCTAACCCTTAATCGGCTGATGCATCTTAGTTTTTTTAAAGGAATCTTGAATGTTAGGTAGGTTTCAGGGTACAAATTATTAAAACTGCATAATGCTCTGTAAATGGGATTCCAGTTTGAGTTTAAAGCTCTATTGATGTCCGTTGAGAGGTTATAGTTGAAAGTCTTTTCAAGGATGTCATCTTTATACTTCAAGATTCTGTTAGGGTGAAAAGTGTGGAACTCCTCGGTACATCCGTACTGTCTGGCTATCATACCTTCACTTGCGAGACCCAGTTATATTCTATGTCAGAGCTCTCTGCATCCAGCAGTCTTAGCTTGTTAAAGCATTGTTTGGGCAATCTTTCGTCTGAAATCAATGACAATTTGGACCAGTAATTCATTACTCTCCTTATTACTTTTACACTCAATGGACTTCTGCCGGTCTCGAGTAGAACTATATGATTGGGAGTGTTCTTGGGCCATCCATACAGGTATTTAATGAATTTCATCTGAGCTACTTCAATGGCATCAAGATATCTAAGAATCCAAACTTCCGTTGCATACAGAATAGTTGAAGATAGAGTCAAATAATGCCATCTTTGTTTCACAAGGGTCACTTTTACCTCTTCTCAGAATTTCTAGCACTTTAGCTGTTGTTACAGACGACTTTTGTATGAAATACCCATATGTAAATAGAAGCATTGTGTGATTTTCCTGAGGCTAAAAAGGAAGTCCTAAGTAAGTGTAAGTCTTTGTGTACTCCAATTTTTCATTAAGCCAGTAAAGGAGCTTGAGCTTTTTTAACCTTGGTGATTTATGGAATACAAGTACTTTTGACTTAGACACATTCAAGGTGAGGGAGTTATTGGCGCAATACTGCTCCAGGCTCTTCAGGTTCTTCTGTGCGCTATGCCAACTTTTACTCAGAACGATAATGTCGTTTGCAATTAGTGACAGTAATATTTCATGAGCATTGTCAATGCTGACTCCTGAGACATCATTTTGCTGGAAAAGCTGAATAATATCTGATAAAAAGAGGATAAAGAGTGTTGGGCTGAGACTTTCGCCTTGTAGTACTCCTAACGTTATATCAATTTCTTCACTCAGTTGGCCATTTATTGAAATTTGGGTGGTAGCAATATCATACTAGTTTTTCAAGATCCTAATTGGTTTTCCTCCAAGTCCAAGTGAGTAGTGGTTTTCCCATAAAAGGCTATGGCTGATGGAGTCAAAGGCCTTCTTAAGGTTGATGAAAACTGTATACAGGTACTTCCCTTTCGTTTTAAAGGTGATTCCATTAAGAGTGAAAATATGGTCGTTTCACCAGTTTTGATTAAGGACAGTTTTCTGAGTCGGGGGTTCATGAAAGGAATATTGCACCACTTTTTAACTCTTTGAGTCCCTCCCATTTTATTTTATTTTTATTTACACTGTCAATAAGACTAAATAGTTCTCTTTGTGTCATTAAAACTAAATAATTCAAAATTCCTCATTCTCTAATACCAATGTGAATTTTGTATTTTTATTATAGCTATTTAAAAGGGTTAGAAACGAGTCCAAGCCCTCACTCACTCCTTTAAAAACACACACAGTCCATTCATCCACAAATATCTGGTTACTAAAAGGGTCCCTAAATGACGTTATATATTTAACTTCTAAATTATCGCTGTGGACATCAGCGATCTTACCGGAGAGCCCATAACTTATCCACGGTTTGATTTATCAATATTATTGTCAAACTTCAAGTAACCTTGGTTTAAAACCACAAACAGATCACCTATTGTGCTAGTAATAATTTATTTTTCCGTTATTGAAAATTTGTCTAACCTTTGGGACAATTTCTCCTGTAATAACGCTGGGGAGAAGGACTCACTAATATGTCGTCATTTGGCAACATTATGCCCATCAAATTATTAATTATAACCTGTTTTGCATTGAATATTTGAGTTTGATTGCTGTCAAACTATTGAACTCATCAACCCACGTCACAGCTAAGTTTTGTACTGATCATCAGTAGTCTTACAGCCCATTAATTATCTGCCAAAAGACGTATTATTTTATTTGCATAGATACGCTTTACAGGTAATATACGCCTATCAATTATAAAAGTTCTGCTGTCTTCATCACCTACTTGCAACAATAAATTAAGTAA
The DNA here is from genome assembly GCA_019009955.1 of Riptortus pedestris. Classification (NCBI taxonomy): domain Eukaryota; kingdom Metazoa; phylum Arthropoda; class Insecta; order Hemiptera; family Alydidae; genus Riptortus; species Riptortus pedestris. Next base: position 105,229,724 of record CM032228.1, on the reverse strand, counting down.
GCCGAAAATCTTCGCAAAATCTTTTGTTCCGAAATGTCCAGGAGATCCAAACGTACCCTGAAGCCAAAATTATTTAAAATTTTGAAAGATGATCACTTTGGTTTTGACACTTTTTAGCAGATTTCCCTTAAGGGAAATCAGCTATTGAGGTCGTACTTATGACGCGATTTTCGAAATATTTCTTCAAATGTCTATCGATTCTACCTAGGAGATGACGAAAATGAGGTCCGTTCAAAATTGTATATATATATATATATATATATATATATATATATATATATATATATATATATATATGTCTGATAACGCTCTAGCAGTCGCAATTTTAGTTTGACCGTTACAAAACTCGATATTTAAACGTTTTATGCAAAAAGACAGATCAAGTTCGTTAATGGGTGAAATCGGACCAGTAGGAGGGGGGGATTTAGAGGGGGGGATTTTCGAAAATTCGTAATATCTCCGTTGACCATACGTCGGATCATTGTATAGACCCATTCTTATTGCAAATTATATTTACTATAAATAATGTTCTATACATTTTTTCTCTATCTTGAACAAGGGTATTAACCGAGATATTTGAATTTTTATTAAATGTGGGCGGATGAAGGACGAGTGAGTTTCCTACCAAAAGATAGATCGGCCCTTTCCGTAACTGTTCGGCTCTCGTATGGAGATTTCTCTATTGTATAACTTCATCTGGGAAATCTGCTTAGTTTACGCAGCCCCTGCGTGACGGACTTTTTGTCTTTGGGCTCGTTCAGCAAGGAGATGCAAGATTTAGGCTCTCTTCGCCATCCTGGGAAAAAGTTTAGTGTATATGAGTCTCCAAGAAAAACCTTTGATTTAAAGCTATTGAGAATGCTATTATTTTTACCTTACAATAGTAAATTGTTTTCCTTTGATTTGTTTTTATAATTTTACAATTAGAAAAATCAATAACTTGATTTCTGTCTATTTTACTTCACTTTTATTTAACACAACTCCACTTTCACATTGTATTATTCTAGGACACGGAATAGAGTCTGCTATGGAAATCAAAACAGCCATCTCTTAGGTAGTAATTAAGTCCCTTCTCAGTGACTCTCACTCCCTGGATAACAGAATCACGTGGAATTGTTTTCAATATTGGAATTATTATTGTTTCTTTTATGGATATAGTTCTGGAATGAGAGTTCGGAACGCCATTATTAATATCTACATCAGTCGCTAGTCCGATGTATTGTCATTAATACTGAAATTATTACCATCATAATCATCATCATTAATACAGCTTATGCAACGAGTTCCACTCTTGTGTCTTATTATCCCTTACCACATTAATGGCTTTAATTTCCTATTCTCAGAGATAATAGCTCATATAGTTTTGTTATCTTAATCTTTCTTTCAATCTTCTTTTCAAAATCGTCAAACTCAAAATTATTCATAATACTCCACTAGAGAATTTTTAAAAGGCTCTTGCTTGTTGAATATCTGATTAAAAACCACTATTTGAGTACAGACAGCCAGATTTTATAGATTGTAACTAGAATGTGTATGGATAACCAATTTCTTGTTTTATGTACGGTGTAATTACGGGATAGTTTTCTTTTTAGACAGAAAATGTTGAAGTAAAAATCTTTACATGCCAGCTTACGTATCACTTTCGGTGAAAAATAACATTTTTTTAAATCCCCGATATACATGCTGTTTAAGTTAGAAAAACTACCATCATTATTGCTATGCCAGTAACTCTAGCTCCGGGGTGGCATTGACATTCTGGTTGTGTTTGCTGTAACTGAAAAACACTTGGATGAGGTGAAATAATTAGAACTAAATTCATATAGTGCTTGCCTATTTCAACGGGTACTCAACATTTTACTTTTGGTAAAAGGGACTATATGGGTGTCAATTGTATTTCATTACATAATATGTGTTAAATTACAGGTCTTATTATGGCAAATATATACTATAAAAATTCTAAACAATTCTATGCAAAAAAAAGGGAAGTAATTTTGTTTTCCAACTCCAGTTATTGGCAATTTGGCGTAATATAACGTAAAGTGCAACGCTTTATTCGCTCGGGATTTGGGCTGGTTGGTGGAGGTCAATCATCAATGGAAGGATAACAAGGTCAAAACACCTCCACACTTGATGCTTCATTTAATAACTTCAGAGTATTTTCGGGGCGAATCGCCCCATCTTCCGTGGGAGGCTCGCCGGAGATATCGGCTCAATAGGGGCCATCTCTAGAGCACTAAAGATGGGACTGTTCGCCCCGAAAGTACTCTGTAGTTAATTAATAAATGAAGTGCAGGTGTTTTGACCTTGTTATCCTTCCTTTGCTTTATTCGTTTTTTGGTCATTTACAAAGGTTGTGAATATTGTATCAAAAACTGCGTACTTGAAAATTTTCGCAGAGTTAATCAAGTATTTTAGAAGTCCGAAGTAAATGAATACAACCCTACAGGAGCGGTGGCGCCAGGAATGTTCTACGCGACGGCCTGTCTGGACAGTTCCAGAACGGTGTTCTCCTATAAAGCCGGTCAGTTAGTTCTCAGTTTTCTTACTAGAGAATAACAATGAGTTCAGTGCTGTTTTAGTGATCAGTGAATTTTAGTTTCAGAGCGGTGGAGCCTTTTTATGAAGATCATTGCAGTCCTATGTTTTTGTCAAGATCAGTGCAGTCCCGTGTTTGGTGAACTTCGGTGCGTCGCGTGATCGAGAGTTATTGAATTTAGTAATAAGAAGCGAAGCTATCAGTGCATATTGTGACTAGTAGTGTAGAATAATTTACCAAGTTCGAAAAAAATGTATTGTGCATCCTTAAATAAATTTTACGTGCTGCGATGAAAACGCTTAAGTTGTGTGTTTAATTTTTCAATCCAAAAGCGCCCTAACAATCTACGTTTATTATTTTCGTAGTAAACGTAACGATATATTAATATGAAAATTGAAATTAATAGCCACTTTATGCTTCTGGGGCTAAAGGGGACGGGCAATCACCCATTTTTAGGCATTTATGGAGTAAAGATTCACTGAATAAATTCGAATTGCCTGGCGGGAATCATACACACAAATCTTGATTTACTGTGAGAATTAAAACCTAAACCTTGCACCTGGTACACTTATGTAAATATGAGTCCCATGTTAACATTTGGAAATTGATAATATTGTTTAAAACTTTTTATGAAAGAAAAGAAACCATATTTCCGTTGCTACAAGACTTTATAAACTTGGGTTGTTTTTATACCTAATTTATTACTTTAACCCTCCCTGTTTGCTGATAATTGACTGTCTAGGTTTAATTTAAATTGAATTTAATATTCAAGTTCGGGTCATAGAGCTATATATATATATATATATATATATATATATATATATATATATATATTTGCAAGGCTTTATTTTGCACACTATTTTGACATTTACCCATCCCAGTGTTTAGGGTTTATACCTGTTGTTGGCATTTGTTAATAATAAAATTAATTTTTTATGTATGACTTCACTGTCCTCTATATTGTCATATTTCCCTTCTCCTGTGCATTATGCATAGATTTCAGTTACTAAAGACAAAATATTAACGTAGATTTGACTTAATTTTTCCAGGTGAGGTACCTCATAGTTCAAATTAGAATGAATTGTTGAGCATATCAATATTTCTACTCAAATTACTTGCTTCACACATTTTTCCTGGAGAAATGTATAAAACAACAGTTAATTTAAATAACAAAGTAAACAACTTTTGTTATGTGCATGTTTGTCGAAAAACAAATAGACAATGAAATAAAGCGAATTTTTATTTCAGGCCTCCCTTATAACCCCCACTCCCGTTCTAACCTAAACATTTTAATATAGCATATAATCATGGAAGAGTTAATGCTAATTGACATACCTAGTTTTGTTAAGTTCGGTTCAATCGTTAGCGTCGAATAAAATTGACTACCGCTTTAGTTTGTAGTGAATATCTCGTTTATACTTTGTCAAAAGAGGAAAATGAATATCACAAAAGTTACTCTAAATAACAAAATAAACAACTTTTGTTATGTTCATATTTGCCGAAAAACGAATAGAAAACGAAATACCGCTATTTTAAATTCAGGCCTCCCTTACAACCCCCACTCCTTCTGGTCCCTAGAAATGTTGGTATGTCTTATTATAGTGAAAGCATTAGTGCTAATACACTTACCGAGTTTTATTTATTTGGATTGGGTCTTTAGTCCCAAATAAAATTGTTCACTTCCGCTATAGGTTTTTGCGTATATCTCGTTTATAATTTGGTATACGAAAAAAGTGTATATAACTAAAGTTACTCCAAATTACAAAATAAACAACTTTTTTTATGTTCATATTTGGCGAGAAACCAATAGTAAACGAAATAACGCTATTTTTAATTTCAGGCTTCCCTTATAACCCCCACTCTTGTTCCTCTCAGAGGATATTAATATAGCCTAAAGTCTAAGTTGGGTTAGTTGTAATATACATACCAAGTTTCATAAAATTCGGTTCAACCGTTTATGCGTGAAAAGTTAACAAACAAATAAACAAACACACACGAAAGAAACAAAATGCAGTTATGGTGTCCATGACATGTGAAACGAAAAGTTATCGTAAAAATTCGCGAAAAAAATCAATGTACAGACAGAGGTTACAATTTTATATATATATATATATATAGATATAGATATAATATCTATATATTATATATATATAATATCTAAGAAGCAATGTTCTATCTCTAACTATAAGTTATCCAGATATTCAGGAAAATCATTCCTTCATATCCAGGAAAATGATCAGGATAGATAATAGTGGTAGTGAATAGCCTGAGGAAGGTAGCCGTAGAGCTACCAAAAATCAGCATAATGAAGCATGATGGGAAGATCGCTGGAGTAGAAAGCCGGTATGGAGAAGAACGTCAGCCAAACCAACTCTACGAAATCCTTCGACATTTATTACTTGGATTGAAGAACTTCCAATTGTTGAAACTTGATCAGAAATTCCACAGGAACAACCCAGTGGATGTCAGTTCTACAAGGTTCAAACATTACTTCAATACGATTGCTCTCCAATCAGAGACAACAGGCAAAATTTTCACTCACAATAATAGGAGTCTTGGTTTACTCATAATACATTCAACTATAATTCCCTACCTAATTCATGTAGACTCCCGTCTAATGAAAGAATAACAAAGTTTATATTGAAGTTGTAAAGATGGAATTGGAATGAAGCTTATTTATGGATAGGAATGCCGAGGAGTAGCTAGGGGAGGGTATGTTGGGGCACTAATTGTTTGGTTTCCATTAGGGTGTGTTTGTAGCCACTGGATCCGTCGGGTCAACATCCCTCGCCCACGCCACAAACAAACCAGACTTACACACAGCTCCTTCTACAATTATATACTCCTCTATCAATATTCTTACCCTCTTATTTGTCACAGTATTTACGTTTCTATCTATCTCCCATACTTGTTTTATTTAGTTACGGGCTCACTAAATAAAATCGTTAGTCCCAATCTATGTCGAAAAGGTATTCTGGATTGGAGGGTTAGAAGTCCGCATGTCCATATTGGTCTGAGTACAGTTGTGTAAATCAATCTTATTTATTATTTTGTGAGTCCCTGATACCTAATTTGTGTTTTTTTAGGAATCAGGTACACCAGATAGATAGGGAAATAAGGGAGAGACTGAGGAACCAAATGAAATGAGAAAGTGTCTGTCGGAAAGGTATGATTTAAGGATGAGGTAGTAGGTAAAAGGGAGTGTATTTGTTAGTTTAAACAGTTAAACTTGGTGCCACACCTTATCAAATGCTTGGACAACGTCAAGGAAGACTCCAGAAGTACTTCTTGTTTTCGAACGAACTTAATTTTTCTTTTTACATAAAACGCTTAATTATAAATAGTCTGGTTATGATCGAATACAAATTATTACGCTATTAGTGGTACCAGACACACACACACACACACACACACACACACACACACACACACACGTACACACGTACACATTCATGCATACACACAACACACACACACACACACACACACACACACACACATATATATATATATATATATATATATATATATATATATATATATATATATATATTTAAAATTGTGGACGGACTTCATTTTCGTCATCTCATAGGAAGGATCAATAGACATTTGAGATATCCTCTTAAGAGAAATCTGCTAATACTTTATGTCGGAAGGATGGCTTTATACTCATGATGAATACTATAGAAAATATTGAAGCATAATATAAAACTTTAAAAATATACTGGCCTAGGTTATTGGTCGAAAATAATAGCTGTCTGTTATTAGAGCACATACAAATTTCTTATCATTAATAACGCATAATACCCATAGAAAATCTTAATTTATAAATGATGGGTAACTTAATTTATAAATGATGTAATTTAAGATTAAGAACAAAAATCGTCAAATAAATTTAAAATTCATGTTATATATTTACAGTGCTCTTATGATTAACAATATGAATATAATTCATGAATTGACAGTACGCAGTTAGATAATGTACTTTTTCTGATTTGGAATATTTTTCATCTTATGTATTATGTATATAATACAATGTAAGACTATTAAAGAATATTAATATATTTTAGTTTTATATATAATTTTTTGCTCAAACAAACCAAAATAATTTTTAAAAATATAAACAATTAGGTTACATTATATATCATGTCTCTTTAGTACTTTAACAAGATAAACCATTGATGGATTCCCTGAATAAGTTCTGGACTGTAGAGAGAGACAACCCCAATGAAGATAGATATCAGACAAAAATTGTTTAAGTTCATTTGAGGACTTTCCGACTTTTACTATATAGTGTTTTAACTAAGTTGTACTTATGCCATGAGCTGTCGGAATTATTAGCTCATGTAAATAATCTCATGCGAAGGAAGGATTTTATCTTTCATTGGTTAAAATGCTTGTTCATTCTACTGTTGCGTATGAGACTACCCCTTGGTATTTATTCTCCCTGCTCACTTCACAGTTTGAAGTAGCGAAGGGTGCCTTAATGAACTTAATCCTACACTGCAGGTGGCACTTATAAATGCCTTCCTATCAAAAAAGGTCGATGGTGATGTGTTGGGGTTCTATAACCATTATATAGATGACTTTATGTGTGTGTGTGTGTGTGTGTGTGTGTGTGTGTGTGTGTGTGTGTACATATGAGGGAATCAGTGACCGGGAATAATTATTTTACTCAAATTTAACAGAAAGCGAATTAAATTGAAGAACTGTCAAATTATGGGTCCTAGCAACTCTCATGAGTAGATATTTTGTGAACTCCACCCCCCCCCCCCGCCATTTTGATATGGAGCTGTAAAACAAGAAAGGTAAATGTAATAATGAATTATTAATGGAAATCATTATCAACATAAGGCTCGTGTCAGTACAAATGTCATGGCTGTATTAAAACCAACCAAATTTTAGCAACTATCTGAGAATAACTTTCTCCGAAGACTTTTACGACCGTTTTAACCAAAGTAAAAATTTCCCAACAATAGAACATAAAGGTACCTTCTAAATAGGAGATGATTAAGTACTTGATTTATACTCGAGGATGATTGTGCCACAAAAATCTATTGCTCCTGGATATAAGTTGGCAGAATGATTGGCTGTCTCTGGAGGGATATCAAGGCACAGTTGGACTTAAGACGGGTATTAAAACTTTAAAAAAATGGGACATTAATTAATGGTCATGCAGACAATTGTAGATCAGATGATATCCAAAGGACGACTGATCAGCTTTAAAACCAATGGCCAAATTTGAAAACACCCTCCAACTCTGGTTGCAGAAGGGAATTTTGTAGATTACGACAATAGGACATGGCTATGTATTTTATTATTTATTCATACAATAATCGCATTTCACGACTTGGGCGATTTAGCGACGAATCAGTTATTTAACATATATAATCACTTTATTATATTTACATAAGTATGCTCATTAATGCAAATATTTTCATTATTGTCCTACATTATATTTTTTTGAAAATTTTGTTATGTTTCAAGTAGTGTAATACGCGGTCTATATACGGGGCTATAGTCATGTAGTAATTCAGTCAAAGTGTGTGGTAGGTCTATGTGAGTCCTTAAATAGCAGTCAGTAAGCATATGTTTTATAGTAAGTCTACAGTTACAGTCTGGCAGTAGGGTTCGTCTTCGCCAGTAAGTAGGGAAGTGTGAGAGGACATGATTAGTCTAGACGGATAGGTAGGAGAATATTTATTATTTATGAAACAAATATGAACTGATGTACAATAAGTCATGTAATCCTTAAGGAAGTTTATATATTGACTAAGTTCCCTTTGTTATTTAACCACTGGATCTCGTGATTTTAAGGTTATCGGGTGCCCATTTGACGCCATATCCGCTGAGTTGTCACACACAACTAGCCTAATTATGCCACTGGTGGCCTAGAGTCCACCACAATCCAACAAATATGTTGCAGTATTAATCCAATCAAAAACACTAGTAGAATCAGACCTAAAGAAGACACTAAATATATTGGACATGAAATATTAATGTAAAAATGAAACAGATTAAGAAATTAACCACATCGGCTAAAATCGGACCAGTGAAAGGGAGGGGGGGGGATAGTGTGGGAGAATTTTGAAAATTCGAAATATCTCTGTTGTTTAGCGTCGGATCGAAAAATGTTATAGAATCAATTTTATTGAAAATGTAGCATTCTATAAATCTTGTTAATATAAGTTTTTTTCACATCTTGATTAGTAACCAAAATATTTGCATTTTTTTTCATTCTCTGTCCCCAGTAAACCTCCACTTCTACTCATGTCGTATTAACAATATGCTGTTATATTATGAAGCACTTTATTTGAAGCCTACAGACCAAATATTGTTCTCACTGAACTTTTACGTTTTGAGATAAATGAGATTCTTGACGTGCGTGGAAATCTGCTTAGTTAACGCATCCCCTGTGGGACGGAATGTTTTTGTCAACGATTCGACTTAATTTCTATGTAGTTCTTATTGTTTTGTGATGTGATTGAACAATTAAAATTATCTAATTAACAGTTTAATGGTCGGTACTTAGTCTGATGACAATCGTGAGTTTAATTTTCTTTTATATTGATAATTATTATTTACGGGGAATATTTCCACTTTATATTTCAAACAAAAATCCAAAGTAAAGGGCCCAAAGGACCCACCGTCCCCAACAGGCGGCCTCTGTGCTCGCCGTCTGAAGTCTTTATTAGAAGCAGAACCCCCCCGTCATAGGCAGTAGCCCCCCACAAATGGCCCTCAGAACCCCTTGTTGTTTAGGGGCTTTTATCTCTGCTCTCTCTCTGTTTATATTAAACTGCCATCTCGGCTCTACCCTTCACCCCTAACCAGTTTACCCTCCCGCCTTTTCCATATGCTCCTTCTGTCACACTCATACCCTCCGCCTATTTTATTTGACCGAAATTCCTAAAAAGAGAGAAAATAATTGTATGGCGAGCCTGACATCACATCTCGTTGAATGAATGGAACACATCAAACTACCCTAGGAGATGTTATAAGGTACATCAGAACGAAATAGGAAAAGCGTTAGTCTTGGGCAAAAGTAGCTACGTGTTCTGGACCGGTATCCGTTATTGAGCAAGCCTATTTGGGCCAAAAATAGTTGCAAAGGCCCAGACGTTCAAGAGTAGGTAAGAAAATTACCGAGGTAAGAGTTACATTTAGTTTATTAAATGATTCATAGTGATACGTTTTTGGCGTATGCCTTATTAAGTTATAAATCTTTATACATACATCCATGACTAATAACAAGATTTGGAAAGAAAAACTTACAGGATGAAAAATAAACCGAGACTGAATTTCCATTACTGCTACATAGTCATCAGTTTTGCGGAGGTCGTGGCCTATATTAACTTCTTTCTTCTTGGAGGGTAGGATGGGATGTGAGGAGGATACAGACTACTAAGCACTGGAATGGTCAGGGATTCGGGAAGGTAATTATTATAGCCACTGTTTGCTAGTTGTTTAAGAAATGGGATTTCGAGGTCATTTGGAGTGATGGGTTGAAAATAGTGCGGGGGGGGGGAGCGTTGGAGGATTTTTGACTGCAGGAATTGAAGTTTTTAACCCACTATACTAGGTTTTTACTCTGCAGTTCCGTGTGAGCTTGAATAATGGCGTATTATAGATCTGTCTCGTTCAACAGTAGATTAAAATTTGAAGGTTAAGCAGAACGAAGTTAAGTTTGTTTCCAGTCTTTTAGAGTATTATACCTCAGGGTTGGGGCTCAGGTTGGCCGTGCGAGTAGAGGCGATGGTTTTAATCCCACGTGGTAACTTAGAGTGATGAGTTCGATTGCCAGGGGTTCACACTACTTTGTACCGTGCGGAGCTTATTGTCTCGCAACTCAGGCCATTGCCATGCACATTGGTCCAGTGCCAATTTTTTTTGCATTATTGATGGCGTCAGCAATCGGAACTTCTGACATTATTGTGTCCTCTGTGATAGCTTTAGCGGCTAAGGCGTTAACTTTTATATTTCCTTCTATGCGACAATGCCCTGGCATCCATAGAAAATCTACATTAATATTTTTCTTGTACAATTCCTCTAAAATCCGTTGAATTCCTTTACTAATCAGATTTGTATTGTACATTTTTTCAATTGATTTTAAGCTGCTGTAAGAGTCAAAACAAATCAAAGCATTCATTTACTCAATTAACAATAAGTTAAGAGCTGTTTTTTTTTTGCTGTAAGTTCTGCAGTAAACACACTACTTACTGAGGGAAGGGAGTACATCAGAGAGAGAGAGATCCTTGGTATACAGCTGAACCAACACCTCTGTCAGTTTTGATCCATCTGTGTACAAATGGAAATCTGGGGGCGATTCGCAAGGCTCAATTTTACTAAAATCATTTGTAAAAATAATTTGGTAGGTTATACTTTTCCTATGTATTTTCCATTCCCAATTTATATTTGGTGGAAATAAGAGCCATGGTTCTACTTGATAGTTTTAACCAAGAGCAAGTTCTATATTGTCCATCCCATACTTCCTGATTATTTTTTTAATAGGTTGACTGTAATTGTTATTATTTAGTAATATATTTCTGGGTGGGTGGCTAATTTGTGAGGATACTTTAAAATAATATGCTATGGACAACCAATCCTGTCTGTACGTTACTTGGAGAGAGAAAAATACGAAGTGGGTTGAGTACGCTGCCTTGAGGTACTCCATTCTCTATATAGTGGACATCAGAAAAACTATTACCAATGCGAACTCTACCTCTTCTCAAGAAAAATTTTGATAAAATGCCATATTTTGTCAAAAGCGCTAGTTAGGTCTATAAATACATCTAAGACAACTTTTTTCTTATGGATTGCTTGTATGATGTCATGGTGCAAAATAAAATGATTATAAATAGTTCCTCGTTCACATCGGAAACCATTTTGTAAGGACTGAAAATGAAAAGGAACTGAAAAGGAATGAATTCTAATGCCAATTTTAGAGACTAGTTATAAAATAATATTTATTTACGTTCACTTCACGACTAATTGGAACGCGCTATCTGAAGGTTAACACTCTTTCTAGCCAGTGTGGGCTTAAGGGTTTTATTTAGTAAGTCGTTACAAAATAAAGTCCCATTGTCCTGGCAAATCGAACCCGCCACTCTATCTGTAACATGAAATGAAGAGAAATATAATTAGAAGGTAAAACAATTTATTATGTGTTTTTTACCTTATCTTTCCTAACCCTAGAGTGATGGGTTCGGTGCGGCGTTCTGGAAAGCAATGGCGGCTAAAGATCTAAGGTATATGTATATATATATATATATATATATATATATATATATATATAATTAGAATTAGAACTGCATATAATTAATTATTGTAACAAAAAATGATTAATTATAATATAATTAATAACATTAATTAATAATATATTTTTAACATGTAGAACTTGAATTTATATTCATAGGTTCACAATATTCGTTCTTATAATATACGTAAACTGAAAAATATAATCCATGCATAGCTTTCTCTTTACATATTTTTGTTATAATAATTTTAAAAAAAATATTCATTCATACTTCGAAGTAAACACTTACTTCTAAATAAAAAATCTGATATGGGCATCACGTGAATTCGTTGTCCTCCTATTAAATTAAGTAAGCAAAACGTTTGGTTGCACTTCATTTAAACTGACCACATTTGAAAGTGTGATATGTGATATCGTTGTTCTGCATCGTTGCGAAAAATGTAATAGAACATAATTTATAAATGTTTTTATAAATGTTTTTATAAGCAAAAGGTTCTATACAACTTTGTTGTATCTCTAATGCGTGCGGAGAAATTTGAAAATTTTTATAGAGATGTGTATAAATTACCAAAAGAAAATTTTACACGATTTTACTATAGTCGAAAATGTGTTAAATTGTTTGAGTACAGCGAATACTTAGAGTTAAGATGATGGCATTGACTGAGACATGAGTGGAAAATAAAAAGCTTTGCTATTGAATCTCATCCCGCAGCAATGATAGGCTACTACGCGATTTTTTTTCTACTGATTTTCTTTCTCAGAAGTTGTGCGTTGAATATCTTCTAATAACAAGAGATTGACCTTGAATGAGATGTGCCGGTAGAATAATAAGAATTCGTTAAATGCTCCCCCCTGAATACTTGTTCCTGTGTTACAGGCTGGCGGCTGAACTGTTGCTAAAAGCACTTATGAGCCAGGCTGATAAAAAACAGTTCCAAGGTCTTTTTGCCTGTCCAATTGATGGCGATAAGTTATGGCTGTGGCCTTCAACCAATTGCCTCATGTAGATGATATCTTCTTGTGAATGCTTTCATCTGTGTGAACTCAATCTTTTTTTTTCCTGCCAATACATTACCAACATGAATATATTAGTGAGAAAATTAAAATAGAATTCTTTTTACTTCCTTGTTCGGTCTAACCAAAATTATTGATTTCTATATATCAACCTATTTTCAATGGTATTGTCTGCTTTGGCCCTTCTTGAATATGTGAATTTAGCATAACTGAAAACCCGCTTGCTTTAGAATACTGTATATTTCTGATAGCTGTAAAATCTTGTTATTCACATTCATTTTTCTATTGGTAGAGCGCGAAAATAAAAAATTCAAATTTCTCTGTACTTATTGCAAAGTTACAAAAAAAATAAGTATAAGAGATATTTTACTTCCTAGTATGAAGAATTCAGTAAAAGAAGAATTATTTAATACACGATAGAAGATTAAACGATTTTAATGAATTTTTCAGTTTAACTTATATTTTTGCATTGTTAAAATTAATATAGATATAAAAAAAGAGTGTATATTATTGAGCTTATATTGTTCATAATTATGTATTTCATCCTGAAGATGTCACTGATGTGGTGAACCCGGTAGCCAAATATAAATATTTAATGCAGTAAGTCTACATATTTTTTCCTTATTTACTGGATCCTGTAACATAGATCACTCAACGTTATATTAAAAGTAGTTTTGTAATCAGGAACATCGGCGGTTTTCTGATTTCAACGGAATTCAACTCTGAACCCAATTTGACTAGTTTTACGTGACTTCTGTAAGTATCTTGCATTTGTAAATAGATTTTTATTTTCGTCCTTCTCTCAGTTTAGGGAACACAAAATAGTAAGGCATACTATATTCAAAATTTCTCCTTACGTCTCAGTGTTACAAAATATTTGTTTAGGCTTTTTTTTTTATTTATTTTTTTTTTTTTATGCCCTCTATAAATTTAAAACCAGTGCAGAAACATTTTTATGTTTTTAAATCTATGATATTTTTCGATCTGATCCATTGAATTGGGGGCATAGCTTATCAATTTCAAACATATGCAAAAACTTTTATTTTATTTAATAGTAGAACTAAGAAGTCATTCGGGTCTAATTCACTTTTCTTTTCTTTTTTGACCAAATGACTTATCTGTTTTGCCAGAGTGTGTGGAGCAGATTTTTATTCTCATGAGAACCCCAACCTTATCTGACGAATCTTCTCGACAGGAAGTAATTTTCCTAAGCATATTTCACTCATATTGTTTTCTCGGAATATATATATGTATATGTGTGTGTTTTTAATGTATTTTATATTGAATATTTTGGCTCAGGATTTTATTTTTGTAGATTTTGTCTCCTGATAATTTGATCATTAAGTCATTAATGTTTAAGTCTCATGAAATGTTTACTTTTTTTTTTACTGCCTTTGAAATGAATCCTTACACTGTTATTCCTGTTGGATTTTCAATTTCTGTACTGGTTTCCAGTAAACAGAAATATTGAAAATGACCCCTGTGCTGGAATGCCTCAAATCCTATTTTGAATTTCTGGCTTAGTAAGAAATGATTTATTTATTTATTCTTGTAGTAATCGGATTATGCGACTGAGGTGTATGACCGAATTATCTGTTAAATTATTATCATCAGTTTATCATATTTACGTAAGTATGCTCATTTTTGCAAATATTTTCAGTATTGACCTACATTATAATTTATTATTATTATTATTATTTATAAACGTCCACTTTTTGCAACTAACACTAATTAGGACGGGTTATCTACAGGTTACCACTCTTTTCTAGCCAAGGTGGCACTTAGGATTTTATTTAATGAATTCCGTCACTAAATTAATTCCTTTGCCCAGATGGGAATCGAACTCTAGGTTTACCATGTGAGATTAAAGGCAACGCTTTAACTCACATGGCTAACCTGAGCCCCATAAGTCTAATACAGGCTAGTAATAATTAAAATCTAATCTCTCTCCTTCACTTATGGCTCCAGTTTAATTGTGTGGGCTAGAGGACTTCACCTTTGATCTCCTCTCCGTTACCCGAATTTCTGTTCAGCATTGTAAGGCAGTTTAATAGTCTCTTAAAATACGTGGGATGGTGGTTAAGCCTTCGTCAGTGGAGCAGAGGTGTGATCTATTCAAGTTACTAGATGTAAGTGAATCATTACAATTAATAGGAAATATAAAAAAAAACGACATCGTATACAATAAATTAATTTTCATAATCCTTTTACAGAATCAAATAACTAACAATAAATACTCTCAATTTGCGTGTTACCTCGACTAGAGGTAGTTAGGGTAATTGCTTTAAGTCGGAAGGGGCAAGAGAGCCATTTAGTGTCGGAAGCGGTGTAAAAAGAGGAATAACCGTGAGGCGAGAAGAAAGATGTAAAAAAGAATCCTAGATAATAATTATTTGTAAAGGGGGACAGGTGAAGAAAGGAGCCCTAGCAGAGAGAGAGGGTTCCGCTAGAAAGGGCATGACAATGGTCTGGAGGTTCCGCATCATGCCACCCAGCAAGCAGCTCTACGGCCAATGGGCTTTTTTATAAAACGTCTTCAGTCTAGTCTTGTCTGCTTTTTAAACTATCCGGGTTCTTTTGGGGGCCCTACCGGAAGTCGTCTACCTCTCATGTATCAATTTAGAACATCACAGAGGACTATCTTATTCGGGGAAGCCTGGATACTCTTCCCTCTGTGGTCCTAAAATATATTGGGTACGATGGGCGAAGGTTGCCAATGGATAAAAGAACTTGAATGCATCCCGATTGTATAAATATGTTTAAAGAATACCAAAGGTATAATAAGGATTTTTTTTTATTTATTGAATCAATTTCAGAAATAAATTAACAGATTCTGAGTTGGTATTCTGGCTGGTGGAAGTGACTTCTAATGTATGTAGGATGAAAAAATTGCTGACTACGCTTCCACTATAATTATTTATTGTAACGGCAAAGTGCTTTCGATGCACAGCACTAAAATCGGCAAAGGGAATTTATTTAGTGGCACAGAGTGAACATTAATAAGTAAAAATCCTTAAGTCTTTCGGTTATTAACTAAAGATTCGCAGAACATGCCTCCTGCTGGATTCATTGAACAAAGCATTCTGTTTTTCATATTGGTAAATATATAGTCTTTGTATGGTTGGCGAATCTCTGGAATAATGCGGTACATAGTAAAATGTTAAAACTATATTGACAGAAGATATTAAACAAAGTAAAGATGCTCTACGTGCCCCAAAGGGACAAATGTCCAGAAATTTGCAGAACGGAGATGTTACTGTGAAGGATCAAACAGTTGAAGATGGGCCGATCTCAAGGTGATGAGGTACCTGTTCACACACACACGCACACGCACACGCACACACACACACACACACAAACACACACACAGTATTAAAAAGACAGGCAGCCCTTAAATACATGAAAATTTTAATATAAAGAGTCTAGGAAGCCTAGTTAGGAATTAATCAAATTGTGGTTTAAAAAATGCCAATATTTGCGAATCTTTAATAGGAATATGTTTAACGGTGAATGCTCTATACAAAATTTTCATTTCACAAGAAAAGAATACGTCTAGAATTTTCAATTCTCAATATTGTGAATTAAATTTCTTCCCGTTTGTTTTTCTGCTGCTTTATTTACAATTAAGAGTTGTAGATTTTATTTCATTCATTTGGTCACTCATAGAGTATTTGTCTTTTTATGTTATCTTTCTACAGTTATTCGATCGATCTGGGGTCATATGAGGCAAAAGTGACAGTTCATAGCTTCAAATAGCAAATTGTTGTGCTAGTCTGACAACGATATCAATTTCTACTACACCTTAATTACAAGAAATAGATAGAGACAGAGATTAAAAATTCATTTAGAGGTTGTACAGAACTGATTAAGTCTATTCAGATGATTATGACAGTTGTAGATTTTAGTAAGCTTTAACAACATTCTACTGCGTATGAAATTCTTACCCAAATTCACTTTTGAGTGCGTCCGCTTATTAAATGTAATTTTCCAGCTTTTGGAAGTAATTTCCATCCATAATAATGGAATATATTTATTTGGACTTCACAACTCCTTTCAGCTTACTGAAAGCAATTCAATCATAGACTTCAAAAATTATATCCAATCCATCAGCATTCAATTATGAAATAATACTGTGAAATGAGCAACACAGTTTTACTGTATAAAACTAATGTAACCTATAATCATAAACAAATAAAAAGACAAATCCAATTTCTAAGTGCACACAAAAATAATTTGAGAAAAGCTTATTAATTTCGGATGTAAAACTCTTTAAAGCCTTAACAAAACGTTTTCAATTTATACCAATAAGTATCAAGTTTAAAATTCCATAAAACAAATTCATATCTGAAGGATGTTTCATATTCACACACATCCCATCTAAACGTTTTGAATACCTATAAAATAAAAGTCAAATACAACAGTCGAGCACCAAGTCAACTGATCTCCTAGATTGCTAATTTTGAATGTGTGAAGTTTTTACCATTTATAAAAAAAAATTACCAATCATGTATATGAGATTAAGAAATCTGTTTCGAATGAGGTGTTAGAAATGATTGTTAATTAACCCATATCAATTAAAATTAACAAGCCATAATGTCAAAATTAACGAGAATGAGTTTTTGTACTTAAGTTGTTGTAACGCACTAACAATTGACATACTCAAATATGTGCAATTAAATAAATTATTATTTCTATAATCAGTTTTTCAGGAAATTATTTTCCTACTTTAGATATTTCTCTTGAAACTTTTCTTTTTAGTAATTGACTGAACCATTTTTGCTGTAATGAACTAGAGTTTTTAAGAGTGTTATTTAAAAAGACATTCAAAAATAAAACTTGTTAGAGAAAAAAGTGTTGGAATATGTTGAGTGCAACAAGTTACCGAAAGGAAATTCTCAGTTTCCTTTCCGGAGGAGATTGATGATAAATTATAAAAGGAGGGGTTCTTGACAGCCTTCAGGAACACTGACTCTTTAAAAGTCAACCCTATCGACAGGAGAGAGGGGGAAAATCGATTCCCACGTTAAAAGTGGGCTGTATCGAATTTCATGCTCCAAGTGTAATTTCTCTCACTTTGGGAAAAGAGACCGGGAAATTAGAAAACGTTTAAGGAATGCTACAGGAGAATAACCTGGTCCCTCCTGAGAAGAGGCTGCGGCACGTCACAAATAAAATATAGAGTCTGGTGTATAAAGCTGAAAAACGGAAAATGGGAAAGCTGAAAACTGAGGAAGGGGTTTCTATCAAGCTGGACGGGAAATCACAACAAATGTCACTCCCTGTTATCCAACATCCGGTCCATTCAGCATCAGTATTTACTAAAATAATATATTCAATGAAGAAACATCCATCTATACTGTAATGCTTACAACAATGTTCACTTGAGATGTACGGACTACAATACCAAAAAGGTTCGTTCCTATTAGCCATAGGGAACGTTTATAAACACAATAAAAATAAATTGTCATATTGTAATTTCATCAAGTTAAGGGAAATGTAAAATATATCATTTTCCATGTTATGAAGCCTCCACAACATCTGAAGAAAATTTCCTGATATTCAAGGAAGACAGCTGAAAGAATGAAGAGATGGCATGTAGCGGTTTCCCATTATAAAAGACTATCCATCATTTCGAAGTCGAGTGCAAGAATTCATCTCGTTATTGTAGAGTGCCTTCCTAATTAATTAATTATTTATAATTGTAAGACAAAAATTGCAATTATACACGAATCATTATGTGTTCTTAAACTGCAAACTATTTCCAGTTATCCCTGAATGGAATCAGTGACGGCATTTAGCCTTGGAGGAAGTGTGGCTGAACATAACGTATGACATAATGTATATTAACACTACAGAATTGCAATCCTGTTAGTTGAGAATTTCAAATGTTAGCACCAAACTACGGCAGTGCTTTTATTGAATAGTGATTGGAGAAAATGAAATAGTGCATGTTAATCTCTGGCAAATAAATATAATCGGAAACTGCATTATGATTCCAATATTCAACATCCTGTATAACAGATATACATTAACTGCGGTTCATCTTTTTGTTTGAAGTGCTTGTATTAAATGGTTTCTAGAGTCGAACAGATGAATTTTTCCCTAAAAGTATTTATTGGCTTATATATATATATATATATATATATATATATATATATATATATATATATGTGTGTGTGTGTGTGTGTATATATACACGAGTATGTGAGTGCAAAAAGCTGTAAACATCATGATGTAAGAAATCATGTTACTTGATGAGGATGTCACTGGAAAGGACCGCTTATAAAACGAATGTAGGCGTCCCAGATAGTACAGGGGTTATTAGGGACCTACTACAAATAGCATATTATACACAGTATTCTCTTACCTCAAATTGCAGTGACATGTGCGAGTCACTGCAATTCGAGGTAAAGGATTCTGTCACACAGGGGTGGCGTAAAGTAAACAGATTTCCTACATGTTGGAATGACACACTACTGATCTCATTTCACCATATGTTCTGTATTTCCAATAACAAAATCTAATGAGTAGTAGTGGGTGGTCAATAAAATCTTAATTGATGACATCACACTAACTATTTGCGCGTATCTCACATAATAAAGGTCAATTTAAAACCATATTTGGTGTTTGTGCTTGGAATAAGATGTTTCATGATATATTCGCTTCTTGTTAAATTGTGATGCCTAACGGGGTTTACTGAAGGCCGAAAACTAAAAAATGCCAATGCCTCCGTTAATAATGAAGATGAATCATGTATGTTTATTATCAATATTTATAGGGCATGAAATTTGTCATATGATTGATTCTATGCAATTTTCCATAAGACCCACAGTGGTCCCGATTCCCCCATCATGGTGCAAAAAAAACCAGCTATTTTTGTTATCTGAACCAAGTATATTTTCTTTGTTTTACTTTAATTCTGAAGCTTGAGAATATAGTTGAATCATAAATAAGGTACAGGCTTTTGGGAGCAATGTTAATTCAATATTTAATAAGGATTATTAAACGATTTTTTTTTTAAATTGTCACAGAATGGACCTCTTGTTAAGGATTTACGCATTCCTTGCCCTATTGTGTTGATATTACATACCAAAGATTGGTGCTTCATTATACAAGTCGCTAAACCATTGCCTCGCCATGATGAATGGGTACCAGGGTATAACATTTCATTTGGAGTTGGTCAAAGTTTAAATTCCATATTCGTATTTTGAATGAATGAAATTTATAATCCCTTATACTTGGTATTTTCCGAACTAATTTTATACCACCAATCAGTGTTGTACCAATTATTTTCCAGCACCAATCAATGCCGTTTTACATGTGATGTAAAAATACATTGTATTTAGAACTTCCGAGGCTCACTTTTATTTTTCAGACCGGTACTTCCAGAAATAAGTTAAACTAAACCTGTCCTAAGGGACCTCTTTTTCGAAAGCCAATGATACAATAACAATTCGAGTTTTGGCCAAAAGCTTTTTCTAGAGGAGCCCTTGCTAATCTGTTAAAGTTACCATTTCCACGGATTGTATTGTCTCAACTGATTTTAGCCTCTCTGCACTGGCATTAGGCAATGAAGAGGTTATGTAGAACACTGTAATATGCATTTCAATGGAGAAGGGGACATCTGAGGTGGCCCATATCCACTCTGACATCCTCTTTTTCTCTTCTACCTCTCTTCCATCCTCCAACAAATATTCAGACAACTTCAAAGTTTATGGAGGCTAGCGCTATACGTCAACAACTTTTGCTTAATAACAGATATCCGTTGATTTTACGTTTCATTTCGTCAGACCATTTTATGAATGGATTGAAATATGGCTTTATAGAAACAACTCATAAAGAACCACATTTACCTTAAGGGAAATACGCCAAAATCGACCTGCATATGGCCTACAATTAATCTGTAGGCCCAGAACGCCCACAGCTGTAGAGATTTAATACATTCGGTATTAGGTGATGGTATGTAAAATTCATTTTAATTGACGTTTGACGAGGTCTATTAATTCAGGTGGTGGCAAAAGGTAAACTCATTCTCTGCAGACGTCGGCACTAACCCAACAGTTGTATCACTATTCAAATGACAGTCCTCATGCCCAAGTTAGAAATAGAGTATTTTTATTTAAATGATTTCTTTACGTATATAATGTTTAACTTATACTTTCTAGTGTAGCTATCATATATACAATAGTAAAGGGCCGTTTTAAGTTTGACCTGGCTCTATTTTCTGATATGTTCAGGTGGATGTCCCAGTGTCATTAACTTTGATTTAGTTGTACATTTCTGTAGCTGTTTTACGTATAACATGGTTATATATTTTAATATCCGTGTTCTAACAGATTTCCCTTAATGGAAACCAGCATTTACGTTTGGCTCATGATTCTATTTTCGAGAAATTGCTGCAAATGTCCATCCATGCTATTTTTTTTTAATTGATCATTAATTTATTTGCTATTATTTGAATCGTTATTCGGCACCTTTAAACTTAATTATTGAAGTATTACAGCAAATTTAATCTCTTTCTAGGGGCTCAGGTTAGCCATGTGAGTTAAAGCGTTGACCTTTATTTCACATGGTAAACCTAGAGTGACGAGTTTGATTCTCGCCTGAGTAAAGGAAATTATTTAGGGATGAAATTCATTAAATAACATCCTATGTCCTATCCTGGCTAGAAACGGGTGGTAACCTGTAGATAACCCGTCCCAATTAGCCTTAATTCCAAAAAGTGGACGTTAATAAATAATAACATATTAAACTCTTTCTTGCATATGATGTGCTTTTATACAATATATTATTCATTTCCATCTATTGTTATGTTCATATTTCCCCTAACTTAAATATTAACCGAGATATTTGTATTTTTCTTTTGCTTTCGCACTTCCACATATCCGATTTAATTATAATGCCTCATAGACTTAACGTCTCACGACCAGCTATCATTTTAATTCCTGTTTACTTATGCTTCATAGTACTGGAGAAATAGAGAGTAGATGAGATAGTAGATGGTCAGCGTATTACACTGTGGGGTCTGTGTGTTTACACCTAAAGACATATATATCCTATGTACGTGTAATGTTAGGCTTATTCCTGTTTCCGCGAACCATGGAGTCCTTGAATTCGAAAAACACTCGTTGGATCTAGGTTTGAAAATAATTTCTTGGCTCCCTTGCCATCTGCAAGTTGGCCGGAAAGAGTATTCCAAAAAAAATATGGGATTCCACTGATGTTCCAGTGGCGTTTACTTTGCTCTAGTTGTACTTCGGCTTTACCAAATTAATGGATTGGGACATAATGTTGCCGAAGGATTTAGAATGTGACGACCCTATAACTGGAAAAGTAGTTAAGGTGGAGGGGGGGAGGAGGCCACGGTGATTGGCAACTAATGAGTAATCTGTTTGCGTCATGGCTATCCGACCGTTCTATCCAAACCACAAATTAACGGTCAAGAAATATCATTAAAAAAATGGAGAATACAAAGTGATTGCAACGATTATTGTTACTAGTTATAGGATGGAGTTGTATCGCATATGTAGAAAAGTAATGTTTATTGCGGAAATTTTGCGAAAAATATGACATAGCCTAACAAAGCCCGTTACTGATAAACGAGCTATTACGTTTTAGCAGATTTCCCTTAAGGGAAATCAGCTATTGAGGTTGTACTCATGACGGAATTTTCGAAATTTTTCTTCAAATGTCCATCGATCCTATCTAGTAGATGACGAAAATGAATTCCGTTCAAAACTGTATACATATATATATATATATATATATATATATATATATATATATATATATACACACACACACACACAATATATATAGATCTATCTATCTATCTATATATTTGTCTGTTACCCCTCTAGCGGTCGCAATGTTTGTTTGATCGGTACCAAACTCGATATTTAGTCGTTTTATGTAAAAAGAAAGATCAAGTTCGTTAACGGCTGAAATCGGACCAGTGGGAGGGGAAGGGGTTAGAGGGGAGGATTTTCGAATTTCGAAATATCTCCGTTACAATACGTCGGATCGAAATATTGTACAGAATCAATCTTATTGCAAATTAAATTTACTATAAATATTGTTATATACATTTATTCACTATCTTGAATATTAACCGAGATATTTGCATTTTTATGAAGTCTGTGGTCGGGTATAGTTCGGATTAGGTCGGCCATTTCCGCCAGTACTCGGCTCAGGTGGAATCTTCTTCTAACCTTACCTGTCGTTTCTAACCTTACCTTACCTTTATTACTTTGTGAAATTTATGCAAATAAGTTCTTTTCATCCGCCCCCCCCCTTCATTAGTTCTTGGACTACTAAAATTTGAGTTATTAAAATATAAATTATTCTTACAATTCAGAAGCCGTTTCTGTTGGGAATTTATTTTAATTAACTGAAAGATTTCTCATGACCGTTTGTATTTAATTACGGTGGTATTGTGTTACCAGTATGCAGATTTCTCTATTGTAAAACTTCACATGGGAAATCTGCTTAGTTTACGCAGCCCCTGCGTGACGGACGTTTTTATAAATCGAGTCATTAATATTTGCCTTTTATAATACGACTCGTATACGTCACTTTTAAACAGATTATTGAAATATTACAATACATAGCAACTTATTAATTCTAGTCTAAGGTGGAGTACATCTAATGTTTTGCATGGTTTTATTAGCAGATTTCCCTTGAGGGCTATTGAGGTCGAACTCAGGACGCGATTTTTCATTTTCACCTCTTCAACGAGTTTGAAATAAAAAGTACCTAATGTTTTCGCAGCTTAATGAAGCACAATATCAGCAACAATTGTCGTTTTTAATTATACCTACGTACTTTGACAGGCGTTTGGCGATGATCTAATATTATTCCTTATATTTTTCTAAAGTTTGATCTTATTGCTTATAGTTATGATTGTGAAAGAAGCATTTCTCTATCCCATATTGAGTATTTCTTTATTGCGACGTAACCAACCAAAAATGTAAGCTCTCAAATCGTGCAGAGGTTGAGTGGACTCCAGTGAATATTTTCATGCCAGTCATTAGCCTATTCAGTTATCTTACGGTCGATGACAGGGCCTGTTAAGGAAAAAAAACTATTGACGTTCTCCTCATGACACTATTTTCCCTCATAAGGCCTTCGATCCTTCATACACGAGATGGTGAAAATGAGATCATGATTTGTATATATATATATATGAAGATGGGAATGATTCTGGGTACATCAGGTACTACATCTCAAAGGAGTGACGCATACTGGTTGAGAGGAACACAAGCCTCATATGTCCAATCTTGAAGATAGGCTCTACTAATGAGTGTGTAAACTATAGAGGAATCGCTCTGCTCCCTGTAACGACCTGATGTAATTATGATTAACAATATGACCCCGTACTACGAAAAGCCCCTGCAGGATTGTCAGCAGGAAGAGGAAGAAGCACGTAGAATCAGATAATTATCCTCAAACAGATACTTGATAGATGGTAGATGGTAGAGCAAGATGAGCACACCCAATTCATTGACTTCAAAGTACCCGATGATGCTGTCGTTGGGAAATAATGACGGAACTTGGAATTCCAGGGAAGCTTGGCAGATTGACAAGGGCATGCATTAACGGCTCCCACTGTCGGGTGTTGGTTCAAGAGGAAATGACTGAAGTATTCGACGTTAAGTCACGAAGTCAGACAAGGTTATAGCTTGTTTCCTATGCTGTTCATCCTAGACTTGGAGAAGGTTATATGTCACAGGGCGAATGGGGGAGTACATTTAGACGAGATGCACAACTTCCTCGCATATGCATGTGATGTATCTGTCGTCGGGACCAAGAAAGTGAATATGTTGTTTATCGCCGGTTCGTCAATATCAGCGGCAAAAGAAAGGCTAGCAAGTAAACCAAGATAAAACGAAGTAAATGGAAGAGAGCCGTAGCCTACATCTCTAAAGCTTCTTGATCGTAGTAGGGTGGTGAATTAGGACTATGGAGAAGGAAGAAAATAGAAGAGATTATATATGAAACGACATAGTCAATTTCACATGTTATGAAAGCTAAGGGGTTACAATGGGTGGGACATGTGGCAAGAAGCAACCAAACCATCTACCTGTACAAGAAAATGAATGCAAAAGTGGTGGGCGCCCGATCTAGTGGTGAGGTCTACAAAGGAAACCGATAATGAGATGGGTTGATAGAATGAAGAAGGACGCTTCCGAGTTCCACGTAGTGGATTGGAAAGCCATCGCCCAGGACAGGTGAAGCCTAAGCGGTAGCACTTTTTGTTTGAACGCAATGTATAAACTCGAAATTTGGGCTGGCTAGTGGAGGTCAATCATCAGCGGAAGGGTAAATCGCGTCTTGAATTAGTACTGAGATAGTTCTCAGCAGCAGATTTTTTTAGGATATCTTCTAAAAGTTAACCACGCAGGTGCAGCGAAACGTAGGAAGTCTTCCACGTACTGCATTACCACGCCTTTGATGTCCCTCATTCTATTCTCTATTTCTACCCCAATAAAATGTTTTTTAAACAGGAAATAATACTGTTGCATCAAGGGAAAATTCCCATGAGTAGGAGTGGGATTAAGTAACAAATAACAGGCTTAATATTGATTTTGGAGAAAACATGGTATTATCTGAATGTCACATAAACGGGTAAAATTTCGAAGTATTTATTTTAATTCTTCACTAAAGCCACTCTCCTGTTCCAATGGAGGCAATACGTCGTGAACCTTGAAATATGGCACTTCCGTTATATATGTTTGGCTTATTATCAATGCGAGATGAGTGGGAGAGGGATTTACTGATGGATGAAAACTAAAAATAATACATCGGTGAAAATGAGAATTTGAAAAAAAAAATGTACTGCACAGAAATTGTAGTAAATTAAATTTTGATAAAATTGGTTATATAACATTTTTCGATTCTACACATATAACGGAGATATTTCGAATTCGTCCACTCTAGCTTCCCCTTCTTCCAAGACGGTGTACGCATCTTATTGTCGCCATATACCAATTAGAATCAATGTATATTTGAAGGAATAAACAACATGAAAGTAGGCAAGTGAGTAGGAAGGAGTATCTAGAGGTTTAATGATTGGGGAAGTCTCAGAATCACGGAAATCTACCAGGAAAGAGTTCGGAATGAAGTTGTGATTTTCAAAGGAAAGAAGACGAAGCACGCGCCATCTGAGAGACCCTAAGCGGTTTGAGATTAATCTTTAAGTAGCAGTCGGCTAGTAAATTGGTAGAACGACATTAACTAAAGTGTCAGTGCAAACTAAATACTTTATAGCACACCGTCCTTGTGTGACTATGGTTACCGAGGTCACTGAGGTTACACAGGGAAAGGGATCAATAGGAGTGCCGGAGAATAAAATTCCTTTGATTTGATTAACGCTGTTTTTCTGAAATGTTAAATAAGACAGGTTAAAAATGGTCGTGTTATTTAAGTTGGAATTTTAATGTGGGTCTTGTTCACGAAAAGGTCGGATAAACATATATTTACTACGGCCTTCGGAGTATTTAAAACCTTCTGCAAGGACAAAAAAAACAAACAAAAAATAATAGTCACACAAAAAGTAAAAATACAAAATTCATCTTATTTGTTAATGAAAAGTTAGTCAAAACATTATTTGGCTTACTGCCATGTCATTAGTCCTCTGAAACATTATGAACCAGTTCCATGAACACAAGTCTGCCACGCGGTACTGCGTTAAATAAGCAGATTTCCTACGGTCAGGAATGACAAAATGGTCATCTCATCTCTAATGTGAACAGATATTTAAATGTTCCCTTAAAATGAAATTTTTAGTTGCTCAGTCACAATGAATAAGTAAAAATCACACAATTATAAGTGGAGATGTGCTGAAAGCATAAAAGTACAAATAACTTCCTTAATATTTGAAGTTAGAAAAAAAAATCTATGAAACTGTAGAAAATGAAATAATTATTATGATAGGCTGTATAACATTTTTCGATCCAACTAATAAGGGGCTGATATATATGGAATTTCGAGTTCCCTCCACATCTACCACAGGGGGAGAATTCCTGGTCCGATTTCAGCCATCAAATCTCATCATATCTTTAGTGTCTTGACACGAATTAAATTTTTCATAAAATCCTGTCTTAACAATTTCAATGGCCTTTCTAAGTCGATAGAAAAACGGCAGCCTACTATTATCTCCTTTAGTACTTCAAATTTTAACGGGACTTCATTTTATGATAACTTTAAACTTCAACATGTATCTAGTTATACAATAATTCTTTCTGAAAATAACTAAAAAGTAGTTCGAGGAATTTTGGCTTTTGGCGGTTTACTCCTTCAGACAGCTGGCAAAAAATTTACAGATTTAAAATAGTACCCTGATTTTAATAAAAGAAGAGTCAAGAGTGGAGGTGTTTTGACCTTATTATCCTTCCGTTGATATAAAATAGTGTAAAAATGTTCAATAATAATCCGTCATTAAAATATGCCTTTCCATTGTAAATTCATGAATTAGGTGCGCTGTAAAAAAACTGGAAAAGCCTAAAAAGTTCACTTCAAAGCAAAAATATATCTATATGTACAATTTTGAATGGACTTCATATTCGTCATATTGTTGGTTGGATTGATAGGCATTTGAATATATTTTTTAAAAATCACGCCATGAGTTTACAGCCTCCATAGCTGATTTCCCTTAAGAGAAATCTACAAAACCTACTGAGGCTTTTTCTCTGGGGTAAATAATGCTTGACCACAAACGGTACAACGTGAATAGCTTAAATCCGCGGCAAAGAATGTCAAAAGGGTAGGTCACGCAGATCAGCAGGACTGATGCTAAATCCTATGCACCCAATTGACCTAATAAATCTGGATGAATGGGATAATTAATAACTGTGTTCTCAGTACTCACCCAAGGCTAAAAGATCAATGATCCTTCTGCTCAAGCATTATTTATACTTAGACTTGAGCCATATTGTTTTTGTACATACAAGTATGAGTTGAACATTTTTAAGAAGAGTAATTGCAAAGCAATAAATAAAATATATGTTTTTTAACTAAATATTCACCAACAAGGTAGATGTTTGTATGTTTTGTATTTAGTATTTTTTGCTTTTAGTTAAATTCAATATATTACGCAGTAGTTTCTTTTGATCTAATCTTTTCATGACAGAAATCCATATTAAGAATTCCGACCTGATGTAAATTTATTGTAATTTATATTTAGCATTGAGAGAAATACATGAATTAATATTTCTTGATATTTGGAGTCATTATCAAGGGGGGTGGGGGAATCAGCTATTGAGGCCGTACCCATGAAGCGATTTTTGAAAAATTTCATCAAATGTCCACCTATCCTACTCAGGCGGTGACGAAAATGAGGTACGTTCAAAACTATATATATATATATATATATATATATATATATATATATATATATATATATATGTGTGTGTGTGTGTGTGTGTGTCGCGTAACGTTCTAGTGGTCGCAATTTTTGTTTAATCGTTTCCAAACTTGATATTTAAGCGATTTATATAAAACTAAAGTTTAAGTTCTTGGCTGAAATCCAACCAGCGGTAGGAGGAATTTAGAAAATTCTTAATATATCCGTTATTATGTGTCAGGTCGAAATATTGTACAGAACTAATCTTATTACAAATGTAATGTTCTGTAAGTGATCTTTTATACACTTTTTCACTATCTTGATTATTCATCGAGATATTCGCATTTTTTAGTTTTCGCCCTTCAGCAAACCCCCCACTCCTACTAGTGTCATATTTACAATAACCTTTGATATTACAAGGCACTTTATTTGAAGGCTAAATACCAACATATATTGTTCTCATTCAACATTATGTTTTGAGATAAATGCATATACTTGACGCACGTGGGAAATCTGCTTAGTTAACGCAGCCCCTGCGTGACAGACTTTTTTATGAGTGGAGAGTATTGGACTGGTTGGTATTGTGGTGTATAGGATGAGAAGAGGAGCGTCCTCGGGCGGGGACCACACCCTACTCAATTACTTCTATTGAGAAACCAAGCTGTGTCTTCATCTCCTTCACTTACTCTCTCCTTCCTTTCTCCCACTACACAAACAACATTCATAATTCAACTTTACTGGAAAATCGATAGATAGCACCTTTTGTACCATCATATGAAACACACCAGGAAAAAAACAAAACGGAACTAAACTTGTCAGATCAACTAATTTTTCACAACTGCTAGTACCATCAGCTATTGAGGTCGTACTAATGACGCGATTTTCAAAAAAATGTCTCAAATGACCATCGTTCCTACCTAGGAGATGACGAAAATGAGCTCCATTCAAAATTATATCCATCTATTGCTATATATATATATATATATATATATATATATATATATATATATATATATATATATATATATATAAATATGTCTGTTACCGCTAGGGAAATCAGCTATTGAGGTCGTACTCATGACGGAATTTTTGAAATTTTTCTTCAAATGTCCAACGATCCTACCTACTAGATGACGAAAATGAGGTCCGTTCAAAACTGTATGTATGTATAATATACATTGTATATATATATATATATATATATATATATCTATATATATATATATTTGTCTGTTAACGCTCTAGCGGTCGCAATTTTTGTTTGATCGTTACCAAACTTCATATTTAGTCGTTTTATGTAAAAAGAAAGATCAAGTTCGTTAATGGCTGAAATCGGACTAGTGGGAGGGGGGTTTAGAGGGGGTATTTTAAAAATTCAAAATATCTCCGTTATTATGCATCGGATCGAAAAAGTGTATAGAATCAATCTTATTGCAAATTATAAATAACTATAAATATTGTTCTATACATTTATTCTGTATCTTGAATATTAAACGAGATATTTGCATTTGTATTGTGAGTGTGGTCGGCACTATCCGCCGAGAGCTCTGGCGGCCGTTTTGGTAACTATTCCTCCCTCGTGAATAGGTCTAGAGATACTTTCCTACTACTGTTATTATTAGGCAGATTTCTCTATTGTAAACCTTCACGTGGGAAATCTGCTTAGTTTACGCAGCCCCTGCGTGACGGACTTTTATCTTGTTTTAGCATTCATTAACCGCCCCCACCCCCACAACCCTTTTATTCATTGTCTTTTTACATTGAAATAGAAAATGAGGTCAAAAGTGTATTATACTAGCAAGTGGGAAATCTGCATAATTGACGCAGCTCCTGCGTGACGGACTTTTGTATTATTTAAATGTCAGAGTAAACAATAAATTTCCACACCAGATATATAAGAACACTTCACTAGGGGCTGTGGGGACTGGAGGCGGTGGACAGAGAGGTTGTTCATAAAACCTCGACTTTCCGACATTAAACTAAAAGCACTTCCCTTTGTACATATGGTAAAGCGAGACAAATAATATTCCATTTTATATTTAATAAGCTTAAAAGAAAAAGAAAAATGCAAAAAAGAAGAGGAATTCGAGATTCGATGGTAATATTTTTTTTTGTTTCTAAACGTACCTTTAACAAAAAAAAAATAATGAACTAAAATATGTTTAGCTCAATATATTTTAGAAGGAAAACGAATATTTTAGGTTTATACACGCTGTGAAATTTAAAATAAAAAAAAAAAAAGATCATCAATAGACGCAAAAACCCCGTAATTTTGCTATTAAGTAAGTAATTATTTCTATAACATTGTACAACAAGATCGTTACAATAAAAGTTTACAATGTAGAGATCGTGGACAACAATTTTCGAAGCCCTCGAATTTAACTCCCCGAAAAACAAAATTACAAAAGGAATTAGACCGAAACTTTCAAGAATTAAGTAAAAACTTGCTTAATTTCTTGAAATTTACTTTTAGTACAAAATATAAGTCTGTCGCAGAGGGAGAGAGGAAGGAATGGAACAGAAAATGAGATCTTCATAGATAGATTTCTGATAGAAATCTAAAAAGCGTTTTCTAGCAAGATTTGGACAGTTGGTTATTACTTAGTTTTTCCCAATAATCGTATTCCTGCTGATTACGAGACATTGGAAGTGACAGAATATTTGTATAGACCCAGTTATGTAACTATAATATACCACCAGACAATAGCAACTAAATTCGCCTTCCTGAGTGAGGTCCCATATTATCGCTACATCCCTCAAATGTTGTTTGAAAACGTAATGTAAATATGTGTTGGATGAAACGATGAAGAAAGGTCGTACATCTTAATAAGCCTGACATCCTTGTCGTTGACAAAATGTTAAAAAAATCAGCCAGCTGACATAATTCATATCACTGTCCCAAATGATGAGAATATACTGGTCTTTCGCAAAGAAAATAATAAATTACTAATAGATAGTAGCTATTGAAATAAAAACCGTTTACAATCCTGATTCTGTCACTCGCTGCCATTGCCATCAATATCAACAAATGGCTTAATTCCCAAAACTATATTTAACTACTGTATATTTGCACCAGTCATGAATAAGGGTGTCCAAGAAAAGCAGTTCTATAATATAAATGTTTGGAAATTTAAAAAAAAAAAAAAAAAAACTAAATAATTACTTATGGTGGTTGGGTAAGACACCCGCTAACATAAAATAATAATATCTGCCACAACCAACTCTTTATTTATGGGAAATTCCAACTGATAGAGTCACTAATATTGTTACTTCTCGTGTTACTGAGTACTATCGGAACCCACCTTAAAGATCATGAGTAATAATCACCTTCATATTTGAATGTGAATTATTACTCACCTACATGCTCAAACTATTCATTACTGACTCCAGTATTAGTCATTGTTCCACTAGATCGACCGATGCGGGTGGAACTGAAGCCGTACTATAGAGCTCAATTAGAATCATGTCGGTTGTCGAAGAATGCTAGGCCTTCATTTCCTGTTTTTCCATACGCCGACCCAGAGAAAATGAACAAGAGTTCAATGCATTAGTTACTTTAAGTTGCCTAACCTGAAGCTGCGGAACCATCTCTTTATTAATATTTACAAACTTATTTATTGGCTAGAAATCCACCAGGATCCATAGATAGTATATGTAGTAATTACTTGATGGTACTTCAAAGCATCCATACTCATGCCAGTAAATGATCCTTGCCATACTTACTTTATTCATTAAATCCTAGCTCTACTTTTATTTTTGTTAGGGAGTCAATTATTTTTATTTTGTGTTGCAGGGAAATTATCAGGGTGATTTACAACGAAACTGGCATGACGTTCACGATCTATAGTTTTTTCTTTATCTGCTAGTAGATTAAAGAAATCAATAGTCCCTGATAGGAAATTCTTTAAATAATTCATTATGCTTTTCAGGCCCAATGCAATTTTTTTTGTATATAGAGACCATCGTAACAAAAAATCACTTATTTTGACTATAGAGAATTAATGCAAATTTCATTTTTAAAGATTCAAACTTTAAAATTGAGAGAGAAATATAAATGATTATTAGATGGATTCCAGATTTGATGTAATAAGTAGATTATCTTTTCTCCGATGAAAACATTATGGCATAGCCATTTTATTCATCCGTTGGTAACGGCATATACTCTAGTAATTAGGAGATATAAATTTGCGGCATTCTTGTTTGGTAAATCCAACTACTGGACGAGTATTGTTTTTTTTTTTCTTAACAACTGAAATTCGCTGAAAACTGCTTTCTACTGAAGATTGCCGAATAATCATAAGGAGCTCTCATAACTCTATTTTCAGATATATATTGGTCTGCCTCATCAAATCGTTTAAGAATGTTACTGCTTCACCGGGATAAGTTGTGTCGCAGGTTGTATAATGACCAATTCTACCAAGTTAATCAGTTTACACGTTGTATGCTTAAGCTGTCTATGGTTGACGCAGCTAAATCAAACAGAGTTCAGGTTGTCATGTGAGAGGCGTGGTATGGTCCAACTCTACTGCATTGAGTACTCTATAAAAATCAAAGAGACTTCAGACTGGAGGATGAATATTAGCCTACACTACCAAGATGGGAATGCATTGATTTGCAGAATAGCAGCTACAGCAGAGTTGAGGATGTCCTAAATTCGTCCTACGACTTGAATGAACTCTCTTTGCATTTACTCTTATTCTGCAATAGAATGCATACTAATCTTGGTAATCTTAGCTGGTAAATTCATCGTCCTCTATGACTCATTTCGTTTTAGTCGTTTTGTAGACAGGATTAGAAGGCGTACTCAACTGTGGGCAACCAAAAACTGCCTACTGATTGAAATTAATGCGAGTTTATGTAGTAGGGTGTGGTGATTGCGAATCTGGAATCAGAAGTTACGTAGCACGTCTGGATTTAAAGTTACAACTGAATGTCGTATTACATTAAAAGCCTGAAAATGGGTTATTATGTAGCTGCATCAAAACGAAGTGTTATTTCGTATAATTAAGGTTATTCTGTTTTATGCATCTGTTGAAAGTGTGCAATAGTAAAACGAAACGAGGTAGGCATGGACAAGTTATAAAGGCGAGCTGCAGCATAAGTGCAGGTTCAATTTGTTTTATCAAATTACTTAGCATTTTCACCAGGGAATAGTTTGTGCAAGTGTGGTTCTAAGTTTCGGCAATCAACAGTCACAGTATCACGCTTTCAAGTTAATTCGTTTTCAAGTTATTCACGATTCAGTGTATGGTGATTCAATAAATAAAAAATGAATAGCCGCAATTATATGAACAATTCGGACTGCTTTGGCTAGAATACGATGTCCGACCAGCGCAAGAACACGACCAAAAGGCTATGTATAGCTTACAAACATTACTTTGGATGAGAAATTGGAGATGAAACAAAATCTTGGGTTCTTCATTTCTGTTGTACCGGCTAATGCTCTGCAGTGGTTAACGCGTAGAGAACTCAAATGCCTTTTGCTGTCCCCATGTTTTGCTAGGAGCAGAAAGATCACATTGTCATTTCAGCATGACAAACATATCCGGGTACTGAAAGAAGAACAAGTCAAAAGTCGTATATCCAGAACTTCCTTGAGGACATTGGCGCCTTGGTTGCTGAATGCCACTAAAGATGCATCTCTTGCATTCACAACGCACCTTCTTTCCGCCAATTATGGAAGCCGAGAGTGACAAATTCGGTGAACGATTCCACAAGAGAAATCCCTGCAAGATATCAGGGATATGAAGGCCGCTCCACTCCCAGCATGATGCACGCCAATAGCCCAACCACCGCACACAACTATAACACAACCCAAACACAGCTATATGAATTGTCTTTGCTCTAGCTTGTACTCTGAATGAGACATTATTACGGACGTATATCTGCTCTAGCAAGTAGATTATGTGCTTTACTACTGTTATTGAGCAATACCAGATGTCGATATTCTTTTTTAATTTGAGTCAATTTTTATAAATTAAATTATCTCCTCACTGTTGAGGCAGTACTCAATCATTGCCTCAATAATGCAAGTGGATTTCGGCTAGTTGAACACTTTTTGTATGAAAATACTTATCGGAAAAACTGAATGATGCCGCGGAGTAGCTGCAAAAAGCGGTCGTTACCCAGCCGTCGTCTGCCACAAGAACTCTTCAAGTTAGCTGTTGGAATGGTGTAAAAATAAACGATCACCAAGTGGTGACAATAAACACCTAATGGTGGTAATGAACACCAAGTGTTGTTAATAAGCGATCACTAATTTTCTGTTAACAAAAGAAACAGAATGACTAAGATAACCTAGTCAAGTATGAACAGCCTAAAGCGATTGGAATAACATCGAATAGCGATACATGGTTTGGCACCAGTAAATATTTTATCTGTAAATAATGTTGGCCTCCCATTAACCATTTTGTTATCTATAAATTCTAGAAGTGTTGTTTTAAATTATAAAGTGATTTTCTTTTAGTTATGATTTAATAATCGCCTATAAATGGGTAGTCTCACAATAGTCGATAAGAGTTATGAATCTATGTCATTCATATAAAATATTGTTACGAAAACTACGTACATGAAAAATTGAACAGAGATAGTCACATATTTAAGAAGTACGAAGGAGATCAAAGGTGCCCGTCCTCGGCAATACCAGTCCAGATCTAGAAGAGTCCAGGCAACTCCGCTTTGATCATTTCCGACAAGCTATTGTAAGTTCCTTTCCTGACCCGAGTTTAGTTAACAACCCTCCCAGTACGACCCGTTTCCGAATAATCCTTTACAATCGCTCTATTTCACAGCCATTAACAATCCACCTAACTCCTTATAATAGAGCGATCCGATCAGAAAATGGAAAACTATCATTACCCCAATAGGTCTGGCAGGCCTAGGAGACCGACCAAGTTAAAAGTAACACTAGGGCTTTAGATAAAAAAAAAAAAGAGTTTAGTTAGTTCGTTCTCAGCTCTCTTCAAGTGATCAACAGTGCGTTCAGTGCAGCTGTAGTGAACAGTGCGACTTAGTTGCAGTTGGTTAAAGTGTTTTACGTGAAGAACAGTTTTGTGCCGTGACTCTGTAAAGAACATTATAGTGCCGTGTTTAAGACAGTGCAGTGCCGTTAACTTCGCGAAGACTAGTGCAGTACCGTGTTTTTGTGAACTTCAGTGATCGTGAGTGAGTTATTGGCCTCTTTAATAACAAGAACACTGAAACTATCAGTCCATACGGAGAGAAATAGTTAGAATAACTAGATATAAGAATAGAAATAGAATAATTAACCAAGTTTGTAGTGCATTTTAAACAAATTGTGCATTGATAAAAAAACTTTGAAGCATGTGTGTGTTTAATTTTGCAATCCAAAAGAACTCTAATAAACGTTGTTTATTATTTTGGTAATATGTTACACTACTCTCGTAGTTAGTCCAATAAATAAAACAATCCCCTGTTAACTATGTATATTTACAACTTTTATCTGTTTATATAAACTTATTTGTATAATATCTGCCTGGGGTGGTTGCTCTAGGAAGAATAACAATACAGGAGAAAAGGGAGTATGCTAATAAAATTTATAAGGAAAATATAAAGTGGGTAGGGCAGGGCGTTGGGACGATCAATAAAGAATGGTGCTAGGGTTGGTGGAAGGGTCTGTGTGCTCTGCCTATCCCGAGAGAGGCCAGCGAAACGATAGGGGAATTTAGGGGGCAAGTCCTCCTGGGGTTATCTACAGGCAAGGCTTTATTATCCCTAGCTTCATATCTACCTCTTTATATATAAAGTTTCATTATACATGACACTGTTTCGGCAGGAATGTTCCATTTTTCATGTCAGACGGCTCAGTTATTTATTCCAAATCATTCAAAGTAAAAGTTCACAAGGATCTTACCTTTGGCATGTAATAAAAGACAAACATTTTATTCAAATTTACTTTGTACACATAGGTATTAACATTAATAAACCCGCCATAAGATCCTACTATTAAACCATGGTAGCATAACAATCTGAAATAATATTACAACTAAATCCAACATTTCATGTTATATTACACGGACAAAATTTATATTAAATGTAATATCTCAACTATGTAGGATTAAAATTTATGAAAAAATTCATTGATGAAACCATATTGACAATATACATAAAAAAAATACTTAGACTTATTAGTTTAATCTCTATCGTAGCACAAAAGACCCACTCGGTAGAAGCCAGAAATACTTCAAGAAATGTAGCAGTACTGCATGTAATTACTCATGGTATACATGATTGGAAAGATATATTAAGCAGAACGATAAAAGGCCATTAAAATATAATAATAATATGGATTTAGTACCAGCTTTCTTGAAGCATCTCGCTTTGCAGCATAGTAGATCCAATCTTAGAATATTTGTCAAGTGACTAATGTAAATTATTTAAGCTCAATGATACCGAAGACGACAAAAATGTGTCAGACACTGTCGACTCAACATGCCAAACCAACTGGACATTCCTCACACACAGATTGTAATAAATAAGTACTCATCTCTTTGATTTAATTCATAACATGAAAAGCCAATTTCTAACTTACATGCTAAGTTTAATGCCTTGCTAATCTATAACACTGGTTTCGACACTACGCGATTACAATGCTGAGATAGGCAAAGACCTGTAGACCTACTATTGGACAGCATAGCAAACATGATTGTTCAAATAGAAACAGAAATTGAACTGTAGAGTTTGCTCTGTACACGTGTAGGAAAATACAACAAGAAATATGGCTGAGTCCAAATGACCATTCTACATACGATAATTTAATCAATGCAGCATGACGCTTATGGGGGCTGTAATTCAGAACATTTTCTGGTTCAACAAATGTGCAGATAACTACTGACATTGCGGACGGAAACGAGGGGTGAGGAAAAAAAAATTATGCGCATCATTACAGGAAGAACCTCCAAAACCAATTCAGCAATGGAACAAGATGACCTTTGTGCAGAAAGAAAGGTGAAAGCTGATACTTATATATAGCTGATACAAACTATAAAAAAAAGAGCCGCGAGAAGAACCTATGATGGGAAAAGTGATGGAAAAAAAAATTGGTTTGGCAACGAACGAGTGAGGGTAAGCCTAGTAATTGAAGAAAAAAATAAATAAGAGGTTGGGAAAATATATTTTATTTATCACTTCTGAAGATTGGATTTATGACTAAGTGAAAAATATTTGCATGGAACCATCTTCACACGATTCATGTACATCGATGTCCGGACATTTTTTTTAAGAAAAACCACCAATTCCAATAACCATATTTAAATTCTAAAAACACTAAAGATCCTGGGAGATTACAATGTATACTAAAGATTGTGGGAGATAACAATTCACCCTACGACCGTCCGTTGATTATATATAAATATATTAATTTAGGTAAGCCGTGCTAAAAAGTTTTGTTGTAGTACTGTCGGACCCAGTGCTGATAACGCCACAATATATGTCTCCGACAGAGATTCGGTCAGCGTACTGAATTCGGTCATGACTAACATCTTGCCCTCTCACTGGGCAGCATCAAATTAATCAAATGTATAGTAGGTTGGTTCAATGATTCAAGGAAATGTGGAGCGGAGAGAACAGTCGGCGGATGTAGATATTAGACAAACCAATAGAAATCTGCCATTAATTCGAGGCGACATAAATGTCATAATCAAGTCTCTTAAAAATAATAATTCCACTTAGTCTAATGATATTCTTCCAGAACAGCTGAAATATGTAGGGGATACAATATTACAATAGCAATAAGGTTTCTCAGGTGATATGAGATATACGGACAAATGAAAAAACACCTATGGTATGGAGAGAGGCAGTCATTATGCCTATTCATAAAATATATATATATATATATATATATATATATATATATATATATATATATATAAGAAAGGGATTCGACAGGTGAGGTTAAAATCGTTAGCGGCATTGAAGATCTAGGGAATACCTTGCATGCCGATCA
Organism: Riptortus pedestris; assembly: GCA_019009955.1. Lineage (NCBI taxonomy): Eukaryota > Metazoa > Arthropoda > Insecta > Hemiptera > Alydidae > Riptortus > Riptortus pedestris. The sequence goes on along the minus strand of CM032228.1, from coordinate 105,191,611 downwards.
AATTGACAACGATAACACAGAAACACACTTTCTTGAAAGTCCAGAACAGAGGAGTCACCCAAGATAGCATTGAGATTCCTAGGGGTCTAGAAATCTTAGTGTCAATCCGACGAATAAAACTAATCCTGGTTGTACCATAACTCCACAGCCTAGGCCCTCCAGGAAGCTCTCTGATTCAAGCAGTCCTTTCAGAAAGCGATGCACATGATATTTTATCACCGTCTAATAATTAGACCCGTGGCTAAATATGGCAGTAAAACATGGACACCCACAAAAGGAAACAGAATGGCACTGCTGATCTGAGCAGAAAAATATTAGGAATCGTAAAGAGCAACACTGAACTAATGAAATTGTACGATGAACCCGGTATCAGCTGTCCAATCAGAAACAGCAGACTGCGTTAGCTGGGACGTGATGAATGAATGGAACCCACCAGTTTGCCAAAGGAAGCCCAGGCCCTTCCTTGGGCTGTATAGATATATATATATATATATATATATATATATATATATATATATATATACACACATACATACATACATAGTTGCGAAAACTAAGTATATGAAAAAATGTTTTTTTCAATTTATTTATTAATGGACACCACATCGAAGGTGATTTGCCCTTTCAAAAGTAATAACAGGTAACAATAACAAAAAGCATACCTTAACAGCAAGTAACAATAATAAATACCTTAACAACAAATAACAACAAAAAATACCTTAACAGCAAGTAACAATAATAAATACCTTAGCAACAAGTAATAATAACAAATTCCTTAGCAAAAAGTAATAATAACAAATACATTAACAACAAGGGACAATAATAAATACCTAAACAACAAGTAATAATAACATATACCTTAGCAATAAGTAATAGTAGCACATAACTTAGCAGTAATACTAATAATAACAAGTACCAAAAAGAAAAAAAAAAAAAAACAAAAAAAAAAAAAAAAAAAAAAAAAAAAAATTACATATACAGTTGGTGGATGATTAATGCATGTTAAATGTTATCATATATTTCAATTTTGTGTAAGTATGAGAATATATTGTTAATGTGTGGGCTGCCTTCCGTCAATAGTTCTTGTAAGTCGTAGGGGAAGTCCTGGTGTTGTCGTTTTCGGCATTCTGTCAGTATATGTCTTATCGTCAAGGGAGTGTTACAAGTTGAGCAAGTAGGTCTGTCAGTCTTTGTCATTAAGTATGAGTGTGTTAATTTAGTGTGGCCGATTCTAAGTCTCGAGAGAACTACTTCTTCTCTCCTAGAGTTTCTGAAACTTGATGGCCACATGCAAATAGTGTTCTTTATAGCTCGAAGTTTGTTTTCAGTACTTGTGTTAGTCCAGTCGGTTTGCCATGTATCTAAGATGAGGTGTTTTGTTTGTCTTGAAATATCTTCATGTAGTACATCTATTTGTTCATAATCAAGTTTTCCAGCTGCTTTTTTGGCCTCAGAGTCGGCAGTCTCATTCAGTCCTAGGTTTTCGTGTCCTGGTAACCAGTAGAATGTAGTGTGTTTATTTAGAATGGTAACATGAAAAATTAAACAGAGTTGATCTGTATTTAAGAAGTACAATGTAAATGAAAGGAACCGACCGATGGAAGGACCAGGACCGTTGGGGCCAAAGAATGTTCTCGACGATACCCGTCTGGATCTGGGTCTATATAGACAGTCTTTTTTAATCTTGCCACTCGTCTATAAAAACGGCCCAGCTCGCACGAGAGTTTAGTTTGTTCTCAATTCTCTTCAAGTGCATAACAGTGCGTTGAGTAAACAGTGCATTTTAGTTGCAGTGTGGTAAAGTGTTTATCTAAAGAGCAGTGTAGTGCCGTGCTTTTGTGAACTTCAGTGATCGTGAGTTGTTGTACTGTGCAAATAAGAAGAACAGTTAAGTTAACAGTGCATACTGAGAGTAATATTTACCAAGTGTGTTGTGCATTGTCAAATAAATGGCGCAGTGATAAAGCTTGTGTTCGTTTAATTTTGCAATCCAAAAGAACACTAATAAACAACGTTTATTATTTTTGTAATAAACGTAACAATATATATATATATATATATATATATATATATATATATTCACGGACCAGATCTCGTGTTTATGTCATTGAACAGGTAGAAACTATCCAGTGGAATACATTTTTCTAACTTGACAAGACTATAATCCTATAGTTGATTTTCCAGAAGTTAAAATCCCATAACCAAAAACTACTCATTGGTATTTTAACCCAAAAATATGATTTATAACTCCATGGTTGTTGGCATGGTCAATGAAAAGTTTTCTTGAGTTCTCAGAATTCATTACTTCAGACAAATTAATTAATTCCAGCCAAAGAACCATGTGTAGAACAAAATGTATTTGAAATTGCATTACCAATAAGATTGTTGGTATATTTATCAATGCGATTAAGTACTTCGGATAGCGGCGAATGCTCCCTGGTTTTTTAGGAACAGCCAAATACACAGGAAATTGGAGGTTGCTCCTATTTCAGTTCATCTTCAACAACTTGTGAGGAAATACCATGGCAGCCTTCCGATGTCAAGTGGAGCCACTCATTATAATTTAGGTGCAATGACTGATGGACGACTACGTCCGAGGATGTATCAAAATCTCTTAATTTTGTATCAAATCGTATAATAACACTTTGGGTATAATACTTATGTATTGGTCCAAATAAATTTTCTTTCTTTATCAATGCGATGCACAGCTGTACGGCTAATATAGCAAGATGAAATAATCGTTCGGAATTAAGGAGACAGAAATATGGTGTAGACCGAAATGTTGCTTTAAACTATACTTTTATTTCATTACTCCATAACAACGCCCTCAAAGTAATTAATTTTACAAAAGAAAATTAAAATTAATAAACCTGGAAACCAGTCTGAATAAACAAAAAAAAATACTTTAACTAACTAAGGCGGAAGGTCTACAAAATAATGAATACTTCAAATGATTAATTTAAAAATCATTTTTATTTCTTTACTATTTTCGCGTCCATGTGACGCCTCATCAGGATAAAATGTAAAACAAAAAGGCAACTAAACTAACGGCTACATCTTTCTATAGGACCTTCCACTATCAAGTCAGCCGATTTAGATCGATACGTCACGAAATAAAAAGAGATCGATTAGCCCAAATGAAGTGTAGTCTAAAAAGTAAAAAAGAAATTTATAATTTATCAACTATCACTTTAAAGTTTTAATAAATTAAAATATATATATAACTCACGTTTTACCTCTGCTTTCTTATTGATCATCTTTTTTCTATTTTTTATGATGTGCATATTTTCTTTCCTATTGCTTATACGTTTTTCTTTTTCTACTATACTTAGGTTTTCAAAATCAATGTTAAGGTTGTATTTTAATTGCGTGGTCGGCTAGGGACGTTTTATTGTCTTTATGATCAACGTTTATTAAGTGTTGTCTGATCCTTCTTTTGAGTAATTGTGATGATTTATATAACCTTTATTGCGATCCATACAGTTTATTTCGTACACATTACATTTGGAATCGCTTGATTTTAATTTATCTTTTATATGGATGAAGCTATTTTTTACTCTGTTTTGATATTTCCAATTGATTTGTCCAATATCTTTACATATCGATGAAATCTTCCCGGCTACTGGGGGTATTCATGTATTCATTCTACAATATATTTTTGTTTCTCTATATTTTTTATTTGCAAAATTAGTATTCTTTTGTTTGTCTATATGCCTATTTATATTTTCCTTGGATGCTGTTTTATTGTCAGTTTCATTATTATAGGACTAATTAATTTTTGTTTGAACTAATTTTATTTTCCGCCTTAGGTTAGTTAAAGTTAAATAGATCTTATTTTCACGACAAAAAAAAAATAAAAAACTTTCTAAACCTCCAAGCACAGGATACAATTTCCTTAATAGCATTTAATTTAACTTTTTAAATCGTTGTTTTTGCCACATTTGTGTATTCTTTGCTAATAGGGGCGATTATTAAGGGTCATTATAACGTAAGGTCTATTAACGTCAGATCTGATTCTACGTTGTGTGTATTCGACGAAAACATGGCAAACATATTTTATGGGCACCACTTAGTAGACTGAGTACGTATACCTTCAGAGGTACCAAGACTTAATAACCTTTCTCCCCTCATAATTGACAAACCGTCCAGCCGAAGAAGCTGGTTCTGTAAGTTCTGGGGTCTTTTTTACTTTACCTACACCAGCTACTTATTTCTAAAACAGTGATTTACGTTATCATTAAATTGATAAAAGTAATCAACATATGTTTGAAATAATGTATTTAACAAGTCTTAAATGTAAACTAAAATTATACTTTCATATACATTTCATTGAAACATTCATTTAGAGGGCCAATATGCTTTCAAAGATTTTTTAAAAAAACACTCAAATACATCCTCGTTCTCGTATCTTCTTATTTAAACAAACTCACATAGGTATGAGTCGAGAAGGGATCTTCAGGAATTATACAATAATCCTTACCTCTGCAAAGCCCTATATGCTATTTCTTCTGATTTAAGAATACGAATAAGTTGTATGAGATTTATTATTACAAAAAAAAACTTACACGTTCTTAAAAACCAACAACGTAATAGGCAAGTAAACTCTTTCGAGCATAAAATTTATATAGCTTAGCCACAGTTTGAATGAATTACTTCAACCTAACAACTAGAGTCTTTTTAATTTTCATATGATCACTGTTACTTAAAATTAACTGGTGTGGATAAAGTAAAAAAGACCCAAGTTCTGTAATGATATTCATTTCCTTTCACGAGTACTAAACTTCTTGCAAGACTTTGACCTAATGCCATTCAATTCAGTGGTGGGAGGTTCGTGATTTTCATTAAGCTCTGTTTTTAGAATCCTTCGAAGTATCGCTTAAAAATCAGCTGTTTAATTCCTGCAAACATAGTTGAACGAGTACTTCTCATAGAACTACGTTACTCTTCTCATAATTTCATAGCAGAGCACCCTTTTATAAGGTATAGGTGTGTCACGAGAACAATAAAAGATGATTTAAAAAAAACACGTTGTCAGGTTGTTGATAAAGTAAGCTGTCAATGTGGGTGTGGAGAGTGGGAGAGGGTGATAACAGCGTTATTTACTATGGAAATACCATTATAAAGGGGTTTGTCCGCTACTTTAGCCCTATCAATTATTCTGTAAGGGGAGCATGGGGTTGCGAGGAAGATAAAAGGCAGCGGGGTGACTGCCAACCAGTGTCGAGTATGAATCGATCCTAGGAGTACAGTCCCTTCTAGAACCATCACCCACCCCCTCAGTCTCTGTACAGTCACCTCTACCCTCCCTCCCCATTATATCCCCACCCACAATTCATATCCATAACTTTTTTTTTAATATATTTTTTGACAAAAGTGTCTGACAGATTCACGTTCCATTACTTATATTTTCTGACAGTAGGACGATAAATACATAGAATCTAATAGAAATACAGTAATATAATTCGACTTCAACTCAACCTGTCTATTTTAAATATTTCCAGAAGTAAATATCACTAATAAATATTTGTTAAAAGTACTACCCAAATGTATTAAATTTGTAAAAATTAAATAAATAATACTAATCTAAAGCCTCCCAATAATCCTTGACAAAAAGGATAATTTTATATGCAAGAATATAAAAGAAGAAAGAATAAAATATATGTATTTATTTATTAACGTCCACTTTTTGCAACTAAGGCTAATTGGGAAGGATTATCTGGAGGTTACCACCCTTTTTTAGCCAGGGTAAGACAAAGGATTTTATTTAATGAAAACTGTCACTGAATAAATTCCTTTGCCGAGGGCGGGAATTGAACTCGCCACTCTAGAGTTACCATGAGAGATTAAAGGCAAAGCTTTAACTTGCACAGCTAATATGAGCCCAAAGAATAAAATAAAGCAAACAAATATGTTTGTCGCAGTGATCGATCAAAAAAGAAATTATGACCAGGTGTTTGCCTCTTTAATATTGACTTAAGTTTCTGATCAGTTACATTTATCATAGCATTTATATTTATTTATTAACGACCAAATTAATGCTGGCTAATTGAGACGGGTTGTGTACAGGTTACTACCCTTTTGTAAGTGTGTCCTCTACTAAGGATTTTATTTAGTGAGTTCGTCACCAAACAAATTCCTGATTACCATGTGGGAATTGAACCTTCGATCCTAGGTTAACCAAATCCATTACGACCAACGCCTTATCTCACACGGCTAACCTGAGTACCTGTCGTCTATAAAGCATGCCACTCAAGGAGTTATTTAAGATTAATAACGAAGCATGTCAATTATTATAAAAAAATATTTCTTGTTCATGTAGTTACTGTGCTTTAAAGATTAAAATTAAATTATTTATTAACGTCACATAACGTAATCATTTATTTAATGAATTCCGTCATTAAATAAATTAATTTTTCAAGGTGGGAATCGAACTTGCTACTCTAGGTTTTCCATGTGAGATTAACATCAATGCTTTAACTCGTAAGGCTAACTTGTGCGTGAACCCAATTTTTTTTTTAAAAATTAATATAATTAATGAACGGGCAGTAAGTTAGTAAAAAAAAATTAATTCTTTTGGATTTGACATATGTTATAGCTATCGTATTATATAAGTGCACGGTGCAAAAAGATATAAGGAAATGCACTAAAATAGACTTAATATTTATTTTATTTTCTTTAACTGTGTCATTTAATAAGGCCTACTTTATGTTTCTACGGTTAATTGAGACGGGGTATTACAATCGTGCATCTCCCTTTTCTAGTCATGCTTGGACTAACTGTTTAATTTAATGATTTCCACACACTAAATAAATCCGTCTTGCCTACCTTTTACTTTACAAAAATAAGGGATAGGGAGGGAATACTGAAGTTGTTCTGTGGACCAATACGTGAAGCTGAGTACCCTATCAGTCGACACTTTAGCTTTTATCTACTCATCACATTAGCCTTGAGAGCCAAGTTGTTGGCCTTAAATCTCACATAGCTATTCTAAATCGATTCTCACCTGGACAATGAGAATTTATTTAGTGACGAGTTCATTACAAAAAATTCGTAGTCACTCCCTAGCTAAAGAATGACGGTAACCTGTAAATAACCCGTCCCGGTTAGCCTTAGTAGCACAAAGAGGAATAAATAACATTTAATTTACCTGTCCCCGTTCGGTTTTCCTCGTGACAGTATTCTTCTTTCTTCAAGTTTTCCCTTTTCCATCGATCCTACATAGTAGGTGTATTTAGTCCTACACCTACATAGAGTTCAAATCTATACATAGAGTATAAAACACAGGTTTGCCTGTTCTAGATTGGAATTCTTTTTTTATCAGTTATGTATCCGTCTTTAATCCTTAACTAGACCCAGTTTTTATTATAAAAAGAACATTTCAAACAACAATAGTTTATTCAGTATTAAACCATTACCTTTAAACAGTATGATATCTTGATAAATCCCTTGGAAGAAAGTTTAGGAGTAGGTAATGTGCCCCGTTTGACAGCCGCCTAAACTCAACCTCGGATAGGCATAAGTCAATAATTGCTCACCAGTCCTAAAACACTCCCCTTTTGAAAATAATCGTCACTTGTGACGAGGAATGGATATTTTACTGCAACCCAGAGACGCACAGTAGTAGTTAACACCATACCAGTTGCCATATCATGTCATGTGACATATGATAAGATTCCACATAATGTTATCTTGTGTGTTTGGTGAACTTTCTAGGGCGTAATGCACATTGAAAATGGACCAGAACTATTCTCAGCAAGAGGAACGGTTAACGGACTCGTGTTCCTGGTTCAGAAGTGACTTACCTTGGTAAACCTTGCTGAGCAAAGCTCGTTTTGAGGACGGGGTTTATCTGGTTGCCTTGCACAACTACCGTCCGCATTCCGATAGAAAAACTCGGAATACAATTTAAGGAATTGATGGTCCAGAACTTATAGCACACAGCTATGACCTCGGCACTCATGAGCTAAATCGTTTAGGGAATAACAGTTCAATAATCAGGGAAACAAAGTTCACGAGTTCTTCAGAGCAAGTAATTCGAAGAATAATGACATTATGCAACCTCCGTGGAAACGTAATTATTAGTATAATAAACATTGCAACACATTGATACATTGTTTGTTATATTCTATTCTATTCTGTATTCATGGAATCATAATAATGCTATTATCGATTTGGTGTATGAATGTGTTCTAATATAGGTGATGATTTATTTAATTAGTACTTATTACATAGAGTGTTAATTTAGTGTATATAAGGTGTTAATTACTGGGACTAATTGATCAATAGCAGTTGTAAGAAGTGGTTATGTTAATAGCTGGCCTCCTACCTAGCAATGAGCACACTCCTCCGGATGTCTGCCTCCATCAATCCCTCTCGCCCACTCATTCTCTGCCTCTCTGTGACTCTTTTTCTTCCCCGCTCTTGTTCACATAACTTTTTTTTTTTTTTTTTTTTTTAAAGCTGTTCTTTACAAGTGGTTCTACATAATTTTTTTTTTTCAATTTTTATTTTAGAGCACTTGCAGCCAAAATCAAACGGGAGCCAAAAACTGCAATTTTTATTAATATCATACAAATTTACGCGCGTGGGCGGACACACGCACGCACCCTAATATATATATATATATATATATATATATATATATATACCCGTATATATAGGGGCTCAGGTTAGCAATGTGAGTTAAAGCGTTGGCTTTAATGTCACATGATAAAACCTAGAGTGGCAAGTTCGATTCCTGCCTGGGCAAATAGGAATTCATTAAATAAAATGACTGACGAACTCATTAAATAAAATCCTTAGTCCCACCCTGGCTAAAAAAGGGTGATAACCTGTAGATAACCCTTCCCAATTAGCCATAGTAGCGTTAAGTGGACGTGACTGTGTGTGTGTGTATATACATATATATATATATATATATATATATATATATATATATATATATATATATATATATATATATATATATATATATATATATACATATATATATTTATTTATTTGAGAAAATTTCTGAATTCCAAGAATTCCATGGACTCGAATTGAAAATCGCCTTTGAAGGAACCGGGATGATAGGCCGACTTTCCCTTACAACCCTGTTTCTTTTTTATATTCCCTAGTAATTCTGCAGCTCCTACAAATGCTATTTCTAGGTTTTCAAAACGTACTCCAGTTCCTTTAATGAGGGTTCTAAAAAACACACAAGGTACTATAAATTACCGAAGTTTGGCTCCTAGGAAGTGCTTGATGATTTCAATGTTCAAGTAGGTAGAGGAGTGATCTATATATTTACTATCGCATAGCCTAGCTAACATGAGTCAACAAATAATAACGAGCATTCAACAGTAGAGTTTGCTATGTATAGGAAGATAAGTATCACAATGTTTCCGCACAAGGAGACGCACAAAGTTACATAGAAGAGCTAGACGCCCGAACTAGGAAGGAAATACACCATATTTTAATCAGTGTCAGGCGTTCTGTTTACATTTCAGGCACAATAAGATAAGAGCTTTCTGACTGTAGTTCAAATTATTTCCTGGCATTTGCACACTGTGCGAGAAACATACTCTTTTGCGGAGATGCCCCAAATTCAAACTCAAATGCCCCAAATCTCTTCTTGTTGGCATTTCATTTGCCCTACCTAAAAAATTAATGAATGAATAATTATAGATCAAGAATATATATTTAATACCCAAAAAATAAAATGCTTTTATTTTATTTTAATTTCGTCTAAAGAAAAGTAGTAAATAAGCAGTTGAAACTCGTCATATTAATTTATTTTATTGTAAATCTAATTGTTCTATACAGTGGCAAAGAGAAAGCATTATACATATGCAAATACTTATGTGTACCATTCTAAACATAAAATTAAAAAATAAAATAAAACTTACTAAAAAAATGGGAGCTGCAATCTCATGGGTTTTCCTTGAAACTCTCCTCTTGATCCTACGGCTGACATTTCCCAACTGCGAACATTACACCATTCGATTATCTGATAGTTTCTATAACATTTGGCGTAAAAACCGTCGTGAGGACTCGTGAGCTAACTTTTTTACACCTTCCCAAATATGAGTAATGGTTGTCAAAAAGTATTTGCTTTTCAAAATATATACCTAGTTCATAGGCATACATATTCTAACTGTTAGGATGTCCCTAATAGCATTATGTATTCCATGTCCAATTTGAGGGACATAAATTAAAACTGATATATATTATCTGTCGTTTGATATAGGAACGTTGATTAACATAGATCAAAGAGTTTACGGATCGAGATTTTGGAAACTTGCAACTTTGAATTAATGTAGCTTCCAAAAGCTGAGCCTTATTTATGATTTAATTATATTTTTAAGATTAATGTAGAAACAAAGAAAATATACTTGCATCAGCATAAAATAGATGGTTTTACGGAGTTTTTGAACCATGATCGAGGAATCGGGACCAGTGTGCCCTGGAGCATTCCCAGACCCCAGATATGCTCTTTCAGGGTTTTGAGTACCCCCGAATGGGTTTGTGCCACTGACTGAATCAGAAATAAGCAGCAACAAGAGAATTCTTTCAATGAGTGCGATAAACCCAAGGAGAGGATGGCCCAACATTTCTAAGGAATATTAAATCTAGAGACTAGGCTAAATCTAGAGATATAGATGTAGAAGCAGTGCTTGGGGGAGCGGGGAAAAGGAAATAATCAATTCTCTTGGCCTGATGAAATTTTTTCGATACTAATGAAAAATGTACAAGAAACAAAATTGGATGCCGTTTTACATGAAATATGGGATACTTAAGGAAAAAAAAGTCCGTCACGCAGGGGCAGCGTAAACTAAGCAGATTTCCCACGTGAAGTTTTACTATAGAGAAATTTCACGAGAGCCCAGCCAGTCAAGGAAACGGCCGAACTAGTTTTTGGCGGGAGAGTAACTCGTCCGTTAGGCGCCCCGATAAAATAAAAATGCAAATATCTCGGTTAATATTCAAGATAGAGAAAACATGCTGTACAAATTTTCGATCCGACGTATAATAACAGAGATATTTCGCATTTGCGAAAATCTTCCCCTTTAAACCCCCATTCCTCCTCGTCCGACTTCAGCCATTAAAAAACTTATTCTTTCTTTTTAAATAAAACGATTAAATATCGAGTTTGATAATGATCAAACAAAAATTGCGACCACTAGACTAAGTAAACTAAGCAGATTTCCCACGTGAAGTTTTACAATAGAGAAATTTCAGAATAGAGAGCCGAACAGTTATGGGAATGGCCCGAACTAGCTCTTGACGGAAACTCACGACTAGACCCGAAGTTAGCCGATCTCATCTCAGAAGCTGAAAACAGAAAAATGCAAATATCTTGGTTAATATTCAAGATACGGAATAAATGTATATAACACTATTTATAGTAAATTAAATTTGCAATAAGATTGATTCTATATAAGTTTTCGATCCGACGTATAGTAACGGAGATATTTCGAAAATCCTCCCCTCTAAACCCCCTCTCCCACTGGTCCGATTTCAGCCATTAACGAACTTAATCTTTATTTTTACATAAAATGTTTAAATATCGAGTTTGGTAACGATCAAACGAAAATTGCGACCGCTAGAGCGTTAACAGACAAATATATACATAAATCTATATATATAATTTTGAACGGACCTCATTTTCGTCATCTCCTGGGTAGGATTGATGGACATTTGAAGAAATTTTTCGAAACTCGCGTCATGAGTACGACCTCAATAGCTGATTTCCCTTAAGGGAAATCTGCTAAAATGAAATGTGTTAAAACTACTGTCATAGAGAGGAGTCTTGCAGGAAGCCTATCTATAGTAAAAAAACTTTTAGAAAGATGCAGGAAAGGACGTTTTGCTAAGTCAAAACCTGACTGGGATTCTCAGAGTGATATGATGCTTCTAGAGGTCTTTGGCCAAGAGTTACAATTTCCCATTGATTTTTATCCTTGCCGATGATGAGGCAATCCGGAGGACAGGAGTTAATTGTGCAGGTACAATTTTCAATAGGATCTACGTAATGATTACGTGTAGATTCAGTGATCCATTATCCGCAATGATAGAAGTCTTTTGCTAGGAGCCCATGCTTTAGGGCTTATTGGTAATAAGGATAAGAGGGAGCACATAAGATTGACTAAACTGGTTGGAGAGGAACAGGATTCTGGGAGAGTATACGTTTCTCAGTGTGAATGACTATATAAGGAGGTGAAACGTGCTCTCTCACGCACGGAACAGAATGGGGTTGCTGGGATGTAAATGAAGAGCCCTACGAAATGGATTTGGAGACAATACGTTGCCGCAAAGATGTAATATCAGAAGTAACACCAAATAAATGGAAAGATAGCACGAACCTATTATTATCTACCTAATATACAAGGGCATTGCCTGGGACATGTTGAAAGTAGCAGCAGGACGAAGAATAAAAAGATGAAGGGTCAAGCAATGGTGGCTTAATGGCCCCGAGACGCTTGTAGAGTTGGATATTCGTAATTAGAGAAGTTTGTCTGGGAACAGCGAGAAAAGTTCATAGATACTTGTGGCAGAGCCCGGATCATTTAAAGCATGTCGGGCGTATGAAGTACGTTTTTAAGACAGCCCCATCGAGTGTGGAGTGTATCGGATAAGGTTAATGAGTTTTCCAAAGTTTCTGTAAACCAAAGTACAATTTTCATATATTTTAATTTGTTTTTATTGAAATAATAATTTTGAAAAAGTTCTTAAATTATGGTAGCGGAATCTCTTAAGACGATTTACTCTGAGAAACTCTAACAAAGGTCAAAGCCAAATACGGCACCACAATGTAATATGATTATTAGAAAGGTAAGGAAAAAGGTATGATTTCGGCGGTGATGCGTTTTAGTAAAAATGATTAAACATTGCCGCTTTAATAATGAGTAAAGTTTTAACTCACGGTTGACTTCTGCCATTGTTCCGACCCTCCGCGCAAGGCTATCTGTGTAGAACGAAAGTGCATCTACAAATGAGATTACGAAATGTTCTTAAGTCGCAGTCAATTTTATTTGACTTTACATCTTTTGACTATGAGCGGTTCAATTTTAATAACATACGGGTTAAGAAAAAGAATGTAACGTCTCAATGTATTTAATTCCTTTATCAGTATCTGCCGTTTAGAACAAATAAGACAGAGCAAAAAGTAAGAGAGTGAGTGATAGAGAGCCAGAGAGTGAGAGGGATAGGTAAGAGCCATTGAAGAGAAGGGATTACGGCTGGAGGTATTGAAATAAAAAGGTTGTAGTGGGGGGGGGAGTGGATCGATGGGGGGGGGGAAAGTTGTTGCTATCAGCAGTGGTTTGGGGTGGAGCAGCCTTTACCCTAGGTTAGGAACACCTGTGGATATACCAACACCCCTCAACAATCGGCGGGGTCTCTCCCCTCGCAGATTAGCTTTACATAATTAGTGGCTTCGCTCAACCGGAACCTAGGCAAAGGTATGTATAAATTAACCTGAAGTAAGTTGACGGACCGGTTAACACACAGATCTTAAAGGTCACATTTTGAGAATGGCGAACTAAATTGGGTGTAGAGGTATGATTTACCGGATTATTTGTTAGCGGTATTTTTAATGGCATGCTTTGGAAAACGAGTCACACTCACCCGAAGGAAAGAGCACGGACATCGACAGATACGTTTCGACGGATGTCCTGATCTCTAAGGGCTTCTGATATGTCAACTATGAAACAGTTATGACCTAAGTATGAAACAAAAATAACCTATTCTTGATCAGACCGCCATGGTTCCAGCTTTTGGCAAGTCTCAGAAATTACAACTTAGAAAAAAAAAAAACTATATAAAATTAATCTTCCATTAAAAATATATTAATAAATTAATTACACGAAGTCTTTATTTGTAAGCACTTCTTGGAGGCCCGCTGGAAGTCTTCTGATTTTAATTTTGAATTCTGAGTCGAACTTCGAACTGACCGGGAAATATACGGAAATCAAGAGAACCAAGCAAAAAACTGTTGATAAACCGAAGAATTTTGGAGACGTGGATTCGATTACCACGTAAGCAATACGATTTATTTAATGATGAACCCACTAACTAAAATTCTTTGTCCCATCCTAGATAGAAAGAGTGATGACCTGTAGATAACACGGCATCGTACAATGTTGACGTTATTAAACAAATAGCATAAATTACAAATAATATGGAATTGTACCATCTTTTCAGAAACTTCATGCAAAACATAAATAAGCTAGTGAAAACATTCTACTAGTTTCATACAATTACATTTTTTAAATAACACAAGGTATAACGTGGTGTCACGTTTTCCCATCGTGGTGCGGAGTCTTTTGAGCCTAACGGGGTGGACGTCATGTCTAAGATTGATTGCGGGGCTCAGGTTAGCCATGCGAGTTAAAGCGTTGACCTTTATCTCATATGGTAAACCTAGAGTGGCGAGTTCGATTCTCGCCTGGGCAAGGGAAATTATTTAGTGACGAAATTCATTAAATAACGTCCTAAAATCCCACCCTGGCTAGAAAAGGGTGGTGACCTGTAGATAACCCGTCCCGATTAGCCTAAGTTGCAAAAAGTGGACGTTAATAAATAAATAAATAAAATAAGATTGATTGAGCACCACTGAAACCTCAGCAGAAAACGAAAGCTTTTTAAGACTTATGTTTTACCCCAGTGGTTACATGGGCTAGTGATTGGAAAACCCAACCAGGTTGAGCTCTGTCTAATGGATGTGGGTATAAGGGCATTTACTCGCAAATGGTTGCATCTCCCACTAGATTCCTGTAACGCTTTCATTATAGCAGGAATGGTGGAGCTGGTATTCCTTCGTAGGCCTAACACCTTTCTTTCTTAGGGTCAAGCGTTTAGGGTGTGCTGGGCATACATTGGAAGAGAGTGGATCTACGGGGAAGATGAGCAAAAGCTTGGTGCGGGGGAGGGGAGGGTTTGTGCCACCCGATGATGTCGTGGATGTGAATGTAGCGTGTATGAATGAGCTCTATGTGAGGGTTGACTGTGTGGGTTTGAGTGAATGTAGTGAGGTGAATGCCTCAACTGGATTGACGGGTTCAAGAGCGGCGAAATTGTCTAGATAGAAATTCGTTGCTTTCGCGAGGATTGTGGGAGGGGCAATCCCTACCAGGATGAGGACTTCCTGTGGTCAGCTGGAGCGGAGGAGGAATGCCACTTGCCGAGCTGATTGTGACGCCCTGGAGACGATGGCCCACATCATGAGCATCTGTACCTATACTCGCAGGCTTAGAATTCACAGGCACGACGAGATAATGCGATTTGTAAGGCATGGTTTCATTATGAGGGGGTGGCGCACGTTGCATGAAAACGTCTTTATGACCCAACAAGTTAAATTTAGGCCAGACTTGGTTGTGGAGTACTAAGGAAAGGCCGATATTATTGATGTACACGTGGTCACTGCGGCTGGACCCTTAGAGGATAGCTCCTTCCGCAAGAAAAATAACTGTGATCAGTCCACTGAGGAACCTGGTTCGTGTGAGTCACGTTCATTACTTTTCCTGGAGGCTTCAGGGCAGCTGGAAGACCCAGAGAAGGCGTAGGAATAGGCTCGGGAAGCCTGAAGGAAGGCTCCCGAATCTAGGGTGTACTTATCTCAGGACAGACGCTATGGAGGGACGCATTGGCCTAAAACTTATTTAGTTATGTTTATTTAATAATTTAATATTTTTTCCCTATATTACCAAGAGTGCACTACGCGAGTGTAGCATACTCACCTGCCAAGCCCACAATACTTAATATGCTTAACACTATACACAATTCAGGATTACGATTAGCACTTGGTACATTCAGATCAAGCCCTATCGATAGTCTTAGGGTAGGAGCTATAGAGCTCACTCTAGACATAAGAAGAAAATATTTAGTAGCAAAATGTTTCCATAAAATAAAATCATTTCCCAAGCCCTCGTGCATTGAAAATATTCAAGAGAATGAGTACGAAGATCTATACGAACCGAGAACCTACTCATAACCGTACATTAAGTATACGCTATAAGACATTAAAGCACAATTTGATATTTGTCCTCAAAAACAAACTGAGAAACCCCCTTGGCTTATTCGATACACCACAGACTTATCACTCACAAAATTTACTAAGTCTAATACACTATCCAAATTCAATTACCGAACACATATCAACGAATTTTTACAGTGAAAACATGAATTCACTGTGTGGTACACTGATGGGTCTAAAAACGAGAAGGGAGTCGGCTCAGCTGCAGTAAGATAGGGAAAGGTAATCACTGCCTTCTTGTTACAGCATTCTAGGAGCTGAACTCCAAGGTATCCTATTGGCCTTTAACAATACCCACCCATCACAAAGCAAACACATTTTCATTTGTACGGATACCTCAGGTTCCCAAATACTAAACAATATTTACACAAATCACCCAATAGCCCAAAAAATAAAGCATGAGTTTATCAGTCTAGATAAACACACTATATTTTACTGGTTGCCAGGACACGAAAACTTGAATGACTGAGTGGGGACTGAATGAGCTGTGGACTCAGAGGCCAAAAAAGTAGCTGAAAAACTTGAATATGAACAAATAGATGTCCTACATGAAGTTATTTCAAGACAAACAAAACACCTCATCTTACGAGTATATACATGGCAAACCGACTGGACTAACACAAATACTGGCAAAAACTACGAACTATTAAGAACACTATTTGCATGTGGCCATCAAGTTTCAGACACTCTAGAAGAGAAGAAATAGTTCCCTCGAGACTTAGTATCGGCCACACGAAATTAACACACTCATGCTTAACGACAAAGACTGACAGACGTACTTACTCAACTTGTAACATTCCCTTGACGATAAGACATAAGTATACTCACTGAATGCCAAAAAACGACAACACCAGGACTTCCCCTACGACTTACAAGATCAACTGACGGAAGGCAGCCCATGCATTAACAACATATTGTTACGTTTTATTACCAAAACCAGTAATAAACGTTTTTAATAAGAGTTCTTTTGGATTACAAAATTAATTACTCGCAAGTTTCACAGTTTTTATCACTGCACAATGTATTTCACAATGCACAATACACTTGGTAATTATTCTTAATTACTACTCACAATATACACTGATAGCGTCACTGTTCTTCAAATTACACAGTCCAACAATTCACTCACGGTCACTGAAATTCACAACAAGACGGCACTGCACTGTCCTTTACTTCGCGGCACTGCACTGTCTTAAACATGGCACTAAACTGTTACTTACAGTCACGGCACAACACTGTTCTTCACATGAAAACACTTTAGCACACTGCAATAAGTCGCACTGTAACACCGATGTGACCATCAAGATCACTGAGCATAAACTGACTGCTCGTGGCTGGCCAGGTTCTTTATATAGGTCGTCGGCATACATCAAAGGAGAATTGGCTGGGCCGTCGATGTCTGGTCTAGACGGGTCTCGTAGGGCCTAGACTCTCTGTTGGCTTCTTTGATCTATCTCGCACTTCCAGAATACGCGACTCTCTCTCTCTCTCTCTCTCTCTCTCTCTCTCTCTCTCTCTCTCTCTCGCAACAATAATCTCTCTCTCACTCTCTCTCTCTCTCTCTCTCTCTCTCTCTCTCTCTCTCTCTCTCTCTCTCGCTCTCTCTCTCTCTCTCTCTCTCTCTCTCTCTCTCTCTCTTTACCCTAAATCTTCTCTCTCTCTCTCTCTCTCTCTCTCTCTCTCTCTCTCATTTCCTATTGATCTCTCTCCACCAACTCTCTCTCTCTCACCAATTGTTTTTTTTCTCTCCCTCCCTCTCTCTCTCTCCCTCCCTCTCTCTCTCTCCCTTTTGTTATTTGACATTGTTATTTGTCTCTTTGTTATTGTTACTCCCTCTCTCTCTCTCCCTCTCTCTCTCTTTCTCTCTTTTCTCCCTTCTACAATTTTTGATCTTCTCAAATCACCTTTGATTTGATCTCCATAAATAACTCTCTCTCTCTCCTCTCCCTCTCTCTCTTTTTCCTCTCCCTCTCCCTTGCAATTGTTCTCCCTTTTCCTCTCCCTCTTCTCCCTTTTGTGATATGTTTCCCTCTCCCTTGTTATAATTTATGTGACTCCCTCTCTTTTTTCTCTCTCTCTAGGAGGATTCTCTTTTTCTCTCTCTCCCTCTCTCTCTCTCTCTTTTTTTTATTATTTTATTTATCTCTCCCTCTCCCTCTCCCTCTTTGTACTCCCCCTATGTATACTTCAAATATAAAATTTATTTATTTTTTTTTGGTTCGCTCAGTTTTTGTTATTTAATTATTTTTAGTTTAAGAGTGCTAGGACCTTTTTTTTTTATAATTCCTTTAGAGACTTTCGAGGGGTCAGGGATCCCCTTTTTATTGGCGTATTTTGTATTATTATAGGTTAGAGGCTTTGTTATTTTTTTATTTGTATATTATTTTTGTTTTGTTATTGTATTTAAAACTCAAATAAACAAGTAAACATACATTTATTTTTTTTACACTTATCACTGTTAAAACGTTTTCTATTGAAATATAGGCTCTCTCTTAATTATAACAAAGGTAATATTTCGCTATCATTAGCGGCTGAATGTCCTAGTTGAAAACTAAAAAAAAAAATACAAAAAATAAGGATGGATCCCTAAGAAATTTGAAATTCTAAGGAAAAATCAGAAATCAAAGTCTGTGCCATGAATACGTACATTAAGCAGTTTTTCCACAAGAATGACGGCACGAGATATGAATGAGTAGAAGCCACGTCCTAAACATTATACTATTTTTTTACTCATCTCTATATGTCAACCAGACTTGAATCTTAACCTGGAAATGAGATGGTTCGTGCTCTAGTAGCATATAAAAGAAAAATCGAATTGTTAAAGTTGAGTTTTGTGGAGGCTCAACATGTTAAAACATTTACCGGTATTATTTATATTAGTAAAACAAAAATGCAAAATAAAAATAGTAATACATTAAGTTGTCAACAGAAATAGTTATATAACATTATAACAATTTCATATCCATTCGGAGCCATTCGGGATAGTATGATTTAGCCTATCCCTAAACTCTTCCTGGATTGATAAAAATATGAATTTTGGCCATGATCAAACCAACATGTACCTGTTTTATTAAGTAACGTTCTTCTTCCATGTCTTCTTGACATTTTACTGTAATTTATAGGTATGTGTTCGTCTTTTGCAGCTTCCTTTGCTAATCTCTCCGTTAGTTCATTTTCCCTAGTGTCCCTCGTGTGCCTCAATCCAAGACAAGTATAATGTTATTTGCTCTAAAAGTATGTCATTGAGCAGTTGTCTACACTTCAATTAATCGTTCAAATATAAGCTTTTGAATCGTTATTTTACTGTCAGTAATAAGAGATACAGATGTAGTATTGCAATGTTTTAGCAGATTTCCCTTAAGGGAAATCAGCTATTGAGGCTGTACTCATGACGGAATTTTCGAAATTTTTCGTCAAATGTCCATCGATCCTACCTAGTAGATGACGAAAATGAGGTCCGTTCAAAACTGTGTATATATATATATATATATATATATATATATATATATATTTATATATAGATCTATCTATCTATCTATATATTTGTCTGTTACCGCTCTAGCGGTCGCAATTTTTGTTTGATCGTTACCAAACTCGATATTTAGTCGTTTTATGTAAAAAGAAAGATCAAGTTCGTGGCTGAAATCGGACCAGTGGGAGGGGGGGGGTTTAGAGGGGAGGATTTTCGAAAATTCGAAATATCTCCGTTACTATACCTCGGATCGAAAAATTGTACAGAAACAATCTTATTGAAAATTAAATTTACTATAAATGTTGTTATATACATTTATTCCCTATCTTGAATATTAACCGAGATATTTGCATTTGTATTGTGTGTGTGGTCGGCAGGAGTCGGCTATGTTCTGGACATTCCGCCGAGAGCTAGGGTGGCCGTTTTCGTCAATGATCGTCCCTCTTGAATAGGTTCAGAGATTCATTACTACCACTGTTGTTATTAGGTAGATTTCTCTATTGTAAAACTTCACGTGGGAAATCTGCTTAGTTTACGCAGCCCCTGCGTGACGGACTTTTATGTATTCCAGTCTTTTAAAAATTGCAGGTGTCTCAGCTTGTTTGTTTGTACATTTTTTCCGAGTAAATATTTCTGTAAGTCGGTCAAAATGCTTTATAGAACACAACCCACCACACACACATCCTAGGCGGTCTCCGCCTTTGCTTCCATCGGTGTAGGTCACTTGTAAATTCTTCCGTGTCATTTGAGTGCATGGGATATGTATTTATTTTGTTCTTGTATAACTTGTATTGTATGTAGTGTTGTTTAGCAAGGAGAGATATGGGAGTTATTTTTCCCTGCCCTCATGCGGCTTCAAATGAAATCGTTCTTTACACTTTTATTATTTTTATGCTCATCAATCTTTGAACCGTCTCCAGTTTTCTTAAATTATGTTGTCGTTGTAGACTACTGTACTATATTGGTGTGCCATATGTTATTGCAAGTTTAATGGTTGGTGAATATATATATATATATATATATATATATATATATATATATATATAATAAATATATATAAGGTGTCGGTCTGTAGTCCCGTAATATTGTACCAATATCTAATAAATTGATCTTTTACGTAATGCCATCTCTAAATGTTGTATATCTGTGTTCCAGATAATTTATGAGATTCCTAATATATATTTAGGTGAGTTATTTCCAGTCCATGTAAATTTATTTTGAATGTCGGTTAGACTCTTTTCTAGTAAATTCTAGTTAGTAAATATTCTATATGAACATTTTACAGTATTGTACTGTGTGCAGTTTATTTCTAACCGTCCATTGCTCAATGTTTGTCAATACTATATTTATCAGAGTCTGAGTCTGTTCATATATTCTTGACTTTATTAAAATTATTATGTCGTCTGCAAACGCAAATATATTTGCACTTGATCATTTATAATTTCTTGTAAAAGTTGGTTTATTATTAAATTTCATAATAATGGAGAACAAGTAGATCCTTGAGGTGATCCAATTGTTTGGTTTCTTGCTTAAATTCCCAGTAATAAGATATGGTGATTGCATAAATATGATTTAATTATTTGTTATAGATTCTTAGAATATGTTTTTGACGGAGAGAGTTCGTTGACGAAGGATAAATGGCCTCCATTGCACTATCGAGCGAATTGGAAGACATCTAAAAGCTGTTTTGTGTGTAAATGGTGTGAAGGCCTTCGGTTTATAAGCTCTAATATTTTTATGTAGGTAGGATGAAAAAATTGGCTACGCTTCCACTATAACAATTTATTAAAACGGCAGAGCGCTTTCGATGCTGTACATCATCGTTTGTGCCGTGTAACTGTGTGCCAATAGGTGTTGTCAATTTTTTCATCCTATTTACATTAGAAGTCACTTCCACCTGTCAGAAAACCTACCAACTCTAATATTTTTCCTTCGGTTAGGATTAATTAGGTATCTTGTTGGTGTATTTTTCTCTCGGAAATGTGTTTTTGGTTTTTTATCAATAAGGGTCAAATCTATATTGTTTATAACTCTGGCTCCGTTAAACGCAGGAAGTCTGGCATCATTATTTGTTATAACCTGACCATTTAGCAATATAAAATTTTCCAGTTTTCTTCCTCTTTGATTATAAAAGTCTGTCATACTAAAGTTTACTACGATTCTCTGGGATATTGATACATTGTATTAACATACAATAAAATGGCACACGTGTAAAACAAAAGAATGAATCATTGTATTGAATGACTAAGAAATAAAGTTGTGTATTTGAATATATTACATTGGCGACGAGGATTAAAAAATAATGGGAAGACGGAAGAAAAATAATCCCCCAAATGGTACACTTGGGGGTAGAAGAAAGGAATAATGTGATAACCAAATTTGTATTGGTCGTGTAAGAGAATTTTCATTAAAAACTGATTGGCCTTTTCGATTCCCCTCCTTCATTGTTATTTAGTGAAAATATGTGATGCCATTTAGTGTTTTCCTCACTAAAAAGTGATTTAGTACAGTGATAAAATATATTTAATGAAATAATGGGGAGTTACAACTATTTGCAAGTGTGACTTCACTGAATATTAACCTCAGATTAACCTTTACCTTGTGATTTGACTTGCACTTGCAATTCCTAAGTAAGTGCTACATTTACAGTTTGTTTGACTACGTTTGGTGGTTATAGTCGGCATTTGTTGATAGCTGATTGAATTATTGTAACACTTAATTGATTCAATCGCATTTAATATGACTGGCAAGTCTATTGAGGAGTTTGTGAAGCTTACGTTTGCTACGGAAACTGAAGCTAGGAGCAATTTAGAAAATGCTGCTTGGAATACTGAAGCAGCATTGGTGATGTACTATGAAGACCGTGTGTCCATATACTCTAGGGCATGCTGTTCAAATAGGAGCCAGACACAGTGAGAATGACTCATGCAGAGGTTGATGATTATGCTGATGTTGAAACGCCACAGTCTTTCGATTTCCAGTCAAGTCCTGAAAGATGCTATAAAGTGGTTTTCCCAGTTTCTTTAAAGGGGGAGATGTGTGGTATATTGATACATTCTATGTAACATATGATAAAAAGACACCCGTGTAAAACAAAGGAATGAATATTGTATTGAATGACTATGAAGTGAAGTTGAGCATTTGAATATATTACAGACTTCTTTACTGGAAGGAAAATCCCCATGAAACATAGCTTTCGAGGTACTATGCTAAACTGGCATCAACTGGTCGATTACCAAATCGTGGATGGATGTCTTCATTTGCGTGAGAGGTTCAGAAGTGGTATTGAACTCCCCTCCCCTGAAGTAGAAGAGCGGCGAATAATCAGAGTGAACACACCCCTGAAGGAGACATCCCCTGCTTCACATCAATCCCTGCAAATTGAATCAAGAATTCTCGAGGCAGGCTCAGAAGGGGACCAGATACTCCATTATTGTAATGCAATACCGCATTAGCATGCCTTATTTTTGTCGCTTCTAGCCTGTAAGTATGATGAATATAAAGCTGCCGGGACGGAACCAAACCGCGGCCTCCCTAAATGTCACGGAGTGAAACTTTTTTTGCCACTGTATTAATCCAAGGCTCCCGCCGGCAGCCCAGCCTCACTCTCATTATTTTTACGCTCTCAACAGCCAAGTCATCTTCTGGCGGATTTTACGTTTGAAATGACATTCACTTTATTTTTACAACATTTTGATTCTTTACTTTTATTGTTGTTTCTTGACTAAAATGCCGCTAGTATGACATTGTACTTAATAAGATCAAAACTTCATGGATGAATAATATTGCCAATTCCACTGTAGTATTTCCCTTTATTTATGGCGAATACATTCGGTCTATTTAGAAGACCGTCTTCAGTGTTGCTATGGCTACATTTTGAGTACTCGTCTAGCGTTAGGACTCGAAGCATACCAGGATTGAAACTAGTATAACAGAAAAATATTACAGTGTACTTGGAAATATTATTCATCCTATTAAAATAATGTCCACCACCAAAATCAAAAAATTGAAAAGAAATAAATGTTGAAAATGTAAAATATAAATATTGCTTCGGATAAAAAAAGGTCTCAATCAAGCACTCTTTATTATTTTCAAA
Organism: Riptortus pedestris; assembly: GCA_019009955.1. NCBI lineage: Eukaryota > Metazoa > Arthropoda > Insecta > Hemiptera > Alydidae > Riptortus > Riptortus pedestris. Next base: position 105,168,025 of record CM032228.1, on the reverse strand, counting down.
TGGCAACCGTTTCTCCCTCCTGGGCATTTACAATGCAGTATTTAAAATTATTCTTCTTAGTCACTATAACCATATATTTCAATAAGAAAGATTAAGAAAATCCTTATGATAGTCAGCCGTATAGCTAATCATTAACCTAAAATAAGTTTAAATTTATCAAATTGTTAGAAATCCTTTTTTTGCCTGAGGTACGTTTATTTGTCTCAGGACAAGGTTCAATAATACTGCTAATAATATTCATGTGATATAGAGTAAAAATAAGACAGCTGGCACTGATTGTCATAGGAAGCTCATTTCTTATTAATACTGTTCTGTTTTCAAGTACTGTTAAAATGTACGAATCGCGGAAGACAATGGTAGTGAAGAATTTCCTCAGGCACCACGACTAGGACTAGTAGTTGTGGGAGGGCACACAAGATACCCTGCTTTTTAGCAGATTTCCCTTAAGGGAAATCAGCTATTGAGGTTGTACTCATGACGGAATTTTCGAAATTTTTCTTCAAATGTCCATCGATCCTACCTAGTAGATAACGAAAATGAGGTCCGTTCAAAACTGTGTGTGTGTATATATATATATATATATATATATATATATATATATATATATATATATATATATTTATGTATATATTGTTCGCGGAAGAATCAACTTCGCGAAGAGTGAAGTAGGCACAAGACCTCCATGACGTCATCCACCGCCACTCATCCTTGCCCTGGACTGGGACCTCGCTGCTAGCGCATCCAGCCACGAGGGGGACCGGCAGGAAAGGGCAAGAAGAAGACGGGAGAAGATGGGAGCCTAGTGCGGCTAGTGAAAGAAGCCATTATCATCGAAGTGAAAAACCCCCTCAAAATGCAGGAGTAGGCCTAAAAGGGCCCGTCGGGCGATGAAGTGGGGAGGAAACAAGGAGGGGAAGAAACCACGACAATAAAATAGTGAGTACTCACATTTATCTCAAAGTTCAACCACTTCGAAGCTAACGGGCATAAACCCAATAATGGGCCCCACCACAGCAACCAGCTCCACCACGAGTTCAAACCAACCCACAGCAGCTCACCAATCGAACATCATTAGACATTAAAAGATTTCCTTATCATTTGTTCTTATTATCGACCACAAACATGGTCCATGTAATTATATCTATTACACATCCATGCCTTATAATTTGCACCACCATACCCCCTCTCACCATACAGTCCACTCTCTCAAACTCACCAAAAATTTAATGGGATGCCCATTCGATCCACAAACAATGGCCCAGCCGGGCCGGATTGACGCCCCAAACATGGTCACACCAACCAATTGACCTCCAAACATGGTTCAGTAAGACCTGATTGATAAAGCTTGATGCAAAATATTTCAATAATAAAATCATACCAAGTTCACTGCCATCAAGCGCATATACATTGAATAATAATGACCATACTGTATGTAACGCCATTAAGTGCATAACAGTAATTGATAATAATTCATAAACAAACAGCTGTTTTAATTAACATAAATTAACTCCTCTTTTGATTTTGTGTGAAATTTAGCAAAGACAGAATTAAACTATCTTCTGTATTAATCTAAAATTTTTAGAGAATCAGTCTTTGTTTCTTATTTTACATTATCTAATAGCTACAGAAGAGTATAACCTATTCCAACAATTTACCATGCTCTACCAGTGTGCTTTATGCATTTATTTGTCTTTATTCATTTTCAAAATCAATTTACACTATTATTAACATTGTCGATGCTCATTCAAGCATTATTCAATTTTAATTTAAATCTTACCTGAATTTAGCATTCAAATTGCATTTAGTAACTGTAATGTGAGTAGAACAGTTATTCACTAGAGAATATTTATTTTATTTTTCATAAAGCATATATCCAATCAATGTTCTCATGTATTAATATATACATTATTATTTAACTCAAGTCACTTTACTCATAGTTTTTATTTACTCAATCTACTATGATTTACCAGTGTGTTTTATGCATGTATTTGTCTTTATTCATTCTCAAAATCAATTTACATTATTATTAACATTGTCGATACTCATTTAAGGATTATTCAATTTTAATTTAAATCTTATCTGACTTTAGCATTCAAATTGCATTTAGTAACTGTAATGTGAGTAGAACAGTTATTCACTAGAGAATATTTATTTTATTTTTCATAAAGCATATATCCAATCAATGTTCTCATGTATTAATATATACATTATTATTTAACTCAGTCACTTTACTCATAGTTTTTATTTACTCAATCTACTATGATTTACCAGTGTGTTTTATGCATGTATTTGTCTTTATTCATTTTCAAAATCAATTTACATTATTATTAACATTGTCGATACTCATTTAAGGATTATTCAATTTTAATTTAAATCTTATCTGACTTTAGCATTCAAATTGCATTTAGTAACTGTAATGTCAATAGAACAGTTATTCACAAGTGAATATTTATTTTATTTTTCATAAAGCACATATATCTAATCAATGTTCTCATGTATTAATATATTCATTATTATTTAACTCAAGTCACTTTACTCATAGTTTTTATTTACTCAATGTACTATGATTTACCAGTGTGTTTTAAGCATTTATTTGTCTTTATTCATTTTCAAAATCAATTTACATTATTATTGACATTGTCGATACTCATTTAAGGATTATTCAATTTTAATTTAAATCTTATCTGACTTTAGCATTCAAATTGCATTCAGTAACTGTAACATGAGTAGCACAGTTATTCAAGAGAGAATAATTGTTTTATTTTTCATAAAGCACATATATCTAACCAATGTTCTCATGTATTAATATATTCATTCTTATTAAACTCAGTGTTTCTACTCATAATTTCTTAATCACTACACAATGTGTATTTGTTTAAGCAATTTAATTGGCAATATGGTTATTTCAAATAACTCATACCCTACATTAACGCTTATAAGAACTTGGCATGGATTCTATAAATGTAACCTCAAAATGTTTCATCTCACTACTTTACTTTATTTTAACTATGAACTTTACATGTTGTTTAATCACTTTCAGTAAATGAATTATGTAAATGTGACTGATATTCTAGCTTTAGTGTTTACCTGTGACCAGAAAGGAATTTGTACACAATCTATTCAAACAAAGTTACATTTATTAAACACAGTAACATTATCAAATAAATCATTCAAAGTACATCTAACAGTTAATCCAAGAGATCACTAATTCAAACATTGTTCACAATCTCATTCTTCCAACCAGGTGATCCCTTATCTATAAAAGGTTTCAACATGGTTACAGCTCTCTCCTCCTGCTACATAGAGCTCACTCACATATTAATAACCTTACATAGATCACCTGCCAAGACTACCTCACTGCTGTGACGTCATATACTCTTTGTGTACTCTACTCCCCCTTCTTCGCTTAGTTACATTATCATTATATTCATCATGGGGCTCCCTTTGTTTATATTTTCTTCTTCGAATATGACTTCTTCTTGTTCTTCCCCTTTCTTGTATTCCCTTGTTTCCAGCTGTCGCTCGACTGGCTTGAAACTCATTATTGTTTATATACAAAACATCTTTCTTTGATCGTTGATCAAAATGCCCGAGTCAATTCCAGACTATGCTCATTCCATCCCTCGCCTAGAACGGCGATTAAAAAGGCTGAATCGTGACATCAACAGCGTCACTGAAGCCTCCAAATTTAGCCTTGAAGATGACAATGCGACTCGACACTTCAAACCTGTTTTCAAAACTGCCCATACCGAATGGACGGAGTTCCAAAAAGTATGGAACGAAAGAGATGAATTGTTATTGTTAGATGGTAGAGAAATCAACTTCTCTGACGTATGGTCGACACTGTACGACGCCACCAGATGCGTCATGATAGATGCTGAAACCACTCACGCGCGCATACAAGAGCGCTTCAAACAAGAAACCCTTGATGCAGCCCAACATCAAATCGGATTCGATTCCACGAATCGACAACAATCCTTAAACATAACACAGGTTTCAACCCCCAGGACGCACATCCCTGTCATTGAAATTCCCAAATTCCATGGCGACTTGACAAAATGGAACCACTTCAAAGACACCTTCAAGTCCTTGGTCCATGACGAACCATCTATCACAAATGTTGAGAAGTTCCACTATCTCCTCAGTGCATTGAAGGGTGAGGCATCTGCTTTGGTATCAAGGTTTCAGGTGGACGACCGATCATACATCCTTGCTTGGGAAAAGCTCCTAAAACAATACGACAACCCTCGCGTACTTGGCTCATTGTACATCCAAAGAATGCTGGAGTCCAACACCAGATCTCTCCCGACACCAACAAAGAGATATGAAGCTTATCTTGCTAATATCTGTGACAGCCTTGACGGCTTTCGTTCTCTCGATCTTGAAAGACAAGGGAGAATTCGCATTGGCGATACTTGCGCTTCGAGACTTAGACCCGGAAACGCGAAGAGACTTTGAGCTAAGCATCATGGACAACACGAGATCACCGGCAGCCGACGATGTAATAGAGTTTGTATGACGGCGTTTATGGGCCATCAAATTCTCAGACGAATTTAGTTTCCAATCCGAATCTCATGCCGAAACACGATCCAAGAGTCCTTACAATATAAGATCCCGTGAGACTCCACCCAATCACTTCTCCCAGAGGTACTCCACCGTCAACCAACACTCAACCTCAAGATCTCCCGAAACTCGAACAGGAGCATCGACTGCCCGGTCCCATCGACCGAAGGCTCGGAGGACCTATTCCAATCACATCCTACCTAAATACCCATTTTGCAACATTGTTTGTGGATCGAATGGGCATCCCATTAAATTTTTTGTGAGTTTGAGAGAGTGGACTGTATGGTGAGAGGGGGTATGGGGTGGTGCAAATTATAAGGCATGGATGTGTACAATAGATATAATTACATGGACCATGTTTGTGGTCGATAATAAGAACAAATGATAAGGAAATCTTTTAATGTCTAATGATGTTCGATTGGTGAGCTGCTGTGGGTTGGTTTGAACTCGTGGTGGAGCTGGTTGCTGTGGTGGGGCCCATTATGGGGTTTATGCCCGTTGGCTTCGAAGTGATTGAATTTTGATATAAATGTGAGTACTCACTATTTTATTGTCGTGGTTTCTTCCCCTCCTTGTTTCCTCCCCGCTTCATCGCCCGACGGGCCCTTTTAGGCCTACTCCTGCATTTTGAGGGGGTTTTTCACTTCGATGATAATGGCTTCTTTCACTAGCCGCACTAGGCTCCCATCTTCTCCCGTCTTCCTTTCCTGCCGGTCCCCCTCGTGGCTGGATGCGCTAGCAGCGAGGTCCCAGTCCAGGGCAAGGATGAGTGGCGGTGGATGACGTCATGGAGGTCTAGTGCCTACTTCACTCTTCGGGGAGTTGATTCTTCCGCGAACATATATATATAAACATATATATATATATATATATATATATAAGAATTATCTATCTATCTATATATTTGTCTGTTACCACTCTAGCTCGCAATTTTTGTTTGATCGTTACCAAACTCGATATTTAGTCGTTTTATGTAAAAAGAAAGATCAAGTTCATTAACGGCTTAAATCGGACCAGTGGGAGGGGGGAGTTTAGAGGGGAGGATTTTCGAAAATTCAAAATATCTCCGTTACTGTTCGTCGGATCGAAAAATTGTATAGGCTCAATCTTATTAATATTATTAAATGTACTATAAATATTGTTATATAAATTTATTCACTATCTTGAATATTAACCGAGATATTTGCATTTTTCAGTTTTCAGCCTTCAGCAAACCGCCACTTCTACTCATGTTACATAAACAATACTCTGCTACATAATAAATCACATTATTCGAAGTTTAAATACCAAAAATTGTATTGAAGAGACCTTTATTATACGAGATACATACAAATATGTCTTGGTGACCCATTAATACTGTTCTGTTTTCAAGTTAAAATTTACGAATTGCGGAAGACAATGATAGTAAAGAATTTCCTCAGGCACCAAGACTAGGACTAGTAGTTGTGGGAAGGGCTACAAGATACCCTGCTGTGTACGGACATTTCTAATTAGGCTCATAATGAGAAATGTTTTGGCTGTATGGAAGTGCTCATGATAAGAGGATTAAAAGCTTTGTCAATGGAGGATGAGTTATATCACTCGCAGTAGATTAACAGTTGGACGTGGGGGTCAATAGGAAGAGGGAGGTTCAGGAAGGGGATGACAGAGGACTACTTGTCGGGGCTAATTGGGGATAATGGAGGGAATCCAGCTGCTTAACTCAATGATCTGATACAGTGGCAGGGGCCCGAGGTTCATAAAAACTGAACAGCCAGGATATTTCAACTTTAGAGAAAAGAAGATAATGAAGATGATAATGCATGCCGCAGTTGCGAGGACTAGCACAGAGAAAATCCTTGGCCACACATTTAGCCACTTGTTGGAATTCGGGAGTGCCTTGGCAATGAGCCATCTACACCAAATCTTAGTGACGGCTGTCTATCATCCCAAAAGTGTTTTCTATTTCAGTTTTAAAGTCTGTAGGTTTAGACCGTCATTCATAGTGGATTGTCTACAACAATCTACATGCACATAGAATTTTGCATTCAATATCGACAGTTGTAATGGAGGTATCCTCCAAACGAAAGTTCATCCCAGATGTAGTGGCGGTATCCAACTACTCCAAGATTAATGTTTGATTGTTTGTTGGATTTGAGTTGGAAAAAACATCTCGGTCAATGCTCAACAATAATCGAACCGTATTAGAGTTCCCCTACCATGGGAAGTCGCAGACAAATGTATGCCAGGCCAATTTTTGTATACATAGCTAATTTTTTTTTTTTTGGTAAGGGGGTTCTCGACCGTATGCCCTGAAACCTACGTACTGGTACCACAGGTATCCAATTCAAGTATTAAAAATGGATAATAAATTTCCAGACGAACTGTTAAAATTAACCTTAAACTTAAAGCTTCTTAAAATAAACATTATTATTAGAATATATTAAAAATAGAAAATAAATTTCCAGAGAAACTATTTAAATAAATACGAGAAAAATGTTATTATTAATAAGACTAAACCAATAGACTATCAGAACAAACAATAGAGTTAGGGCTATTTAAAAAAAAAAAAAAAGATTAATCAATAAATGTTATGTCCCACCGAAAGATATGGTAGCCCTTCCGAAGATTAATATCCCGAGTTCCAAATTGATTAGAAACAAATTTTATATTATTTTTTTTTTGGTTGAATACTTTTAGGGAGTTTTACTCCTGAGAAAGAAATTTTACTGTCTGTCAGAAATTAGATGGCAATTGTAATAATGGCTGCAACAAATTACGGATTCATATTTTTTTGAACACATGGTTATTTCCGTACTGATAACGTTCGAAAAAGTTAATTAGTTACGTCCAATTTGTGCTACTACGGCTAATTGGGACAGATGGGACTAAAGAACTTTGTTTAACGAGATCGTTACGTAATAAATTCCTATTTCCCAGGCGGGAAACGAACTCGCCACTCTAGGTTTACCATGTGAGATTAAGACCAATGCCTTAACTATCGTTGCTAACCTGAGCCCCGTTATTGTTTGTGTTCCGGCTATACAAAAAGGTATGAAATTATGAATGAAATTAAGAAATGTCTATGCAGTGTTCAAAATTATTCTCTATTTTAATTTTTTTTGTTGTATTTTTCCCTTAGTAAAGTCCTTAGTTGTACAGGTTTGAGTTTTGTTAGGGGATATAAAATAAGTCTGTATAGAATAAACTAAGTAGGTTCCCATTGTGCTCAAGGAAATCTGATTCATGCTCTGTAGGAACATGTATGTAGAACAGCCTTATGGAGCGACAGTCTGATGTATACAAAATGTCCGTCACGCAGGGGCTGCGTAAACTAAGCAGATTTCCCACGCGAAGTATTACAATAGAGAAATCTGCCTAATAACCACTGTAGTAGAAAGAAACCTCTAAACCTAAAACATTAATGCCTAATAGCAACGGCAGTAGTGAGGAATCTCTAAACCTATACACGAGGGACGAATAGTTACGGCAACGGCCGCCAAAGCTCTCGCATAGCCCACTCCTGTCGATCTCAATACAATACAAATGCAAATTTCTCGGTTAATATTCAAGATACAGAATAAATGTATAGAACAATATTCATAGGAAATTTAATTTTCAATAAGATTGATTCTATACAATTTTTCGATCCAACGTATATTAACGGAGATATTTCGAATTTTCAAAAATCCTCCCTTCTAAACCCCCCCTCCCACTGGTCCGATTTCAGCCATTAACGAACTTGATCTTTCTTTTTACATAAGACGATTAAATATGAAGTTTAGTAACGATCAAACAAAAATTGCGACCGCTAGAGTGGTAACAGACAAATATATATATATATATATATATATATATATATATATATATATATATATATATATATACAGTTTTGAACGGACCTCATTTTCGTCATCTCCTGGGTAGGATCGATGGACATTTGAAGAAAAATTTCGAAAATCGCGTCTTGAGTACAACCACAATAGCTGATTTCCCTTAAGGGAAATCTGCTAACACACAGGCAGCTTCACGAAGTCGAGAACAGCTGTTTCTTACAGATTTTCACGAGTGTAAAGTTAAAAAAAAAAAGTAATGAAATTTTTAATAATATATTTATTTATATGATTCTTAATTTCTAGCGATGAAGTATCATATTGTAGTCATAGGCAATTACTTAGAATAATAAAATAAATAATTACTCGCAATTTCTTTAATTTTTTCGGGCATACTCAGAATAATAATACAAAAAATTACGCCAAAGACGTTCAATGTTTACAGTCCTACTCCCGATAATTATGTAAATACTTACAAGACCTTCACCGTTTTCCTGTTCTGATTAATTATAAACGTAATTACTCACAAGACCTTTAAATATGTATTTTATTAACTTTTTACTTCCTTGTATAAAATAAAGGAAGTATTCTAACCATGAAATATTTTACTGGAATTATCCGTTTTGTCCCTTCCGGAACCAATTGCGACTAGTTTCAAATATAATGTGTGTACGCATCTAAGAATTTCGCGTAACTCAAAAACGACTAACGATAGATGCTGAAATTGCATAATTAGAATTGTTTTAACGTCTAGATGTACGCCTTCCCTTCTGATTGAGTGGGCGAAATAACATTTTTTTCTGTATTTATAAGAGATACAACAGATTCGTTCAGGGTCTTTTTTGTTTACTATAAAAATATGTATAAATAATGTTCTTCAAATTAATTATAAATTATTTTTTTACCCGTTGCATAAGAATAGAGGCATTCAAATGAAATTATTTTAAAGGATTAGGATTAGGGTTTATTAGGGCAGTAAACAGCGAGGGTATTATGCCCTTTATCTTTTTCAACACCGTCATATATTAATTATTTATTTTCACGTAACTTTCTGTGATTTTTCTGTCATGTCTGTTTTAGCAATTATTTTAAATAAAGAGCAGAATGCATTCTATTTATTTTATTTAATAGGAGTACAAAGAAGTGACGCCATCAGGTTTTATTTATAAATATTACTTAAATATTACTTAAAACCCATTTGATTTTGATTTAAAAATCCATTTAACAAATAGACATACAGCCATTGATCGTATTAGAGTATAGGGTCCTTGAAAGGATTAGATAGATAGATTTTATTGGCTAATATACGTAAACATATTTTAGCCTGAGCCTGGCCCATTTAGTGTTAGTAATTTTACTAATAATATAAAAAAAAGGAAAACCAAATGTACATATAATAACTAGAGACATATTAACATACTATATACAATAAAATAATACATTTAAAAAAAAAAAAAATGTTTTCATGTATTACTTAAACTTCTAAAATTCTTTATAATTCTATCTGATTAGTACATAAATAATATGTATTTACTTTTATTTATTTGTTTACTGTGACGTGTTAATTGCCTTCGTTGGACATTTCTATATTTTAGTGTTTAATTATCAAGATAATGGTATTTACTATGTCTTTGCCTAGTTGCATACTGCTGAAAGGATTAAGTAAATCATGTTCAGTTTATGAATGTCCTCAATATGAAGAATATTTTCCAGGAACATTAAGTCATCAATTGTGGCTATAAACTTCTTCGAGTATTCTCTATGATAGCTGTATTACGAGCATTGCAATAATAAATGTTTTAATCCGTCTGATATAAATTCCTGGCCGCAATCACAAATTTCTCCGGATTTTATTAATTTCATTTTTTTATTGTGATACAGGTTCAAGTAATTGTTATTTGAAATTCTAAGTTGACTAACTAATCTTACTTTCTTCATATTCACTTTGAATTTAAGATAATCTTCCGGTTGGGGGCTGATATAACGACAGACACTTCTATAAAAGGGATAATATGATGTACTGGATACTCCATTGATGTCGGTGGATAATATGTGACTTGTTGCTTGTTCGAAAATTTTGTCTTTATTTGCTAGGAAATTTGTTTCACACGAGATATCGGTAAAGTACTCTTGACCACCATTATTTAAATTTGCTATAGCTTTTATTTTAAGGTCCTTGAAAGGAATGAAGTATTATAGTGTAATTTTTCTGAGTGTTCTTTAACTCCATTGAAGTGGAATGTTCAAAGAAGTCATCAAGTTCTTTTCCGGTTAACTAACCCTGAGCCATTTCCCCTCTTTCTTTAGAAGAGAAAAAAAAATGTTGGTCCTGGCAAGATATGAATGGTGGTGGAGGGGTGTGTTGGGGATGAACCGAGGGAAGCTGCCCCCTTTCTGAGAGGTATATTTGTTTGGGAGAAAGGCGAAGAGCAGAGGTCAGATTTCTATTGTTGCCGCAGCCTGTCAACCCTCTGTCTGCCGTCCATTACAATAGTCTCTTCGCAGACAATGTGCCACTCGCTTCACTCATTTTTACCGCCTCTCCTTCCTCCCATTGTACTGAAATTCCCCCAATTTGGGTAATGGCTATTTCAGTATTCTAGGAGGTCCCCACGGCATAAAAGTGGATCAAACTTAATGTCATATGACTAACATGATAAGGTATTACCCATGATAGTTTTTGTCACTAACTTTATAATATGAAATAATTTATAAAATGTATTAAGCTGTTAAACATACTGTATATTTGTTAAACATTTTGACAATAACATAACACCTGTTTGTAATGGTTAATTATAAGTATAATGTTTTAACATCTATTGTGCCTCTAATGGGCTTGACGGGGCTCAGGTTAGCCATGTGAGTTAAAGCGTTGACCTTAATCTCACGTGATAAACCTAGAGTGGCGAGTTAAATTCCCTCCTGGGCAATAAGAATTTATTTAGTGACGGAATTCATTAAATAAAATCCTTAGTCACACCCTAGCTAGAAAAGGGTGGTAACCTGTAGATAACCCGTCCCTTAGATAGCCTAGTTACAAAAAAGCCCTAATTAGCCTTAGTTGCAAAAATTGTACCTAAATAAATAAATTTAAAAAATTGGCTTGAATTCGCAGTCGCCAATATAAACTATATAAGAACAGATGTAAGTTCTCTTTGTAGTTTGATATACTTCAAAAGGTTGCTGGATCCCTAGTAGAAACTCTCTGTTGTTATCCGACTTTTCTTAAAGCTCATGTCCTTCCATGGTTTGTAATTGTTTACATTCCGTTTCATCAATTTGTTATAGCAGATTTTCCTTAACCTTTAAATGGAAAAGTGGACTCTTTAGTCTTTTTCAAAACACCTGCCATTCTACTTAACTAACATTGATCTCGAACACTTACGCCTTAAGTGCATGCTACTGATTCATGGAATCCTAAGCCCTCTGGAGAATACTATTTAGTAAAAAGTTCGTTCATTTATCATTATGTTTTCAATATTTTGAAATAATGGAGAGATTACCTCAAAATTGGAGTATTTTAAGTAAATTTACATTTTTTTAAGGCTTTCAAGTTCGTCTTTAGAGTTATTATCTTACAGATATGATTTGTCTATAAAGTACTGATTAGGAGGATAAAACTGTAATCAAGTGGAGTTTCTGATCTTTCTTCAATATTAATATTAATATCAATAACATAAGCATTAATATCAGAGACAGAGATTGAGATTTACTAAAGCTTTCCAGATATTTCCACCAAAATATTTATACTATTTTTATTAAATTCCTGATGCACATGACCGTGCTCTTTTAATATTTGAGTGATTTATAAAATTATTACCTACGTTTCGGAAATGTATATTGTATGTATGATTCCTTCCTCAGAGACCTAGACCTACGCACAAACGTCCGTCACGCAGGGGCTGTGTAAACTAAGCAGATTTCCCACGTGAAGTTTCACAATAGAGAAATCTGCCTAATAACAAACGTAGTAGTAAGAATCCTCTAAACCTTAAACATTATTTAGGGCGTAATAACCCAGTAGTTTCTAGCCCAAAAAAACAGTTAACCTAACCTCTAAACCTATTCACAAGGGACGAATAGTTATGGAAACGGCCGCCAGAGCTCTCGGCGGAAAGTCCGAACATAGCCTAGGGCGACCATACGCAGAATACAAATGCAAATATCTCGGTTAATATTCAAGATACAGAATAAATGTATAGAACAATATTTATAGTAAATTGAATTTGCAATAAGATTTATTTTATACAAATTTTCGATACGACGCATAATAACGGTTTTTTTTTAATTTTAATTTTCAAAAATCCCCCCTCTAAACCCCCCCCCCCTCCTACTGGTTCGATTTCAGCGATTAACGAACTTGATCTTCCTTTTTACATAAAACGATTAAATTCCGAGTTTGGTAACGATCAAACAAAAATTGCGACCTCTAGAGCGTTAACAGACAAATATATATATATATATATATATATATATATATATATATATATATATATATATAATTTTGAACGGACCTCATTTTCGTCATCTCCTGGGTAGGATCGATGGAGATTTGAAGAAATTTTTCGAAACTCGCATCATGAGTACGACCTCAATAGCTGATTTCCCTTAAGGGAAATCTGCTAAAAATACAAAGCAGGAAATGTGGAGTTACATGACAGTAGTCTTGAAAACAAAATAGAAAGTAATATATCGTAATACACTTACAATAGTCACAAAACAATCGAAGAACTATTCGTCTATTATATGACTTCAAATTTATCCAATAAATAAAATTTTATAATTTATCCAGTTGACAAATATACGGAGGCCAAGATATTTTTTTTAAAAAATCATTAAACTTAAACGTTTAAAAAAACACAGACTGTCTTGTTGACAAAACAACAAGAATCGAATCCATGACTGAGTTGTACCACGCGAAAGATGAATCTTTAGTAGGTTAATAAGACTGAAGGAATAATGGAGTAATACCCACACGTTGCATCTCTTCTCACATTAATGCCGCAGGTGTCTCCGTACGCTTATACATTCTAATTCATCAAATGTCAACTATATTTATGTTACAGGTGTGGCTATGCCATACTGCATTTTGGACCAAAGCATTAGCATTAATGTTCATTTTGTGTTAATTTACGCTGATAAAATCCGAGATAAATAATGTCTTTCCCTAAGCCAAACTGCCAAGTCGGACATAATCTAAATTGCTCTTCAACAGGGACTACGAGAAATCTGGGGTTGTATCTATGTAGGTTAAGAGCTATAATGGGAAAACTGTTGCATATATAAGCTAATTTTCCCATTGTAATTCATAGTCTGAATGGGACAAAAACTCCTAAATCTAATTTTCCGTACACCTGATAATTTTCAATTACATTCATAACTCCAATATTATTTTTAATAAAAATAGCTGGATAACCATTTTCTTTAAGGGTAGTTAATATGAATTTTCTAGTACTCTCTCTCTCTGCCACCGTCTGAAGCCCCTGGTCGTTTTTTGAAGGGTGATTACTCTAACATTATGGGTAAGTGTGATAGTTGTATAAATGATCGTTTTGTGATGTATGATACTTTTCCTGGACAGGTTCTAAATATCCTTTTCCATGACTTCTAACACTCATTCCCATTTAAACTTAGATAATTGCTTCCTTTTAAAACTGGTTGGAAATGAATAATTTCTAAATGTTTAAATGAGAAAAAATAAAAAAATGGAATTACTCATATGCTAATAATACAATTACTATTATTATTATTTATTAACATCCAGTTTTTGCTACTCAGGCTAATTGGGACGGGTTATCTACAGGTTACCACCCTTTTCTAGTCAGGATAACCCTCTTTAGGATGTTATTTAATGAATTTCGTCACTAAATATAATACAATTACAAAATATATTATTATTAGGGTTAAGTATTGCATAAACAACAATATGTTTTGAACTACTTGTAGTTTATAAGACATTCGTGTTTTAGCAGATTTCCCTTAAGGGAAATCAGCTATTAAGGTCGTACTCATAACGCAATTTTCGATATTTATCTTCAAATGTCCATTGGTCGCAATTTTTGTCTTCTCGTTGCCAAACTTGATATATAATCGTTTTATACTAAAAGAAAGATCCTGAAATTGAGCCAGGGGGAAGGGGGGTTTAGAGGAGGCCAATTTCGAAAATTCTTAATATCTCCGTTATTATGCGTCGGATCGAAACATAGTATAGAACCAAACTTATTGCAAATGCAATGCTCTATAAATGTTGTTATGTACTTGTTTTCACTATCTTCATTATTAACCGAGATATTTGCATCTGTTAGTTTTCGGCTTTCAGTAAACCCCCACTCCTACTTATCTCATATTAACAATATGGTATTATGTTATGAAGCACTTTATTTGAAATCTATATACCAAATATTGTTATCATTGAACAATGATGTTTAGATTTACACAGCCCCTGCGTGACGGACTTTTTATTCAATGATGGATGGCAGTGTTATATAAAAGAAATAACGAAGGTTCCTCATAATTTATTATGTAGGATTTCAGATTTCTGTATGAATGTTATGTAAATAATTGAGATGAAAATCCGTTGAGAAACAAGAGTTATGAGAATGTCAATGAAAATAGTTATATTATGAAAACAGTGAATTTATAGCAATGCTCATTATGACTAGATAAGGGACAAATATTCTTTTATCTAAGGCCAACCACAGGGCAGATGGAGCATTTATGCACTGAGCAGAAATAAGGCCTCATTTACTACTCGATTGGTACATGGTTCTACCAGTCGAATTGTACTCAATTTATTCTACTCAAACGAACATCACAAATGTCACCGTTGTACCTACATCGCCCTTGCAATGACAACTGTTAGAGTACCTAATATTTGTAGAACAGTCTGGAACTCCAACTGTATGGAATGCAGCACCAGGTTGTAAGCAATATCTATTTCAAGGTGACGCTGAATCAGGTAAATATCATCTCGAGTAAGTGCATCATATCTTCCGATGATTTCCTCATGAGGTCTAGTTTTGTTCTCGTTGTGCAAAAAGCTTCGGGATAGTCTGGCAGCCATTTGCAGTAGTAACATAAGTCCCTGAACCCCTCTGATTTTCTTTATTTTGTATTCCCTGTTCATAGCGGAATGCCAGCCCGGAGCAACATATGTCCACACCACCAATATTGCTCCTCTATAATTCACTTCATGGAGTCAGATGGGCACCCTCTACTTTTATACATTCTGAACTATACTAACATCCGTAGCCTACTTTTCCTAAGCCTGAATAATACCAAAGTTTCCAAGTAATGGAACCGGTGCTTAATTTTTCCGAGGAGCCATAGTTAAAATATACACTTATTAATACACTCTTAATTCTTCTGGATAATCAATTTTGAGAGTTACATCATACATCTCATCAATAGTCCTGGTCTTGTCTATGAACTCTGCGGACATCCAGTTGTTGTGCCCTTACCAGTATTGTTGTCCGAATCAAGAGAAAGGCTTCTCATTTAAAAATTCCACAACCATTCAATAAACATTTCTCAGGTACTACTTTTTTTGTATCTGCCAAAGAACCATGGACTAACAAGCTGCATCGAAGGCCCCCGTACAACCAGTATATATGAGGCAATCAGAACAATAGTGGCCTAACCCCAAAAAGTCCTTCACGCAGGGGCTGCGTAAACTAAGCAGATTTCCCACGTGAAATTTTACAATAGAGAAATTTCACGGGAGTCGATCAGTTACGGAAACGACTGAACTAGCTTTTGGCGGGAAAGTTACCCGTCCGTTAGCCGTCCAGATTTAATAAAAATGCAAATATCTAGGTTAATATTCAAGATAGAGAATAAATGTATGTAACAATATTTATAGTAAATGTAATTTGCAATAAGATTGATTCTGTACAATTTTTCGATCCGGCGTATAGTAACGGAGATATTTCGAATTTTCGAAAATCCTCCCCTCTAAAACCCCCCCCCCCTCCCACTGGTCCGATTTCGAACTTGATCTGTCTTTTTTTTCAATGCCTCCTGCATTGTTGCCACATTTCGGATGGCTACACAATGTCTTTTTACATAAAACGACTAAATATCGAATTTGATACCGATCAAACAAAAATTGCGACCTCTAGAGCGGTAACAGACATATATATATATACATATATATATATATATATATATATATATATATATATACAGTTTTGAACGGACTTCATTTTTGTCATCTACTAGGTAGGATCGATGGACATTTGAAGAAAAATTTTGAAAATTCCGTCATGAGTACAACCTCAATAGCTGATTTCCCGTAAGGTAAATCTGCTAAAAGTAAGATTTGTGTAAAACCAAGTTGGTTAGGCCACTATATATTTTTCAAAGACCACCAAAAACGTTAGTTAAAAAACAAACTGCTGCTGCTATCTAGTGAAAAAACTTAGAAGGTGGCTTAGGCCACTAATATTTCATAGAACACATTATCCAGCAACAGATGCTATGGTAACTCAAATAACCAAATTTGAGGGTTGTGCCACTATAATACTGAGCGCCTCATATATCACCATGCCTCTGTGCCCTCACGCCAGGAAGTACATCACCATGTCCTCTTGGCAATGCTGCAAATGTATGCGCTACGGCTTAAAGTCGTACTGTTTCCCGGTTATATAGTTTCAGGAATACATGTAAAATATTCCATTTGTCATTATACTTACAAACATTTTGCCAAACACTGTTGGTAGAGAGGTAAAGAAAATAATAACATTAATTTAACAAAACCCTATGATAATTCTTTGCTAGATACTGTATTCATATGTGCCTACTTACATTATATATTTATTAAAACGAATTAAAGATTGCTACTTACATTTCTGAAGTGCTCGTTTCCCCTCTTACGTTCCTTACGTACTCACTGGTGAGGTAGTTGATACTGAGGTTCCCGAAGTTGGTTGTCAGCTGACTATAGATCGATTATTTGCACGTCAACCTTGAACTCGATTAATTCACCTCATAATTTAAAATCGATCATTTTAAGATAAAATATTATAGAATATATGATAGAGGTATTTAATTTCTTCTTTTTTTTTTTGCTATAATAATTAATAAGTTGTAACACCTGCAATAGAACTTATATTGGTAAATCCTCGCAGCTGCTGAATAAAAACTGAGAAAAATAGAAATTAAATACATCAATCATTTATTCCGTAACATTTTATCTTAAAATAATCGATTATAAATTATGACGCGAAATAATCTAGTTCAAGGTTTACGTTTTTTAAAACGATCTATTTTCGATTATATTTGGGAACCTCAATATCGACTATATCCCCAGTGAGGACAGCGCATCGAACGCAAGAAGGAAACGAGCACTTGAGAAATGCAAGTAGCACTTTAATTCGATTAAATAAATACATCATTTAAGTAGGGCACTTTTGAATATATTATCTAGCAAAGAATTACACTGGTCAACAAATTAAAAGAAATTATTTGTTTCCTTAGATTTTTTTATTGTTTCTTTCTCAATTTGAAACATATGTTTTGAACATGAAAACAATGTTTGTCTAACAGCTTTTGTTTTTTATATACAGCTTATTAACCGTAATTAGTGTTTTCACTCAAATGTTTGTTTTTTGTTGGACACTAAAATATATTCTTTTGTTGTTTTAGATATGCCTTCGTCCAGACGGTGTTGTGTGCTCAACCCAGATCGTTTTTGCTATATTTGTGGCGAATATATATTTCAAAAATACCGGAAACCTATATCAGACTTTGTAAAAACTGCGTATCATCAATACTTTAAAATAGATTTGAATAATCAGGACAAGCGATGGGTTCCTTATATCGTTTGCCAGAAATGTGTTGTGTGTCTACGGTTATGGTCCAGTGGGAAAAGAGACGCAGTGAAGTTCGAAACTCCCATGATTTGGAGAGAACTTCAAAACCATCATGACGACTGCTACTTCTGCGTTGTGAAAATAAATGGAATTAACCCAGGAAATCGAAGTAAGTGGTCTTATCCTAACTTATCTTCTGCTCAACTACCTCAATTAAAATCATGAGATGTACAACCTAGTACATCTAAATTTTCAGATGATCCAAATCACTGCGAACAAAATATATCAAGTGATGACTCTGATCCAGACTACAAATGTAGCCTTTCAGAACCTCAACCATTTAATAAGAAAGAACTAAATGACTTAGTGAGGGATCTGAACTTACCGAAAGAATCTTCTGAAATTTTAGCATCTCGTTTAAAAGAAAAAAATTTGCTTACTCCCGAATGCAACATCACTTTTTATCGTTCCCGAGAAAAGAATCTGTTACCATATTTTTCTGAAGAGAAGGATTTGGTGTTTTGTAACGATGTTGGTGGTCTTTTGCAACAGATGGGTTTGAAGAACTACAATCCTGGGGATTGGCGTCTTTTTATGGACAGCAGCAAAAGAAGTTTAAAGTGTGTTTTGCTCCATAACGGTAACAAGTACGGTTCCACACCTATTGCACATTCGACGACTTTGAAAGAAGAATACGCAAATATTTCAAAGGTTATGGAAAAATTAAATATCAAGACCACAACTGGGTCATTTGCGTTGATTTAAAAATGGTTAACTTCCTTCTAGGTCAACAAGGGGGATACACAAAGTTCCCTTGTTTTTTGTGTCTCTGGGACAGTCGTGACAAGCAACACCATTGGTCACAAAAGGTTTGGCCGGTGAGGGAAGAGCTGAAAATTGGTATAAAAAATGTTATAAACGTGCCTTTAGTTAACCGAGACCGCATCATACTTCCACCACTTCATATTAAACTCGGCATAATGAAACAATTTGTGAAAGCGCTTGACAAAAGTGGAGGATGTTTCTATTTTCTTTTACAAAAGTTCCCCGGATTAAGCACAGAAAAATTAAAATCAGGTATTTTTGATGGACCACAAATTAGGCAACTTGTGAAGGATCCTGGGTTCGTCAAATCAATGACTGAGGTTGAATCCAAAGCCTGGAACTCATTTGTTTCAGTTATGAATAATTTTCTAGGAAACAATAAATCTGAAGACTATGAACAACTTTTTGAGTGTATGCTATTGCATGCAACAGCTAGGGTGCAACATGAGATACTTTTTTTGCAGTACAATCTGATAAAATTAATTATTGTAATTGTTTATGTATTTCGTTAAAATAAATTTTTGTATTATTCTAGCTATTACTTTTTATCTTTTCCAATTTGCATTAATAAAATTAAAATGTACCAATATTTTCAAAGAAAACCCAAAAAAGGAAGGTGTGCAAATATTTTTTATATATATATATATATATATATATATATATATATATATATTTATATATATATATATAGAAAAAAAGTTTAAGAATAACGGTTTCTGTCGAAATATGCTATTTACATTTTAGCAGATTTCCCTCAAGGGAAATCAGCTATTGAGGTAGTACTCATGATGGAATTTTCGATTTTTTTCTTCAAATGTCCATCGATCCTACCTAGTAGATGACGAAAATGAGGTCCGTTCAAACATATTTCGACAGAACCGTTATTCTTAAACTTTTTTTCGCTAAACCTTATGTGTATATATATATATATATATATATATATATATATATATATATATATATATATGAGTGTGTTTGTGTGTGTTATTTTAAACGGACCTAATGTTCATTTCCCATTTGCTGGAACGACCAACCGGTCATCTGATCTGATCTAATCTACATTTCTCCCGAAGTAATAAGATTATGCAAGAATAAATTTGAAATGAAACTTTTATTGAGTCATTTACTTCCCCATTTATCTGATATATATATTCTTCATAGTTTCATGGCCAGGGTCACCAATAAAAACATTTTTTCGCGTAAACTTTATTTTGTGGTTTACTCTTCAGGGGCTATCCCTTTTCAAAAAAAAAAGTCCGTCACGCAGGGGCTGCGTAAACTAAGCAGATTTCCCACGAGAAGTTTTACAATAAAGAAATCTGCCTAATAACAACTGTAGTAGTAAGAAACATCTAAACCTAAAACATTATTTAGGGCGTAATAACCCAGTAGTTTCTAGCCCCAAAAAACAGTTAACCTAACCTCTAAACCTATTCACGAGGGACGAATAGTTATAGAAACGGACAGACTTAATCTTATTGCAAATTAAATTTACTATAAATATTGTTATATACATTTATTCCCTATCTTGAATATTAACCGAGATATTTGCATTTTTATTAAATTTGGGCCGATAACGGATGTTTGAATTTCCCGCCAAAAGCTAGTTCGGCCCTTTGCCGTAACTGTTCGGCTCTCGTATGGAGATTTCTCTATTGTATAACTTCACGTGGGAAATTTGCTTAGTTTACGCACCCCTTGCGTGACGGACTTTTATTAATAGATTTCATTCGTGTTCCAATGAAAATACCTCAAGGTAGTCGACGACTTTGTACCATTACGAGGGGAATCAATTATTGTTTCCATGAACTATTATATTTCCCTTAAGGGAAATCGCTTTTGAGGTCGTACTCATGGCGCGATTATCGAAAAATATCTTCAAATGTCCATCGATCCTACCCAGGAGATGGAATGAAATTTGAAATTCGAAATATCTAGGTATAGTACATAGTTTTCAATAAAATGAATATGTTATATTCTGATATGTTTCAGTTATTGCTTTTCTTACCGGTGAATCGTTGGCTGACCTGTTCGTTTACGTTTGAGACGCTTCCCGTCTCGAAAAGGAGGGGAAAGATATCTTATTACCGTTTGTATTTATTCACTGAATATTAACGGTTGTGTGTTAACATTATGTTGGAGTATCTATTATTAATCTTCACGAAGGAAATCTGCTTAGTTTATGCAGCCCCTACGTGACGGACTTTTTTAAAATTGACTACTACTTTCAGGAAAGGTGGTTTATTTGGAAGTAAGAACATATACTCATCAATATCTTTTTTGTTACAGATTTTAAAAAAAATATGTGAAGAACGAATTGTGTCATTATTATTAATATTCGTTTTGTTGATAACATGAAATTAATACATTGTTATTTTGTAGTACAAATGTAAAAACGGTTACTTCCGGAAACTATCTTATACTACTCAGCTATTATAAGAGGCAGTAAGCACAAAAGTTGATCTTAAATTTTGCGCTATGGTGTGGGAATCGATATTAATTTGAACTAGTCAGCGACGGAACGAAGATAAATGCGCTGGTATTCGTCCAATCACAACCTATATATGAATAACAAGAGAATGTTTGTACAGAAACAACATTATCAGTATATGATGAAGCCATGGGATTATTTAGTACCTAAGTTGATCTAATATACATATTTTGATAGGAAACTGCCAACTTTACTGATTACTTCTGACTTCCGGTTGTACTGTTGACTTCGCAGGTGTTGTAATAGAATACCTGAAAGGAATTTTATCATATTTTATTCTGCTATTGTTAAGACGATGCAACCGTTATTATTTGAAGAGAGCCTTATTTATTTGAAACCCATATTCGTCCAATCGCTATTTCATGCTTCACAAGATAGTGACTGTAATATGACTCCAATTAATGCATTATTTGCAGTTTAAGTTATTCAAGATCATTTACAGATACCCCACGACCTACATGACTTACTCCCTGAAGGTAGCCCATACATACCCACTATACTACAACATTTAAAAGACATTAACATATACACAAAAATTTAACTAATATAATCCATTTAAAATTAATGCTTGCGTTTTAAAATAAATGTTATAATTTCCTATACATGTGCGCGTGCCAGTTGTGTTTGTGTTTGTATGTATGTGTGTGTGTGTGTGTGTGTGTGTGTGTGTGTGTGTGTGTGTGTGTGTGTGTGTGTGTGTGTGTTGTGTGTGCGTGTATGAGTTTTCACTCACCCCAGTGTGTTTTAGAGAGTACAGAATTTTATGTAAATAGTCACTAGTAAAAATTTATGTTTTATGTAAACCTTAATCATTTTAAATATCTTTTATTCATTTTATACACCAATTTTATCTTAATTATTGATTTATTTATTTAATATTTAAATATTTTATTAATGATTTCTTTATTGTCCAATATCAATAGTTTTGATTTGCAGCTTTCGCCTAGCTTTGAATTTTGTCTTTATTTGTTCTCTTGCTCATTTATTTTTTATCTTTGCTGTATTCAATATTTGTTTTTTGATTTCCATTCATGCTTTTTGAGTTCCATTTTGTTTTTGAGTTCCATTTACATTTTTCAGTTCTAGTTCTGTTTTTGTGTTTCATTCAGTTTTTGTATTTAATTTTGCCTTTTGTGTTCTATTTTTTTTTATTCCAGTTCTGTTTTGAGTTGCTTTCCTATTTCTTTCCCATTTCTGTTTTGATATCATCTCTGTTTTTTGTGTTTTCTCTCTGTGTTTTGATCCTTTTATGTTTTGTAAATCCTTTGTTTGTTTTGTGTTCCTTTTGTGTTCTGTGTTCCTTTTCTGGTTTGTGTTCCTTTTGCGTTTTGTGTTCCTTATCTGTTTTGTTTTCTTTTTATGCTTTGTATTCCATTTCTGTTTTGTTTAATTTTGTTATTTTTTTTTTGTTTGTATTATTTTTTTTTTTTTTTTTTTTTAAAGTTACAAATCCTTTAGTTTAGAGCAACATCGCCGAAGCTGCGAAGCTCCAATAAATAAATAAATAAGTTATTCAAATCTTAATATTATAACGATAAAACATTTTTATTTGAAAATTTGCCAGTTTATTAATCTGGGGTATCACAAGTGAATGACTTTAGAATACAAATTAAGGGCACTGATTTTTTTAATGAAAATGATTTTATCTAATGTATTAGTTAGTCATTTCGAAGACTCCTTAGATATGTACAATGCTCCACCTATCTGCTTCAGCATTTATTTTTTTATTTATATTTCCTGTTATTTTAAAATTAAATAAATTCACTAATAATTAAAATAAATTATTCCTCCAATCGCTACTTTTTACTTCACGAGTATAAGAAGTGTTTGACTGTACAGTTTCTATAAATCTGACAGGACATCTGAGCTTAATGAAAACAGTTGAGTGCTTATTTAGTGCATAAATTAAATATTTTATTCAACCCGTTAACGACAGGTTAAACAGCTTATATACATAAATAAATATATAGGCGAGCACTTGAACGCTCATGTGGCCTTAATTTCATTTCAGTTCGATAATATGATTTGGAGGGGGTTTAGGATGATACCGGCATTATTGAGTGTTCGATAGAAAAATATTTTATAATACACTACTTATTAATTAAGTAATGTTCTATAGTTGGTCCTTTGTACGTTTCTCTAGCTTGAATATTGCCTATGTTGTTTGTATTTTTCCGTTTTCACTGCTCAATAAATTCCTCACTCATAAGATATGTACGTAATCTCATTATTTCACTACACATGTTATGTTAGTTTAATTTTCTACTATGGTTTCAACGGTGTTTTTACTATTGAATAAATAGGGACAAATATGCGAAGCAGAAAATATTGAAGAATTTATTAACAGAATTAAAAAAAATAAAATTAAAGAATCAATTTTTTCCCCATATATTCACGGACAACTACGTTGTGGACTAGGATGCTTTAGATTGTCATCTGCTAGTGTAAGTTAGATTTTATTACTGTTCGCGAGAGAGAAAGTAACAAAACATTTGAAAATTAATTATGGTTTGGTTCGCTAATTCGTAGTCGAGAGAGTCATTTTCCTAATGAGATTCGTGATTGGGCCATAAATAATATGATAATGTGAATAAATAACAGTTTGAATAAACGAGACGAATAGCCACTGTTTAGAATTCTGGCCTCTCTCCAGGCTGCCAGTTTCAAGCAAGGTTGACCCGAAGGCTAGTCCTTGCCAACCAGAATTACTTGCTTGATTTTGGTCAAGATAATTTTTTACGATGACAGCCACCTTTTAGCCGAACCCTTAGAATGCTTTTAATGAATATAAGGAATCTTTTGAAGCAGATCTTGATTCGTTTTTCAAATAAGTCTGGTCGTTTTTTATATAGTATAGATGTTTTTTACTAATAATTTTTTTTCTACTCAGCTCTTAGTATCAAGTATGGCCATAACACTCTTGATTTTATACCAAGTTAAAAAACAGAACCCGTTGAAATCAATGATATTGCGAATTAGATAACATGAGTTTTTTGTTTATTATTCAATCCTGGATTGACCTCCATGTTTGAAAGTTAAATGCTTTGTGCCATGCTTATTTTGTTCGCTAAAACCATAGCCCAATACCTACTTAATGCTTTTTATTTTGTTCAATTTTTTTGCCACGCAATTTTTTTTCAACTGTTTCTTTGGCTCGAATTTTTTAGCTATTTTGAATGTTATAAAATAGGTACATCTACATTATATGCTATTTCTAAGGAAAATATCGCAGCCAATAACAAAAAAAAATGTTTTTAAAGTTTAAACTCTAATGTCTCGCTCTGTAATGGTAATTTTCAAATATAAGGAAGTCTTTGGTAAGAGCTATGAAGTTTGATGCACGTGTGCGATATACAGAATTTTTCCTGGTCATCCAACACAGTTATTTAAGTTAAAAAACTGAAAAGTTCAAAAATTAATTTTTTTCGAGAGTGTCAGACATTAAGAGTTTGTTTATTAATTCAAAAATTGAAAAACCACTTTTTAAGTGCCAACGTTTAATGTTAATGAAATTCTTTTAATGAATATCGCTACTTTTTCCGAGAAGATCATTCAATCAATCAACTTTTTTCTTGAGCGCTTGGAGTAGATTCTCCCCTATGCTATAAGTAAATAAATTATAGATGTTGTGCAACTTCTTAAAAATTTTATTCTTAAGTTTTAGGGGTGGAGGCTCAGGTTATTATTATTATTATTATTTATCTGAGATGCCGCTACAATAGCCGTTCATCTTATACATGTTAGAATATAATTTTACGAAATTAAATAAATATTAAAATTTACAAAGCTAAATTTTAAAAATATACAAAATAAATAGAATGGACAAAACTAAATATAAATTGTTAGTACATTTACAACATGAGGGGGGGGGAAATAAAACCAAAAAAAAAACTAAAAGAAAAACTATAAATAGCTAAACAAAAGGAGGCAAAACTTATATTCCACGTACAGTGCTTGCTATACTTATATAACTTTCATAATGGTAAATAATAGCTTTTATATTTCATCAAATAATCCATATCAGGTAGCCGTGTGTGTTAAAGCGCTGTCTTTAGTCTCACATGGTAAACCTACAGTGGCGAGTTCGAATCTCGCCTGGGCAACAGGGAATTTATTTAGTGACGGACTCACTAAATACAATCCTCAGTCCCAACCTGGCTAGAAATGGGTGGTAACCTGTAGATAACCCGTCCCAATTAGCCATAGTAGTAAAAAAGTGGACGTTAATAAATAATTTAAGTTTAAGGCGTTGTGTAATAAAGTCCTCCTCCTATGATCTACCCAAGGATATCCAAAATAGTATTTAGTGCTTCATGTCCTCCAGTGCATGAACAATAAGATCCTTAGCAAGAACAATAAGATCAAACATGTTATACAACCTATAAAATTTCCGTAAATGGGTTTTCATTTAAATATACAATTTAAAAAACACTGCATTTATTTAACAATTGAACAAAGGTTAAATAAACATAAGCTAAAATAAACTTTACCAGAAAACATATGATCAACACTCAACAATCCAAATAGCTGTAATAATAATAAGTCCTAAAATATTATAATTGTGTTAGGTTAGGAATGAAATAAACCCATCCCATTCCGTCTACATTGGTATCCCACCGATTCAACTAGCACACATCTAAGCATTCGCATTACATACGCTTTAGAAGGTACTTTTATTTCAATAAATACACCTTTTTTTTCGTAAAAAGGGAGGCAGCTCTGACACCTATAGGCCATACTTAAGGTTTCAACAGTGACACTTTGATCCTTTGTTGAGCCAACCAATGGAGCTGTTGCCAGTCGCCCGCTTGTGCTACCTACCTCTAGCTAATACCATAGCACCTGGTTTATTGTGCTACCTTTCACGAGTTTTCTTTTATGTACGGATTCCAGTGAAAAAATTGTTTTAAAGTGTCACCCAACGTCGAGATAACTTTTATCATTAAATAAAGTGCTGGACATGTGTGTTATACGAAGCATGTAGATTTGAAGTAGGTGAAACATTAAGAAGGTTTCATTTCCTCCCCTGGTTTGAATACTCTCTGAATGTACCAGGTTCCAAAATGCAGTTAAGGGAAATTAAATTTGACGTAATACACATGGCTCGATTTTCGAAAAAGTTTTGTACATATATAAGTACTTGAATATGGAAAAAAAAGATGCTGATTTTCCTATTACATATAGAAAAAGTAAGTTAATAACATTTATAATTCACCATTAAAAGAACCACAAATAAAATCCTACAGCAATTAATGTATACAAAACACGTTAACTTTTAAACCGAAATTTCAGTGAAACTTAATAAAAACTCATTCGAATTTCGTAAATTTGAGCTCATAACCAGCAAGATCGCATGGAGCAAGAGGGTTAGGGAGAGGCTAGTATAATAAAAAGTCATAAATTTTCTCTATTTGTAGTACTGAAATATGAACACCCCCAAATGTACTCTAAAATGAAATTAAGTCAAATAAGACTTCTCGATGGATGCATAGAAACTGAGATATTTTCGCTTTTCTAATTTTAGTAGTTACGGAATAAGAGGTTACGGAATGTGCATATAATTCATTCTCCTTCAAAACTTTTAAATACCAAGTTTCATTCATCAAAAAGACATTCATTACATTGTCATTACCATATCCCTTCCTAAATATTGAAAGGGTAAATTCTCAGACCAAAATACAAATTAATCGTATTGAAACAAAACAAGGATATTATTACTTAACAATTAATATTTTTAAAATGAAAGGGTATTTGAAGTAGTATTAACAAAAAATTGTTCCATAAAAAAATAAGAATGCAATTATTAATTTTAAACCGAAAATTAAAATTTTTGTGTTATTTGAAATCATGTTATGTTCTCCTTA
Organism: Riptortus pedestris; assembly: GCA_019009955.1. Lineage (NCBI taxonomy): Eukaryota > Metazoa > Arthropoda > Insecta > Hemiptera > Alydidae > Riptortus > Riptortus pedestris. The sequence continues at coordinate 105,140,658 of CM032228.1, read as the reverse complement.
ACTTAACCAATATTTTTGATCTTGTTGTAAATAATTACTCATTCGATACCACCGTCGGTAAAAAAAAAGGTTAAAAGTGAAAAATGTTTTTGTTTATTCAAACAAATCTGTGGGAATACGTTTGTTACAAAATTTGTATTGGATGATATAAAAATTAATAATGATTAAAAAATATTTCTGAAATAGTCCGAAACGATAGTTTCGATGAAATTTTTACTTTTGACTCTAAAATAAAACTATGTTCCAGATTGGAACGGGCTTGTAATGGTTATTTTCAGTCCCTGAGTAAATGCTATATTAAAGTTTCCTTAATAGGGAATGTATATTATCCGGAAACGAATACAAGGAGTGATTTTTATAAAACAATATATATATATATATATATATATATATATATATATATATATATAAAATTGTAACCTCTGTCTGTACATTGATTTTTTTCGCGAAATTTCACGATAACTTTTCGTTTCACATGTCATAGACACCATAACTACATTTTGTTTCTTTCGTGTCTGTTTGTTTGTTACCTTTTCACGCATAAACGGCTGAACCGAATTTTATGAAACTTCTCTAAGACGAACAGGAGTGGGGGTTATAAGGGAGGCCTGAAATTAAAAACAGCGATATTTCGTTTCCTATTGCTTTTACAGCAAATTTGCACATAACAAAAGTTGTTTATTTTGTAATTTAGAGTAGCTTTTGTTATATGCACTTTTGCCGGATACGGAAGCATAAATGAGTTATACGCTTTAAACTAAAGCGGGAGTCAACAATTTTATTTGGCACTAAAGACTCAACCGAAATAAATAAAACTCGGTATATGTATTAGCATTAACGCATTCATTATTACAAGCCATAAAAACATTTCTAGGGACGGGTAGGAGTGGGGGTTATAAGGCAAGCCAGAATTTAAAAATAGCGATATTTCGTTTCTTATTGGTTTTTCGACTAATATGAACATAACAAATGTTGTTTATTTTGTTATTTAGAGTAACTTTTGTCATATTCATTTTTGTCTTTTAACAAAGTATAAACGAGATATACACTATAAACTAAAGCGGGAGTCAACTATTTCATTAACTTAACAAAACTCGGTATGTCAATTAGCATTAATTCTTCCATGATTATAATATTATGATTATATTAAAATGTTTAGTTCTAACGGGGTTATAAGGGAGGCCTGAAATAAAAATTTGCGATATTTCATTGTCTATTTGTTTTTCGACAAACATTCACATAGCAAAAGTTGTTTACTTTGTTATTTAGATTAAATTTTCTTTTATAAATTTCTCCACGAACAATGTGTGGAGCAAGTAATTTGCGTAGAAATATTGATATGCTCAACAATTCATTCCTATTTGAACTATTAGGTACCTCAGCTGGAAAAATTAATTCAAATCAATGTTAATATTTTGTCCTAAATAGCTAAAATCTATGCATAATGCAAAGGAGACGGGAAATATGACAATTTGGAGGACAGTGAAGACTTACATAAAAACTTAATTTTATTATTAACAAATGCCAACAACGGGTATTAACCCTAAACACTGGGACGGGTAAATGTCAAAATATTGTGCAAAGTAAAGCCTTGCCAAAAAAATACCATCACCATTCAGCCTCAAATCAATTCCCGGGCGAAGACGGGTATCTGAGCTAGTATATATATATATATATATATATATATATATATATATATATATTTTTATATATATGTGTGTGTGTGTGTTTGTCTGTGTGTGTGCGTGTGTGTGTGTTTGTGTGTGTGTGTGTGTGTGTGTGTGTGTGTGTGTGTCTGTGTGTGTGTTACCAAATTGAATGGTAAAAACCATTGGGGTATTTAAGGAATTTTGCTTGCTTAAAACACCCTGAATACTTTGACTTTTCCTTTATACATACTGTAGGAGCAGTATGGCTGTGTGTGTAATAGTAGGAGCATGCCAAGAGGATAGGGTATAGAATGTCGGACAGGGTCGCCCGGCTCCCCAAGGACTGCAGCACACAGATTGATGTAATTAGACGGTACTGTCCTTCCAGCAGTGTGTCGTGCACAGTCAATAGCTACATCATCGTATAATCTACTCACAAAGGTTTGACTTATTGAAGAGTTAGACATTTTAGCAGATTTCCCTTAAGGGAAATCAGCTATTGAGGTCGTCCTCATGACGCGATTTTCGATATTTTTCTTCAAATGTCCATGGAACTTATCTTATTGCAAATTAAAATAGCTATGAATATTATTATATACATTTTTTCCCTATTAATTAATTAATATTAACCGAGATATTTGCATTTTTCAGTTTTCAGCCTTCAGTAAACCACCACTTATACGCGTGTTACTTAAGCAATGCTCTGTTATATAATAAACCACATTATTCGAAGCTTAAATACCAAATATTGTTTTTAAGAGACATTTATTATACGGGATACGTGCAAATATGTTCTGGTGACCCCCCCCCCATTGTTATATTTTGGACAACTTAAATTTGATTGATTGAAATAAAAATTGTTCTGATTCATTATAAATTACAGTACTAGATATAGTAAATAGTTTTCAATCAAATTAATACGTTATATTCAGATATATTACAATGGTAGTGGTAAACCAAGATTCGAGCCATGAATTTAGTATCATATGTTTTGCTTGGTGTGAACAGTATGTGGTGTCGTAAGTTCTTTTCTGGTTGGCTGATTTGGCGAGTTGCTTTACTTTTGTGCTTTGCCTAATGTTAGTATGTCTAGGTAAACAGTACATAGTTATTCTTCTGTTTAATGTTTGTATTTTCCATAATATGTGCGAGATGAGTGGATGTGAACTATATATGTTTTTCTCAATGAATATAAAGAGCTAAGAGATTCAGTGCAAATTATGATGTCTATCGGAAGTTTCTGGGCTTCAAGCTCAGCTGTAATATGCATGTCCTACCTGGCAGCTTTATTTGAAAGTTAGCTGAGCCAACAATTGCAGCTGCCCCTACTCCTCGGTCCGTTTTAGACCCGTACTGTTTAATACTCGTAAATTAGTATTGTTCCATATCTGTTACTAGAGAAGTGGAATATGTTTGGTTATGATCTTCAGAAGTCGAGTTAGTTGTAAAGTAATGTTTTAGTGTTAAGTCAAAGTTCAGTTTGTCAATTTTCCAAGGATATTGTTTCAGTATATTTTGTATAAATATTTGTTCTTTTAATAAAAATTGTGTGTGTGTATTTGAGGAATCGGATTGGTAGAGGTTGTTGTCTTGAAGGGTTTGCTGTATACTGCTGTATTGTAGGTTCATCAGAGTTCTTAGGGGCACACCGTGAGTTTAATAATTTTCATTTGAGAAAATAAAAGATGGACAATAGTATTCGTCTTTACTCCATTTGCTTCAACACAAAGGACGGGCTAGTTCGAAATGCACCCGTTGCTAGCCTGAGACGTTTTTAAAGTGTTTTTCCTGGCAGATGAGTAAGCTGTATAACCGTAATCCGGAATCGACCTGGTGAATGATCGGGAAAATGTAAGAACCACAATTGTGTCAGTTCTTCAATTTGTATTACTCAAAATGCTTAAGAGAGTCAGGGGTTTTCTGCATCTATGATGAATCTCTTTCATGTGGGTGGTCCATGTTAACATTGAGTCAAAGATTAGGCCTAATGTGATATTAAGGCCAACTCACATGAATGGCCTAAACAAATTATGTATTTTGCACTTTGAATATCCTTAATTCAACAAAGTTGTTGCCTTAAGTTTTAACCGTGTTGGAAGTCGATGGACAGGTGATGCTGATCAGTAGCAATGGCTCAACATATGCTTTTTCTAACATCTGTCTAATGGCAAAGAGGTGATCTGTGGTTGAACGCCCTGAGCCAAAACCACTTTGATAATCTCTCAACTTCAATTCCTCAGAAATATAGAAATATAGCTAAAAAGTGTATTCAGTATAACAATGCTATTTAAAAATATTTTGGGGTAGTCCACCGTGATTTTCAAAAACTTCGAATGTCCACCCATTTTACCAATACGATGATGAAAATGAGATCCATCGAAATTATGTGTGTGTGTGTGTTTATTTTTAATATCGGGTTTAGTTATTAGATATATACAGTGGTTTTAACTCTCTTGTATCCACAATTTTAGTTAGACTAGGAAATTTGATAAATGAACGTTCCATGTAATACTAAACATTAAGTTCGTTAGTGAATAATATGGGTCTATGACGATCTAGAATTATTATTCCGATCAATTTTTCTGAACCGGCCTGAAGAAGATGACACTTGGTGACTTGATGTGCAGCTGAGAACGATGTGCATCCGTAATTGCAGAACTCAGCAGAGTGGATGATCTTAAAACATGACGCTTTAACGTTCTCAGTTGAACAAATATAACGTAATTCTTGCCTTGCTTATCAAATGAGCTAATGGGTGTAATCTTTGTACAACAACTGTTCTAAGGTGAGCAAGTATAACCAATTTATTAAGACATATCTGTTCACTGGATCGATTATGTAGCCGCTACAATGTTATAATTTACTTAGTTTCAATGTGCTCCCCATTCAGAAGAGAAAGAAACCAGTGAGGTAGTTATAACAATTTTTTTGTTGTTGATCTTCAACTAATTTAAAAAAGAAAAAAAAACCGATATTTCTTGTTTTGTCCGCTTATACGAGATGAGTGGGAATGGGAGTTTACTGATTGTTGGAAACTTGAAAAAGGTAAATATTTCGCTTAATAATTCACATAGAGGATAAATGCATGTAACAACATTTATATGCAATTAAATTTGTAACAAGATTTGTTCTAAACAATTTTTCTATCTGACTTTTAATAACGGATATATATTACATTTTCGCTTCCCCCTCTTCACTTTCCTATGGTTCAATTTCCACCATGATCTTGTTTTTCATGAAACGCATAAATATCGAATTTGTCAAGGCTCAAACAAAAATAACGACCGCTTGAATACAGACAAATATATACAGTTTTGAGCAGACCTTATTTTCGTAGTCTCCAAGGTAGGATCGGTTGACATTGGAAAAAATGTTTCGGATATCGCATCATGAGTACATCCCAGATGGCTGATTTCCATTAAGGGAAATAATACTTAAAATAATAAAAAGCCCAACCCAAGTCCCGTTATTTTTAGAGTGCCATCGAAGAATACTTGATAAGAGCTGATGGAAATCGAATAATGATAGGGCTCTGAACAGATGTCGCCTAGTTATATCTGATTGCCAAGGGGACCCGGCTTTGACAAATATAACTTATTTATATGAAATGTCTATATACTCTTGAGACCCATTGTCCATAGATCAGCGGGACCACAGATTGTAATCGTGACACAATTTCGATAATTCCCCATTCAAAAGTGGATTTTCGCTTTTGGACGAAGAACTGCCACGAAGTTACTAGCAACGCTAGAGCAAAAACCCCGAGTCTAAAAAATATTGAACTTCATGTGGCAAAGCTTAAGAAAAGTCTCCACCGACAGGTATGACATCACTTAAGAAAATAATTTAACTAGGTATAATGGTCGCAAGAGGAATTCTATTCACCATACAGGTTGCCTTCATTCTAGAATAGTCACATAAAGAAACCATCGGTAACCAATACATGCTATTCCTTACCGGTCTCGTTTATACAAAAATCATAAATTCCAGATTACGTGAAGAACGGACCACAACAGACAGCGTGTATAAATAACCTATTTCTTGTCGGTCACGTTGTTAACAGATATTTGGATTTCTTCTTCTATATCCTCCAGTAAAAACCATTTCCATTCATTATATATTCACAATATGCTAATAATTACGACCACAGCTTATGAGATAAAGTTTAGTAACTCATTCACTAATTGTTTGAATTTGGTCTGCACTAAGGGATAAACACGGGATAGAATGTGTGTCGGACCTGCGCGATGCCGTTGAAGGTTTATCAACCATTGTAAGAAGAAGCTCTGCCTAAAATTCGTCGCTGACCCGCTTTCAGCACCCTCACGTAAGTAGGGGAAGACCATGATCATTAATGATATCAGCAACACATTAATTTTTGTTTATTGATTAAATGAAGAATACTCTGATTCGCTTTTGTGATTACCCAGATCAATTAGAGCCAAGTATGAATGAATCGAAGTTTTTTTCGTAACTATCTGATAGCAACATACTCAAGTCACACTTTCTAAAAGTAGGATATAATATAGACATCAGCGCGCGTTATATTAATAAAGAAAATGGGTTATTTTAATTTGAAACACAATCAAATAACGACCCTCTTCTAAACAATCTTCCTGGTTCGTATATTCATCTTTATTTTTACATATAAAGATTAAATGTCAAAATTGGTAAGGATAAAAAAGTCCGCCACGCAGGCGCTGCGTAAACTAAGCAAATTTCCTACTGGGGGGTTTACAACAGGCAAATCTAAATACTGGTAACACCACCGTGATTTTTTAGTGAATAAATGCAGACGGTAAGAAGAAATCTTTCAGACAACTTACAAGTTAATAATATGTACAACGGAAAGCGTCTGATTTGTAAACAAACAGGGCATGCAACATCACAGCGCTGAATAGATAGAATCTATTCACGAAGAACTATTAATTTTATAGAAAACAATTTACTATAACTAGTACTGTAAATTATAATGAATCAGAATCATTTTTATCATAATCAATCAAATTTTAGTAGTCCAAAAACGTAAGATTGGGGGGGGGGTCACCAGAGCATATTTGCATGTATTGTATAATAAATGCTGAAAACTGAAAAATGCAAATATCTCGGTTAATATTCAAAATAGAGAATAAATGTATATTACACTCTTTATAGACCATTCAATCTGAAATAAGATTGGCTTTATACAATTTTTCGATCCGACGTATAGTAACGGAGATATTTCGAATTTTCAACAATCCTCCCCTCTAAACCCCTCCTCCCACTGATCTTATTTCAGCCATTATCGAACTTCATATTTTCTTTTACATAAAACGTATAAATATCGAGTTTGGTAACGATAAGCAAGGACCTCATTTTCGTCATCTCCTAGGTAGGGTCGATGGACAGTTGAAGAAAAATTTCGTAAATCGCGTCATGAGTACGACCTCAATAGCTGAAGGGAAATCTGCTAATAAGAAGTTCTAGAGCTGTAACAGACCAAAGCATATGTATTTATGTATATTGAATTGATCATTTTCGAAATTGTCTAGCTGTTATCGGTGGATTGCTGAAGACATTTTCTAATCTGGACTCTGGATTTGGGCTGGCTGGTGGAGGTCCATCATCAACGGAAGGATCAAAAAGGTCAAACACCTCCACTCTTAATACTTCTTTATTACAGGCAAAGTACTTTCGGGGCGAACCGTCCCATCATCAGTGCTCTAGAGTTGGTTCCTATTGAGCCGACATCTGGGTCTCGCCGGAGATGTCGGCTCAATAGGGACCAACTCTAGAGCACTGATGATGGGACGGTTCGCCCCGAAAGTACTTTGCCTGTAATAAAGAAATATTAAGAGTGGAGGTGTTTGACCTTTTTGATCCTTCCGTTGACATTTTCTAATACTCGCGTCATGAATACAAATAACATCAATATCTAAATATAAATATACAAAAATGCAAAGGAAATACTTCGTCGGCAATTTCCAAGTAAATAGGATTGCAATCCTATATTTCGCTTGAAAACTCATTAGTTATAATTAGTCACGACGGGCTAATTAGGAAAGATAAAAGTTCAATTTCCAAGAAAACAGAACTCTTCGTTATCAGTGAGAGCTGTGATAAGCATTGCTAATCTAAGAACGAAGAATGAATATACATGGAGTGTCACATTTAGTAATCACATGACGTGAGCCATATTTGACACTCTGCAGCCATTGATCTGAATATTGTATTTTAAATGCACAGCATATAACAATCACTACATAATCAAACTGTGAGATTTTATTGGAAATTTGGCGTATTTCTGAGACAACCTCCTCTACAGAAACCTATTCCAATTCTCCGTTTCTCCAACTTCTCTCATTATGTCAAACCCAGCCTTTCATATAGTTATAGGTGAAGCATTCAAGGTGAAACGGGGAATTATTATAGGCAAGCGTAAATGAATTAAAATGAAATATTTTTATTACTAATAACTAATGATGGTAGGTCAAAACATTTTTGGATTGCTATGACAAAACTATCAATACTTAGTCAGTTAATTTCCTTAAATATTATTATTATTTAACAAACTAACATTACACATTAGCTGTAAAATTATCTCGTTCAATGATTACACTTTAATAATTTATTTTGTGAGTCTTAATAACGCTCAGACCATTTCAATAAAATTAAAAAGCTTCCATATAGTATTTTTAATTTATTTACATGCTTTGCTATTAATCTTAAATATTAAAAAGTGATATGCTTTATAAAAAAGTGATATACTTTACAAATGATGAGAAACTTGTCTCTCCTTTAAAGAGACAATGTATATGATTATGAATTATTATACTCGAATTAATGGCATAATTTCTTATAGATATAAAATCGAGTTGTAAAATAAGGGCGTAGCTTTTTTTACTGATGATTTCAATAAAAAATTTAGATTCTCGTTAATATTTGAAATCAATTATATATGATCCATTTTGAATATTACAAGTTGCCATCTTTTTTTTTTCTTTAATTCCGCCCTCCCAGGTTTTTACGCAACGACCTCCGCATTAAAGTGTTTTCCGTTAAGAGAGTTTTGAAGTGCCCGAAATAATTGAAAGTCTATTGGTACAAGATCTGGTTAGTAGGGTGGGTGGGATCACATCCCAGCCAAACTCCAATAATTTCTGCCGGGTCTGCAAAAACACGTGAGGAGGGGCATTATCGTGATGGAAAATTATGCCTTTGCGATTAGCCAATACTGGACGCTTTTGCTCAAGTGTTGCCTTTAATTGTTCCAACTGGGCACAGTATACTACAGAATTAATGGTCTGTTTGGGTGGGAGGAGCTCAAAATAGAGGACACCTTTCCAATCCCACCAAATGCACAGCATAACCCTTTTTGGATGTAATAATGATTTTGGAGTCATTAAAGGCGGGTCACTTCGTTTTTCCCAGGAGTTTTTCCTCACAATATTATTGCACAAGACCCATTTTTCATTCTCGTTGTCAAACTCTTTAAAAGTGAATCATTAACATTGAGTTTCAGGAGGGAACCGCTAATTGAAGTGTGGTCCAATAAATTCTTTTCCGTCAATTAGCGAGGAACCCAAATATCTCTTCGAGAAACATATTCCCCAGCCCCCAAATAATTTGAAACACTTGTAAGACATATGTTAAGCATTCCTGCGATATCCCGTGTCGCTTTGCCTATTCCAAGTTAAAATTTCCGATTCTGAACCGAGGAAACCACTTACGGACAGTGCTTTCTCCTAAGGCATCATGCAAATTTTGTTAACCGTCTGTGCAGGGAATTTTCCTTTTCGGAAATAAGAAATCATTAAATGACAAAATGATTTTTTTTTCTCTTCCATTTTGAGCAAGCATACCACTTAAAGATGAGGAATCTCGGTAAAAACTGATGCTCAATAGCACCTCAACTAATCATTCTTTCGAATATGTAATAATTTTTGACTAAGTAAACATCATTTCATAAATACAGAATGGATTAAAATGAAATATTGATGAACACTACGAACTTATTTTACAACCCAAAACAATTGGGCAGAGCACTGTAGCGTTTAACCCGAAAATGACACACTTTTCTTAAAATATTTAGATTGAGAATATGAATATTATTTTTTGTAAAATAGACTAATATTTTGATTCACAGCTGAATAGTTTTCGACACAGATGAATATGGAAATTCATATTTTACGCCAGACATACAAAATAATATTTTTAATCATTATTCCAGTGTTGTGCTCCGAGCATACCACTTTTGAGAGAATGAAACGTTTCTTAATACTTGGCTTAAAGTAGAATACTATACAGGATTATGATTTATGGTCCTTGGTGTATTGAAAGCAGAAATGGCATTGATTAGTAACTGCTTAATGTTTATTCTAACATAATCGATAACATCGATTCTCCAACCTTATATTCTTCAAGCTATAAAAGTGGGACATAAAAGTATATATTGAGGCAAGGAACGTAAATGGTTTTGTATACTGTAGCCTTGGAATGATCAATACTCGATGAAGCTTTCCACGATTCTGATTTTATTTTCCACGTTGAACAGTAAAGAAGGACTGATTTTGACTCATTCCACAAGACTGTGAAACCTCCTTTAGTTTGCTATATCCATTCAAAAAGAAAAAGAAAAAAGAAATACTGAGACTGGAAATGTAAAAATATTGTGCATAGTAAAACCCAACAAAATGAAAAAAGATTCAGTCTCTAAACATTTCTCTACCAAAGCTGCTTACGTGAGCCAGTCGTCCCATATTGTTAAAGCGCGATGCCTCTCATGGGGTTAAGGAGACTAGACATGTCGTCGAATGACGGGATGCAGAACTACATTCCGACACCAGAGTTCATAAATCTCAGAGGAGACAAGTGACCTCGTTGCTTTTTCATGGTTGACTTAGTCAGTGCAGCCTTTCTATGGTATAGTGCCTGAACTCTGGCGAAAAGTAAAGTCTTTTGGTTGCCATAGATGTCTAGCAAAGCAGTTTAGATGCAGTAGAGATCCTGGCGTGACTATCACCTTCAGTTGTACCACTTGAGTTCAAATCCTGGATGCTTGGATCATTCTTCTGTGCCTCGTAATACCTTCTGCAGGTCGTTTGGCAGGACATTTTCTTCGATGAGGGTGAGTGCATAGGTGACGTGGTGGTCGCAACCAGGTTGGTACGAATACCAGTCAAAATTGGATAATGAAGCTCAGAAGTCGGATGCGACGAGGAAGGTGTCCCAGATCGCTGAACAAATGCATGCATCAAGAGCATATCAAGGCCTAAAACCAATCAATGGTAGTGTTTTACTGCCTCATAGATAGCATGGTAGCACGAACCCCAAGGGATGCCAATCACTATCATTCCGCTGTTATATGAAACCATCGTAAACCAGAGAAAGTTCTCTTGAAGCTGCAGGATGTGGAATTTCCCTGTTCATGTCAAGCTAATCTTGATCTCCTCCAAAAGCTTCTTTAGTTTCGTCGGTTCATGCAATGAGTGTTTTTCTAGCTCCTTTGCGTAGTGAATAAGGTGCTTGTGGGGAGCCTAGAAATGAGCAATAGGTACTTCCTGTAAACATTTAGCGACCGTGGAATCCTTTGAGTTCGTATAACTTCGTTGACCTTGAGAAATCCCGGCTCACAATATTCAATGGAAGAGGTAGATTCCACTGGCATCGACTCTTCAGTCCAACAAGCCCGCTTCCTGTTGGCTTAAGAGACATTTAGCAATGTTGAGTGATAATATGATGCGTAAAAAAGTTCACGAAGATGCTGTTCGAATCCCTCAGGTATCTAGAAGGCAATGAGGAAATCGTCCAGAAAGGAGTAAACAGAACTCAAGCCTCGTATCATACTACCTACGAATCACTGGAAAGTCTGCCCCTGACTGACGGTGATCCGGAGTTAATCTTACAACCCGAAAGAGGTGATCTGTGCCGTTTTTTATACCTCTTGCTTAGTTAAGATGGCATGAGTAGGCAATGCTAAGGGTTATGAAGTTGACCTTCCCGTCTATCTCAGGGGTGAATTCCAACAAGTTCGTGCCTGTCTGGGATAATACAACCAGCGATAGTCACCGCAGAATCAAAGGCTACCATCCTTGGTGATTGCGAGACGAGAACTAGACCATGTGCTCTTCAACGGCCGTAGGTATCATCTGCGTTCACCCGTTAAAGGTCCTTCGCGGTGGTGTACTATTCCGGCGATCAGGCTATTCACCTGGTGTTCTTGGGTCTCCGTGTGGTGCTCCACAACTTAACTGGATTATTCACGAAAAGGTGAGGGATAAATCATGTTTGGAAATCCCCTAAGGTATGAGAATATGGACAACTGACAAGAATGGTGAAGACCGTTGGAGAGACTTTCCCAAATGTCAAGTGACCAGTATGCTGGTCGATGATTTCCCTGCTTTTGACGTCTATGGAGAATCTATAGTAGAACTGAAGTCAACCTCTGCTACCTCGAAGCTCCAAGGAATGAATCACCTGAGACCATTGTCGAGGTACAACGTTTTCTCCCTTAGTTAGAAATAGCACTGTTATTGGTGGTGAACAAGGTGTAATCTGACGCTTCACAATGAATGCGAGAATTACGCAGGGTTATTAATATCAAGGCCCCTTGTCAAGAAGAAAGGAGAGTTCTCTAATCAGTTATTAAAAGTAGTGTTGTAGATGGGGTTCCATGACAGCTGCTTGATCCGTCGGCTCTTCTTAAAACCGTGATTTGCTTGAGGCTTCCAGCTGTAAGTTTGTTGTTGCCACGGAATTTGTGGAGGTCGTCACACAGTGACTAAGAGCGCCAATTTGAACCTTCTCCATTTAACCATAGTATCACGGTCGTATCTGAAATAAGTTGCTCGGTTCCCTCTCGTGTCACTCTAAAACGTCATCCACTAACTTCGTGAAAGAACGTCTAAAAATTCAATAGCCAATTTCGATGCGTCTTTAATGAACAACGTGCGCTGTCTTTATAGTCAGTCCAAAACAATATAGTTACAAGAGACACAGTTCTCTCCGTTGAGTTGTTTATTTATTTATTTTTTTATGCTCCACATCTATGGTGATTGGCATGATGTAAGTGACGGTAAATCTCTAGTTTTGTTTAAAAAATAAAAATAAAATATATAAAAAAATAGATTATTAACTTTGAATATTAAAATTAGAAACCCCGCTTCATCCCGTAAGCTAGTTGTCAAGCTGTTGTACGTCGTTACTTAAGAGTATGAATTTGGAGTGGAAATAGGTTCATTCGAAGGGTAGATTTTGGAACTATTCCACCATGAGTTGTGCTGGAATCGTCACCAGGCTCTTCATAACTGTGAATAACCAAGCCTATGATCATCATCAAAAAGAAAAAAAAAACATTGTCTTGGTGTAAAGGTATTAAAAGAAAAATCTGTCTAATCACTACGTAACGCAGATTGTTAAGGTAAATGAATGGAAAATGGATTCATGGGGAAGGATTGAGTTACAAAAATAGATAATTTTAAATTTCAAATAGTTAATTTAAAGTATTTCAAATCATTCTTATTAGTGAAAATAAATTATAAACACGCCTCATTTCTTCAACTAGATAAGGCCAATTTTTCGAATATGCCGTAATGAACTTAACCCCAATAGTTCATCCCTTTCTTGCTTGGGGATGTAATAGAGTGAGTATCCAGAATGCAGACTGCTCCCTACTTACTGTCTGGAACTATTCACCTTCAGAATGAATAAATGAGGTGTCACAAATCATCAATGGTCTCTCTCTCCCCCATGCATTATTCAACCTCTCTGCCTGTCCATTCATCTTCTCTCTCTCACACTCACACTCTCTCTTGGTCTTTCTCTTCGCTCTCAGTATGTGTGTCTTTCTCCCTCCCCTCCCCCGCTCTGAAACATGCACTCACCCGTACACTCTCATTCTATCATAATCATGACATCCAATATAATAGTTTTATCTACCCCATCTCATTCAATGTATCTTTGCTATATTTGTTCTTTTTCCCTTCTTGATAGAAGGGTGGTCCATTGAAAAAAATTCAGTTTTACTGCTTCTAAGAAGAGATAAATGCTCACTGTCAGTTCTCTGCTATTAATATTCTCCATTTGCAGTCATCTCAAGACATTGGATTGTATTTTATGCATGCCCCGTCTTAGAAAATGTGGTCTGTTCGAATACGTTTCTCTCTTTCTATTCACCGATCAGTCTTAGTTGTAAGCCAGAGCACTCTTCTCTTGTAATAAAATATCTTAGTCAATTCTCTTTTGATTGTGGGTGTACCTCAAAATGTTGAATAGCGGAAAGGGTTAAAATACTCTTTTGCTTCAACTGGCTCAACCTCGCGTCTTTCTGGCCCCTATTCTGTGGGAATAATGAAGTCAATCTCCATGCACGCCTAAGCTCATTGCCAAGCTTCTACTAAAATCTCAGTAAGGTTAGTAGTTGAGCTGATAATTCGTAGTATGTGTATGGCTGACTGCTTCCTCTCTATATGAATTCAATTTTTAAATGTTAGCCTCACTTATAAAATCTGTTTCAAACGGATCAAATTTAGACGTAAATAGAGTTAGCTTTGGCGTAGAGGCTGAATTCTGTTTTTAGTTTGTAAGCCCCTGTAGAGATGTATCCGTTAACTTAAATACCACTTATTATCCTCGTCAAATGATGCTAAAGGCAAATATGAAAGTGAATATAATATGTGACGCCATCAATGAACATTTCACTTAAGAAATATAGTGGCACTAAGAGGCCATTAAATTTGTTGTCAACAAAGTAGAGATTTGTGCGGTTCTAGGAAACTAAAGTCTTTTAATACTTTCAATTCTTCTGCTACAACTCCTTGAATTTTAGAGAAATTGCTTTCTTATTTTGAATTATTAATACAGTTATTTATATTTTATTTTTTATGGATATGTACCTGTTATTTTTTGGGTAGCCCCAGTTCTATAAATGAGATTTTCACATTATACCAATAAATGCCTATATGGACAGCTTATTAAAGGTCCTTCATCATGTGCTAAGAAATCCTTTCCTCCCCTTGGTGCAATATTCTTTCCCCAGTCTTATCTTCTTGTGGCAAATAAGAAAAATAACTGTATCTTTGATTTTCAAGTTAGTAAATTGATGTATGAGGTATTGCCTGGTGTGATACGTTAAGCCTTATTTAAATAATTTACTTAGGCTCATAATTGATAAGAATTAAAACAGTTTTGCTATAGAGTCACTATACTTTCCTTACCTTTCACACAGTACTACTAACCTGCCAAGGGATTTTCCTAAGTAATCACACCTTTTACTCTGTAGGCTTTTGTACAACGGTTAGATCTGCTCCACAAGCAATACAGATTCTTCCTCTCTCATCAGGCACTGATGTGTACGAGTCGTTCGGACAATAACAATGCTAATGGCACATCATCTCTCTACTTATTGAAGATATACAGGTTATGAAACTATGTTTTACTCATCGGGCCATTGTACAAATGCTCATCTTGTTAGATAGCATCAGTGTGTAGAGAACCTGACAAAGTGTCCACTACGATAGAGCTTCTGCGGCAATTTCTCTACTCTAGATCTTGTGATATAGATCTGGTTAATTGTCTTTAGGTTGCTAGAGGAGTCAATTTAGGGTACTACAGTTATTTCAATAAGCTCATGGAAAGCTTAAATTTAAGCCTTGTTTATAGAGGAAATTGAGGGGAGTAGAATTAGAAAATAGACTCAGATGACACCATCAGTGACCTATTCCAGCTCTTAAGGGATATCTGCTAGTTTTTACGCTGTCCCTTGTGTAGTGGGCTTGCCATAGAGGTTACAAGTTTGTAATATTTCTATACGTTTAATTAATTAAAGTTATCTTTTCGGTTTAGTTTTCTTAATACTATATTATATATTTAATTGAATATCCCCTCTATCCACATAGATTTTCATTGTTTAAGCAATTTATTTCTATGAAACCCTTTCATTTAACAAAATTGCACAAATATTCTATAAACGTGATATATGAAATAGGAGCTGCTATTTACCTAAACCATCATTTATTTTTAAGCTTTTGTCCAAAAAAAAAAAAAATTAAAGAGTTGGTTATTGAGGAGGTCGACCCTTGGAAATAGGTAGTTGGATGTCAGCTTTCGAATAAAGCACTTCCGTTTTTACAGTAATGGAGGTTTAAAGGAAGCAAGAGGGAGGAAGAGCCTTAATTAAAGAGACCTTAACTGCGATAGACATTCATCACCACCTGACCTCTTTCTCAGTTTCAGGCATTTATATACTCAAGTTACTGCAAACTACATAATTAGGAAATTCGTATATTACCCAGATCCTCTGAGACGGGCTTTTCGGGGATTTGGATTCAATAATTTTAATACTGAAACCGCCCTTCAAAAAATTCCCCCCAAAAAAGCCTTCTATATTACAAATTTTTATTCAATGCACTCCCTTTATTATAGGACTCATAAAATACAACCGTAGATATGTTTATAGGTTAATGACTCCTCTTGGTAAAGTGAAAGGTTCCTCAAGCGCGTAATTAATTTTTTTTTGTAGATACTGAATTACATTGTATAAGTATATGCATATACTTATACAATTTTTAAGTAAGGAATTGTGCAAAACGATTTTTTTTATAATTTTATGAATTAATTAATTTCCTTTGTTTTAGTTTACAACAAAGGAAAACAATTTAAAAAATAAAAAAATTCTTTCTCCACAGGTCCGTACTTAGACATTTTATCTTTCCTATTCAGCAACGATGTGCTTTATAGCTCTTCGTTGTTCTTATCCCTTCTTACACGAAGTCAGAGATTATTGATATTACGAAGGGGACACCCTGACGTTTTTCCAATTTCATCTGTCATGTTTTGCAGGCTGGGCGCTGGATAATGCGGTAGTTGGTAGAATATTGGAGAGGGAGGGCGGGGGAACGATGACGTAACCAATGCCAACGTGACGTGCCGTAGAGCAGAATCAATTATTGCTCGGTGTTGGAGGCAGTGGCCTCGCTGGTCCCCCCTCCCCGCCCTCTTACAAGGCTGCCTCTTAGCACGCCTTTTTTAGGTCGGCTGCTTTACACTGCATTAGCCCGTCTCTACATCGTTCCACCGGCTCAATTCATTTAATTGCTCAACCTGTCAATTCCAGTGCCCCGTTCAGATCAACTCGAAAGTGCACTATAGAATGAATTTTAATAAATCTCTCCATAAGTGTAGTAACCGTTATTTGGATTTTAAAAAATCTATAATTACTCTTAGTTCTGACATACAAGTTGAGGTTGTATACGGTGTAATCATGCAACAATACTACTGAATAACATAATAAAAATACTACTGGGCACAGGTTGTGAAAAGGAATATTTTCCCCCCAACTTTTTTTTCCTTCTTAGTTTTGTGATATGTTTCTAAAGTATAGATGAAATAAGTTATACTCAATTATATTTTACCAAACATGAAATCTGGGACTTGTCTGTTTCATTTGCTGCAGGCTGAGAACACTGGTCTCACTTTTGATAAAATATTGCTTTGAGGAAAGTGTAGAAATTTTAAGTTTCTATATACAACTTTAATACTCTTCTTATTCTGGACCCAATATTATTTATATATTCTTTGAAGAATATAAATTCTAGTAGAATTCCAGTAGAATTAAAGTACCAATCAAAATCTAAATATAATATAAATGAAATTAGCTGTAACACCTGCAATGGAACTTATATTGGTGAATCCTTGCAACTGCTGAATAAAAGGTAAAAGCAACACGTAAAAAGTATAGATAATAATGAAGATAAAACTGCTTTGACGGATCATTCTATCTCCAGGAAACACACATTCAATTTGAAAAAGTTCAAAAAATTGATAAAGAAATAAATAATACTAAACGGAAAATAAAAGAGAACATCCACATAATATAAAATAGAAAATGGGCAGTAAACAAAAAAAAATAACAGAAATCAAATACCTCAATCATATATTCTGTAACATTTTATCTTAAATTAATCGATTTTAAATTATGACGCGAAATAGTCGAGTTCAAGATTGACTTGTAAATAATCGATTTTTAGTCAGCTGACAACCTACATCACCTACATCGCGAACCTCTCAGTACCATCTACCTCCTCTGTGACGACAGTCGCAACGTAATGTAAAAGGTAAACGAGCACTTCAGAAATGTAAGTAGGAATTTATAATTAGATTTAATTAATAAATAATAAATGCGGGCACATGCTAATGTAATATACAGCAAAAGAATTATTATTATGGTTACATTAATGTTATTAATAATTTTTTATATGTGTTTTTAAAAGGGATAGCCCCTGAAGAGTAAGCCACGAAATTTGTAGGGCAGTTGAAATAAAGTTTGCACCGTAAATTATTTTTTTTATTGGAGACCCTTGCCATAAAATTTGAAAAACTTTAATACTCCATCTCCTAATACTAGCTAAATATTTGATCAGAGCTAGCGATCAGTTTAGCAATTACAACTGATAACAGTTAACTTCAAATGCCGCCAGTTACATATCACTTAACTCTAATTTATCACCGAAAAAGTTCATCACGCAAGGATATATTCTAACCAGATTTCCCACATGAACTTCTACAATAGATAAATCTACATATTGGTAACACTTAACAACACCATGAATATTAAGTGAATAAATGCAAACCGTAGTGAGAAATCGTTCAGTCAGTTTTAATAACCTAAGTCGGGGGAGGGCCAAAAGATTATATTTGCATGTATCTCGTATAATAAAGGTCTCTTGAAAACCATATTTAATCTTCGAATAAATTAGACTATTATATAACAGATTATTGTTTATTTGACATGAGTAGGAGTTGGTGATCGCTGAAGGCTGAAAACTGAAAAATATCTCGGTTAATAGTCAAGATAGAGAATAAATGTATATAATAATATTTATAGTACATTTAATTTGCAATAAGGTTGGTTCTACACAATGTTTCTATCCGCCATATAGTAACGGATAATTTTTGAATTTTCGAAAACCTTCCCATTTTAACTCCCCTCCCACTGTACCGATTTCAGCCATTAACGAACCTAATCTTTCTTTTGATATAAAACGAATAATATCGAGATTGGCAACGATCAAACATATTGTATGTATATATATACACACACACACACACACACACACACACACACACACACACACACACACACACACACACACACATATAATTTTGAATGGACTTCATTTTCGTTATATTCTGGATAGGAACGATGGACATTTGAAGTCGCATAATGAATACAACCTCAATAGCTGATTTCCCTTAAGGAAATCAGCTAAAACTGGACTCTCTTTTTCTTATTTAAATCACCTACCTCCAGAAATGTCATTTTTTAGACTATATTGCAGCTGAGCTTATTTAAAGGTCCACTGTAAGCTTCCAGCCTGAGTACTGTTCTGAACATATGTTAAATGGAACACTTGTAGAATGTAGAAAGGCACTTTTCTGGTGTTTTGCCAGTTAGTCATAGCTCATTATGTTTCGGCGAGGTAGACATAAATAGAAGTGATTCATTGGAATAAGACTTGTTTCTGACGGCAGTAAAAGATATTTTCATGTATACAATCAACAATTCTAACTGCGTAGAGATATTGTCTCATTCAAAATGAGAGCTTTTGTCCTATTGGGAAATGAGACATAACTGCTGTTGTGAATCACTCCAGTCTTGGTTTTCCTGATAGCTTTATAAACTTCCTTTTTTTAGCAGATTTTTTTTTTTTTTTTTTGCATATATCCCTTAAGAGGAATAAGCTATTGAGCTTGTACTCATGGCGTGAATTTCGAATCATTTCTTACCAAGGAGATGATAAAAATGATGTCCGTTCGAAATATATATTCATATAGTTTCCAGTTATCGCTCTAGTGATAACAATTTTTGTTCGTTACTAAAATCGATATTAAAACATCCCATTTATCATATTTCTTTATTTATTCCTTTTTTAAACGATATACGTGTATAAATCATACACAATACTTCAATAATGTAAATGACGAAAGACAACTGAAAAACATTATGGGGACCCCTAGCCTCTTGTTGTCTTATATGGTCATTTAAATAGACGTGTACTGCACCCTGAAAGTAAGTTCACTCCAATGAGCAAACACACAAATACAAAATAAATCCTAAAAGCAAGCATTTCACTAACAAATCTTAATTGCATTAAAAGGTTTCCTCCATTAATGATACACCTATCCCTAAAGAAGCCATCATCCAGTGCCTTCCCTCCGCTTCTCGTCCAGCTTGAAACTCATTATGGAGTCGGCGAATATACGCCCTATACTCCAGGAAGCTCTGAGCACCAGGTTGCTAATGCATGACTACTTTGTTCACTCCTAAACACCGTTCATTAACTATCCGGACTCTGCTTGCACTAAAATCCTTTGTAAGACAGGGTTGCAGGTAGAACCTTCACCTAACTAGATTCGACAAACGTTAGCCCGGCGACGGGTCTCTTAAAATCCAACCTATCATATTATTTTTTTCCGCCCGTACATGTTCACCAATAGTCCTGCCACGCCACCCCCGAAGCACAAAACACTTACAACCCCCCCCCCCATAGTCTTACAAAACCCACAACTTTTTTTCCCCCACCTCTGCCCCCGCTGTACCTTTGAGTTTCCCCATACTAGCGGTCTCCATTTAATAAGAGATATAAAATTTTTAATAGATAAATTGGGCCAGGCAACTTAGCCTAACTCACCGAGCACAGCTAAGCATAAAACTGCAACATTTGGGAGAACCCGCAGCTGCGACTCCTTTGCCTCTGTTCAAAGAAGTGGCAGCAAGAGCCTAACTAACTAGCCTACATACCTAAAGCCTAAATACTAACCTAAACTCACATAAAACTTTACATATAATTTACAAATAAATTCATTTTTACTTGTCTTTCAACACCTCTTGGGCAAAGGTCCTGAAGGCTGAAAATCTATCAGCGTCGTTTACAAACATATGGTAGCTCTCAGGAGGCCAGTTCACAAATGAGAAAGCACTCATTAACCGAATACGCTTGGCGTTGAAACGCGGACATTGGAGGATCACGTGGTCAGCCGTATCCAACTCGCCACAGGAGCACAATGGGGATTCCTTTCGTTTGAAGAAATGGAGCTTGTTATTGAAGTCCCCGTGACCACTGATAAGTTGGCTGGTGAAGTAATCTGGGACGTACCACGTCAGCTTAGTTCTGGTCCTGACATCTGGGAAAAATTTGTAGGTCATCCTACCTTCGCTGGAGTTGGTCCAGCGACTCTGCCAACTGTTCAAGATGGTTTCTTCAATATGGTGGAGTGTTTCTCTAAGGTGCTGTTGTCCTATTGTGAAGATAGACTCTCCTATCTTGTAAGGCAACCCCCTGACTGCTAGGTACATAGCGACCCGCTTTAAAACCCACAACATTATTCGGCCTGCGTACTAGACTGCTTTGTGTCTGGAGACAGTTACTCGGAACGTAAGCAGACGTTTCCACCTGCAAGCTTTCAGCCCAGAAAGTGATAATCCTCCTCCGTCCCGGCTGCCCATAGGCAGCCTTATAAGTCCTTATAATAGTAAGAGTGATGCCTCCCACCAGCCTGGCAAATGCCACATACCCACTTGAAGCAGTGTTGCTTTTGAGCTGCCTAAGCCGTAGTAACAGACAGGTTCACCACATTCATTCAAATCTTTACAGACAACGATTCCGTACAGCTCATTCATACCTAACACGCGCCTTCACAACTCTCACCGGAACTACTGACCCCCATCATGTCCACTTCAAATAGATGCCCTCTTCCCAAAACTACACTTTAACCAGCCTTCTAGAATGGTTTAATCCTGGTTCGGGAAGGAATGCCTAGACCACTAACTATCTCATTGGGGAAGGTATAACCATATTCACACCGATGCCCTGATGTGCACATCCATTCGGCCTCTACCGGAATAGGTTTTAGTGGACTGAGTGCGGTGAAATAAATAGTTCTGTGCACTTTTCAAGTTATATATTAAAAACAATCAAATCTTCTAGGCATAAAATATTTACAGGTAACAAGTCTAGTAGTTTCACTATTCAGTTTGAGTAGCCACAACTCAGTCACAGTTAGCACGAGACACTAGATATTTTCTTTCGCATTTCTAACTTTGCACTCGCAATCCGGTTAACTATTATTAATAATTTAATAATTACTAACTGTTAGTTAATTATTATTATTACTAACTGAACATATTTTAAAACCATCTGGTATTTTTTATATCGCGTGGTTATCATATTCGATAGCGAACGACTCACGAGTACGTGCGTCGCCGCTACATCACCTCCTCCCAATGACTCAGTCGCGGAAGCGAACAGGAGGACGAATTATTCGGCCCAGACTGGTTCGTTGCTCCTCTGTAGAGTGCTCTTCCGCGGCAGAGTCATTAGAAATTGGTGCAGTAGGTGGTGTAGTGCCTGGTGGACTGGAACTGGAGTCCTTGTCGTCCTGCAGCAGGTACACCGGTTTCAGTCTGTCGATTGTCACTGTCCGAGGTCCTCCAGGCAGCTGGATGCTGAAGGTCTTGTCGGTTCGGCTGAGCACTTCATGTGGCCAGGTGTAAGGTGGAGTCAAAGGGCGATGGACAGTGTCATCTCTGAGGAAGACATGTGTGCAGGTCTGCAGATCGCGATGCACGAAGGTCTTCGCAGATGATGGTCTGTAGGCTGCTGGGCGTAGCTGCTCCATATACTCCCTAAGTTGGCGGATAAAATCCTCGTTGCTCTCGGGTTGCCTGGACTTTTCCAGAAGTTCGCCAGGCAGACGAAGTGGTTGTCCATAAGTCATCTCAGCTGCGCTAGCGACGTTATCGTCACGGATAGAGGCTCGAAGTCCAAGCAGTACCAATGGGTAGCCTGAGAGTCCAGTTATTTACGTCCAACTGGGCGGTCAAGGCGGTCTTCAAGGTGCGGTGCCAGCGTTCAACAAACCCGTTGGCTTGCGGGTGGTATGATGTGGTTCTAATTCGTTGGAAACCAAGAGTTTTAGAGAGTTGGAAGAAGAGGTCCGATTCAAATTGTCTCCCTTGGTCGGTTGTTATTCTGACCGGAACTCCAAAGCGGGGAATCCTAGTAGCAATCAAAGCTGCAGCACAGGTAGACGCGGAAATATCCTCAATCGGCAGTGCTTCCGGCCATCTGGTAAATCTGTCGACCATGGTTAAACAATACCTCATACCTCCCGAAGAGGGAAGGGGTCCAATGATGTCTATGTGGACTTGTTCAAAACGACATGCCAAAGGGAACATCCCGGGAGGTGATATTGTATGCCTTTGCACTTTAGAACGTTGGCAGGCAAGGCAGGAGCGTGACCACTGTCCGAAGTCGACGTTCTGGTTGGGCGAAAAAAATTTATGCTTGATAAGTCTTCGCGAACCACGGATGCCGGGATGACTTAGTCCGTGAATTCGTTCGAAAATGGAACGCCGAATGCTCTCGGGAACGTACGGGCGCGCCTTCGACGAAGACATCTCGCACAGGACTGGCTTGGAGATATTAGGGAGATTAATCCATTTGAGCTGTAGACTGGGATTCTTGAGTAACTCAGGTATGGATGTGTCATTGACCTGAGCTTCCGCAATTGCGTCCATTTCGTCAAGACCTTGTATTTCTTCCACCCTGGAAAGAGCATCAGCTACCTCATTTTCGTTACCATCAACGTGGCGGATCTCTGTGGTGAACTGGCTAATGTAGTTCAGTAGTCTAATTCGCATTGGGGTGGAGGTTTCTGGCTTCTGTCGAAATGCATAAAGCAGAGGTTTATGGTCAGTCCATATTGTGAAATGTCGTCCCTCGATGTATGGGCGGAAATGTTTTATGGCCCGATGAATTGCAAGTAACTCCCTGTCGTAGGTGGAGTAGTTGCGTTGCGCTGAGGTAAAACTGCGTGAGAAGAAACCCAGAGGTTTCCATGTATCTGCGTCTCGCTGTTGTAGAGCTGTTCCCATAGCAACGCTGGAAGCATCACAGGCCAATACTAATTCTGCGTTGGGTTTAGGATGAGCAAGTACAGCCGCGTTGCGAATAGCATCTCTATAACCCTCGAAGGCCTTGATACTCTCCTCGTTCCAAGTGATCGGAGTTTTGTCCTTCTTCTTCGATCCACACATGTATGCATTCAACGGGCCTTGAAGTTCTGCTGCGTGGGGAATGCTTCGACGGTAAAAATTGACCATACCTAAGAATCGTCGGAGTTCACTGACGTTCGATGGGCGTGGAAAATTCGTGATGGCTTCGACTTTATCAGGTAAGACGGTGACACCATTCTGATTCACCAGGTGCCCTAGGAATTCAATCTCTTCCACGGCGAATACACTCTTAGCTAGATTAATGGTGAGTCCATGGTCCTGTAGACGTTTAAAAACTTCCTCGAGGTGTGCCTTGTATTGTCCCCATCTTCGGAGCCGATGCAGACATCATCCACAAAAGGGAAGACAAAGTCGAGTCCCCTTAAGACATTGTCTAGGAAGCGCTGAAATGTTTGCGCCGCGTTACGTAATCCGAAGCACATTCTAAGAAATTCTATCAGCCCAAAAGGAGTGATGACGGCTGTCTTTTCGATGTCTTCGTCGGCTATGGGTATCTGATAGTAAACCTTGTTCAGATCCAACTTACTAAATATCCGCTTTCCGTGGAGGTTTATATTAAAGTCGGCCATCTTCGGAACGGCATAGCGGTCGGGACTGTCTTCTCATTTAAGCGCCTGTAATCCCCGCAGGGCCTAAACCCCTCCATCTTTTTTTGGCACGATGTGTAATGGACTCGCCCAAGGACTGTTAGACGGTTGACAGATACCTTCCGCCATCATCTGCTCAAATTCCCGTTTCGCGGCCGCGTATCGGTCAGGAGGTAGTCTACGCGCTTTCGTGGTAAACCGGTGCGCCGTGCGTTTCAATATAATGAACGAGGGAGTGAGTCGGCTTCTTCATATAATTTGTCGGAAGAGTGATGGAGCTGTATTTATTTAGAAGCTTGGTGTACCATTTACCGCTGGGAACGGAATAAATGGCAGACACTGCGACATTTGCTGGTCTTCCTTTTGATGACAAACCTGTAATTTTATCGATCAGCTGATTGCTCGCTAGATCAACCATTATTTGGTAGTGATAAAGAAAGGTCTGCTCCTATTATAGGGTGTCCTACATCCGCTAGGATGAAACGCCATGTCAACTTCCGCCTAATGCCCAAATACAAAGTGACGAGCTGGTCCCCATACGTTGGAATTGCGGTTCCATTGGCTGCATATAAGGCGAAGTCGCTGGGTTGAGTGTTATTTCCCTTCTTCGTTGGTAACACAGAGAGAGCAGCTCCGGTGTCAACGAGGTATCGGATTAGGGACTGGCGATCGACTACAAATAATCGGCGGTGAGAATTCGTAGCAACGGGTTCCGCCACTGCCGTCGCTACTTCTAGTTTTCCTGTTCCGTTTTCTTAGACTTAGAAGGCTTCCAATCGCAAGGCTGTCGACACTTCGTTGCCTTTTCCCGGAATCTTTCATGGTAAAATCACAAGTGGCGGCCTTTGCGTTTACTCCTGGTACGAGGTTCGGTGGTCATTGCTCTTGTCGTAGCATACGGTCTATCTCGCATCTCCAATGTGGCAATTCTTTCAGACAGCTTTTCGATGGCGTCTAACAACTTCTCGTTGGTATAGGAACCTTTGGACTCTGTAGCGTAGGAAGTCTTAATAGCTGCTACCTCACAAACTCTCATTTGATCAATCTCCGAGATGCGATCGGCGATATGCTAAGTTTAGTCAGGTCCTGTTGATCCGTGGCCACTAGTGCGGCCTGCATCCGGTCGGGCAGCCCTCTCAGCCAGATAGGTTTAAGGAGGTCGTCAGAAACCATGGTGCCTCCTAAATGTTGGAGGTCACGCAAAAAATGCGATGGTTTACGGTCTCCCAGGCACTGGTCCTCTAATAACTTCCTGATACGGACGTTATCAGATTCACCGAAACTACCAATTAATCTGTCTTTGAGAATCTCATAAGCGTTTTCCGCTGGAGGAGACCTAACCAAGTCTATTACATCTCGGACAGCTTCCCTATCCAGTTGTGAGACAACGAATCTGAATCGCTTAATTGAATTG
The DNA here is from genome assembly GCA_019009955.1 of Riptortus pedestris. Taxonomy (NCBI): domain Eukaryota; kingdom Metazoa; phylum Arthropoda; class Insecta; order Hemiptera; family Alydidae; genus Riptortus; species Riptortus pedestris. The sequence continues at coordinate 105,114,954 of CM032228.1, read as the reverse complement.
CGGATGTCATAAAGAGCGAAAACACCTTCACATTGTAGGAAAAAAATTTCCGGGTCGTATTTACAAAAAGCCGGGAGCTGGGCTTTGATTGTTGCAGCTGAAGTAGTTTCGACCTGTTGTGGCATCTGTACTGGGTCTAACCTGTGTGAAGTTTCCCCGTCCACTGTAAAAATGTCAAAGAAATCTGAATTGGACATGTTGAAAAAAATGTATTACTCACGCAGCGTGGAGATCACGTCGGAGCGTAGAGATCACGTCGGGGTCACCAATTTAGTAGACTGAGTGGGGTGAAATAAATAGTTCTGTGCACTTTTCAAGTTGTGCTATTAAAAACAATCAAAACTTCTAGGCATAAAATATTTACAGGTAACAAGTCTAGTAGTTTCACTATTCACTATGGTCCAGTTTGAATAGCCACAACTCAGTCACAGTTAGCACGAGACACTAGATATTTTCTTTCGCATTTCTAACTTTGCACTCGCAATCCGGTTAACTATTTTTACTAACTGAAGATATTTTAAAACCATCTGGTATTTTTTATACCGCGTGGTTATCATATTCGATAGCGAACGACTCACGAGTACGTGCGTCGCCGCTACATCGTCATCCGAACACCAATCCATAAAGTCCTTAAAGCGTACCACAGTAGTAAACAAAAGTCCTTAAAGCGCCCATCTTCTATTGAGGCTTCACTGGTGCCTTCTCCAGTTGAAATAAAACACATCTCCAATCAGGCAAAATTTCCACCGCACCTCGATGGGAAAAAGTCTGTCTCGCAGGGGCTGCGTAAACTAAAAGGAGACAGAGAGGTTTTCCGGACACATAAATCTACTCACGCCTCCCTTTCTTCAGGTTAGGCAAAATTTTAAGATCTATTCTATTAACATTAATTATGTTGAAAACCCTGATTATATTATCTTTACAATGCTATAAATCTATGTTCAAATCATTTTCGTGTATCACTAATAATATAAAATATTCAATACATGTTTATTTATACATTTCTGATAATATAATTTGCTCTTCGTGCAACCTGTGGCATGTGTTAAACATTATCATGGAATTGGTACTTTTGTTGGGATAATTTAGCAAGGAAAAGAGTAATTTTAACATATTCATACATTGAAATGAATTGTTGAAGATAACAATATTTCCAACCAACATACATATACATTATTGTAAAACAGTAATACAATTATATATCAAAGGCTAATTTCATATTAATGATTTCTGCTCTAAGGGATATCTCTGTTTGGTCGTTATTAAACTCAATATTTAAGTGTTTCATGTATTATTGAAGATCAAGTTCGTCAATGGCTGAAATTGGAGACCTGGGGGAGGGGAGGTAGATTTGAAGAAGAGAAATCCGAAAATCCAAATTGTTCCCGATATTATGAGTCGGGTCGAAAAAATGTATAGGACCAATCTTGATGCAAAGTTGATTGCGTATAATTGCTTTTTCTATTCATTTTTTTCACACTGAAATATTAACTGAGAAATTGGCATGTTTAGGTTATCAGCTTTCATTAAACCCCAGCTCCTGCTCACCTCACGTTAACAATAAGCTTATTCCTAGCTTAAATATCAAATATTGTTTTCATCGAACCTTTTGCTATGTAATACTCATGAAAATATATTCGACGTGACGTCATGAATGGATCCCTGAATATTTACAGGATTGATAGAAACCATGCTCAATCTAAATCGAATCAGCATGGTTTCTATCAATCCTGTAAATATTTAGGTTTCTATAAAATATATTTATTCATAACGTCACGTCGATTATATTATTTTCATGTGGTAAAGCTGAAATTATGTAAATTATTGTAATCTGGCCTGAAGGTTTAGAGGGGGTAAAATTTAAAAGTCCAAATATATACGTTTCTTTGAGCTGGATCGAATAATGTTAATAATCAACGTTGTTGCCTAATCATTTCATTCCCTTGTCATTTCATTGTAATATATACTTTTTCTGTAATTAGAATATGAAGCCATTTATATGTGCTGCTTGTTTTCAGTCTTCATTTCACCCTGTTATAGAATCTCTTTGTGTATATTATAACATCTCTGTTATAGAATCTCTTTGAGTATATTATAACATCTCTGTTATAGGATCTCTTTGTTATAAGATCTCTTATTAGGTTAGTTTATAACCTTAAAACATACCCCTACTCCTACTAATGAAAGCTAGCTCCTACAGCCGTTGGCCCCACAATCTCCATTTCCATAATACAACAGGCAAATAGCAACCATCCTGTTTATAGGATTATCAAAGGAAAGAACATGTCCTCAAATGACACTGGAGCATCCCAGTCCATAATTAGGCGTGATTTGGTGAAAGGGGTAGTCGTACCGTTAAACAATGTACGACTGCGCACTGCTACTGGGGATTCAGCTATGAAAGAGCTAAGGTTAGAGCTGATCATGTATTTACTGTCGCTAACATAGCGGTGGATGAAGTAATAATCGGTGAAGAGTTTACATATCTCACGTATTTCGTCGTCCACCTTCCTTTCTAGGTTAGACATTTTCTCTTCAACATTATTCTTGATGCCGCAGAGTTTTTCATCAAACTCGCTGACTCCCAGTTCTAAGGCACCCACTCATTTGCCCAAGACCTCAGATATTTCATGGAGCTCTTGGTTTGTTGAGCTAGAAACTTCTTGGCGTAGCCATAGAAATGAGAGTCAGCGATTTTGATCGGCATTAAGAATAATGCTGAAGATAAAATGTTTAAACTAGAAAGGAAGGTGGACGAAGAACAGGTCTGGTAGATAAAGGCCACCGCTGTTGATCATAGCGTACAATTTAATGTCATCAAGTTCCAATTTGAGACATTGGCCATTAAAAATGGTTCGAATAATCAAGAAAAAGCGATAGAACTAATTCTGATACACACGAGAACAGTAGCAGAAATCCTAGAAAGTTTACCGTCTGCTTGCAGGAATAATAGTTGATGACATGATAATGGCATTACCGCTTAAGTACGGTGGTCAACAAAAGCGAGAGATTTACAGGATTGGGTTACAGGGCGGAATGCAGAAGCTTAATGAGACGCTGCAAGAATTCGCCATGGAAACTGCTGCTGACTTGCCCAGGTGAAAATCATCTGTTTCAGGACCATGTGAAGAATTTGTGAGTGGCATACGGGTCCAGATGTTAAATATACGGTGTTCGCTATGCAGAAATGGTCCATTGATGAAACGATCTCTTACGCGTTGGCACAGAAGCACCACTAAGGCATATCTAATGCATAAGTCTACAAGGTGCGTCGTCTTGAGGCTGATACACAAAATTGCAGCGTGGTTGACATAAAAGTGGTGGTCACTACTACTGGAGGAGCAAAGGAATAGATCACGGGCCCAATGCTGCAACTGCGGTAAGGACGGGAAACACAATTACGCTGATTCCCTTTCAATGCAACGTAGAATGCAAGCATTTTACAAAAACCGAGAAACAGGAATGCGTCATTGATGGGCGACTTATCCATATTGTCTCAGGATAAGACTGGTCGATGGCGCAGAAAGATAACCCTATTCTGGCGAAGATTATTTTGGCTAATTTGTATAAATGTTGTTACACACATTCTTTCTCTATCTTAAATATTAACCGGCACATTTGCATTGGTTTTATTTTAAGCCTTCAATAAACCCCACTTATTTATTGCTCGTTATGAATACCGTTTTATTTCAAGCTGAAATACCAAATATTATATTCAACAAATCATTTCTAGATGAGATACATGCATGTATTGTCTGATGACCACCCCCCCCCCTCGTCGTTTGTTTTTGGATTACTAAAATTAGAGGGATTGAGATGAAAATTATTCCAGTACATTATAAGTTGTAGCACTAGAAATGGTAGATAATCGTTGACAAGAAGGACGAAAAAGAAGTTACGTGAGGGGTGGTTCCTTGTTTTTCAGAACAAGAGGTTTTCAAGGATACACAGCTGCTTACCTTGAAGATGTTAAACTTTTATTACCGTACATCAGGGAAGAGGATAGTAGCTTGGAAAATACCTCGCCAAAAAATTCTAACGCTTGAGTTATGTGTAAATGTGAGTGTAGATTAAGTACTATTATTATGCTATCTTATAATGTCGCTGGGATCTATAACTGGTGGACATTTAGATGAAGACCGAGAGGCCTTTGCTAAATCTAGAAAGCTGAAAATTAATCCATTCTTGGATACCGATCCAATTCTTTATGGTGTGGCCCACACGGTAGAAGACGTGCCATTCCCACTACTGGAAAGTGGAAAGAAATGTACGGGATGAATGAGAATGAAGATCGAGTTTACTTCACGAATGATGCTAAAAAATTAGAAGAAATTCTCTGTGACATAGTCACTTTCAGAGACCACAAGAAATGAATTGAACCAGTTCACGTTATGATTGCACGTGTTTATGCTGGTTCGTGGAAAAGAAATGGACACAGTTTAAAAATTCAAATAAATTGTTATCAAAGTGGGAGTTGTAGGTCGGAAATGCAGGATAAGTCTATTCTCTTGTTACAGATTGGGACTTCATTTATTGAGTGCAATCAATTTTTACTAAGTGCGTTGTATAAATTTGACTTAATTCAATGGTTAAATTCTGATTATTTATCTCAATTATCTACAATGGAAGATGATGCTGTTACACTAACTTCAATCTTAACGGTAGAATGTTGTTTGTTGTTGTTGTTGTTAACAGTAATCGAAGAGACTACTACCGTCGATCACAAGATTATTTTGCAGAAACTAGAAAACCTTCTAGACTTTTCCAGAAGTAGGTGATGAGAGTCGAGGAACGTCTACCAACCAATAATTCCTATAAACTTCAAATAGAACAAGTTATAGATTCAGCTGCAATATTTCAGAAGACTAATAGCTCGGAAAGGTATCTTTCTGAAGATGAGCAAAGAGTCCAGAGTAAACCCTTACATGGGAAAGAATTCCGTGAGAGACGATGTTTACCAAAACTAAACGTGCATTTCCAGTCTATTTCATGTCTACTTCATTCTGACATCATACCTCAACATTATGTGTACAGTTCCTGTTAGAAGTAAATCTCCAACATCAGTTAGTGGTCTCGAACGGGCAACTTCGAAAACTTAAATTTTTAATTGGTTTTTCCCTTGAAGAATAACAGTGCAACTGTATTATAAAATTTACTACTGTAGTAAATGATTGGAAGCTTAATGCATTTAGAAAAATTGGCTGCTTCTACAGTTGTTTCTATCTAAAATCTAATTAATTTTCTATTAAAAAGGTATTTATTCTATAGAAATGACTGGAAATGGTTGCCAAGAAACTCCAAATTTAGACACTAAGCCTGCAGTGCACAGCGGGGAATGTGAAGGGTCTGCAAGGTTGAGTGTCAATAGTGATGCTCTTCATCATGCATTACAAGAAGGTTATAGTCCTAAATTAGGCCCTGAACCACCAACAATAATGCCTCTTTCTTCGAACAATAGTTTTATTGAATTACAAAGAAGTTTTGTTACAAACATTGAGGCAGTCTTATTATCAAAGGATTCGAGATATCGTTCCTCGTAGCTATGACCTCCTAGGCCCCAGCCTTTTTATAAATATCTTGCTGAAGGAAGTAGTAGTTTAGTGGTGAATCAAGTTGCTCTACAATTACTTACTGCTCTAAAAGACCGTAGTTGTTCCCTGGGGATGTTCTTGGACTTCTTAAGGAATTACCCAATCCACTTGAAGAAGATGGAGGACCAGAAGCAAGATACAGAGCAGTTAAAATATATATTTTGTGCAGACGTTATTCTATATTGACTAATTATATATATTTAAGTGCTGTTGAGCGAAGAATGATTCATCATCCAACCTCTGTGATTTGAATCCCACAATGAGGCGAGACTACTACCGTCGATCACAAGATTATTTTGCAGAAACTAGAAAACTTTCTAGACTTTTCCAGAAGTAGGTGATGAGAGTCGAGGAACGTCTACCAGGTGCTGTAAACCATGAGCAAAGAATATTAGAAAACCGCTGACAAGTCTACTGCCTCTTCTTCGAGCTGAGAAGTAGCTCCCCATCAGTTCGCTACTTGGGAGGGAGGATGTTTGCCGCTACGATGGATCAGCGGTCAAGCCTTCTATTTAATTTAGTATTATTATTGTTTCTTTTTTTTTTAAATGATCATTATTAGTTAGTGAATCATTTTTAGTTTTAAATAAAGTCCGCTAGTGAATTATAACATAAAATTGGTTACTGATACAATCTTAACAATATGTGTCTAGGTTTGTGATAAAATTGGTTACGGATACAATTTTATCAAATAATGAATAACACCTGGAATGTATTAGTCAGGAATTCTTAGGAGTAGATATAAACTGGATTAAATAAAAAGGCAGTATAGAGAAAAAAATAGATTAGAAAACTTAAGGTTACAGTTTGTTCAAAATATGATGATTAAAGCAAGCCATTCCAAGTTCCACTGTAACTACAAACATCTCAATTTAACTTTAGAAAATAATACCTACATTAGTAACAAGAACAGCATGCATTTCATAAGCCTGAATTACTCTGTGTGTAAAACTAAAAATTTATGGGTAGGCTCTCTATTGCGTTATGAATGAGTTAAAGAATTAGAGGACAAATTTTTTGTTTTTCCATAATTAAGTCACAATGATTATATTTTATTTTTGAACGGTAAAGATTGGCAGGCATTGCATAAGTATTTGTGTGTCTCACAAAGGTACCGAAAATTCCTAACTGTTGAGTACAATAATAAAGATTCGTTTGCACGTTGTAAATGTATACATGTATTAAATTATGAATGGATAAGCAAAACTTAACATGCGGACTACATAGTCCAAGTTGTGTACGTTGGGATGTATATTTTAGAAAAAAATATTTTTTTCTTTTATTATTTAAAAAGTTCATTTAAAATGTTCTAAATAAAAATGCGTTATTATTAAATTTGTATCGTTCAGCTCTGAGAGGTAGAGTGACCTGTTTGTTTACAATACACACGCTTACCGTTATGGAGGTTATTAAAAATTGACTGAAAGATTTCTCATATTCACGGTGGTGTTAAGTGACAAAGTATGCAGATTTATCTATTGTAAGACCACGTGGGACATCTGCTTAGTTTACGACGCCCCTGCGTGACGGACATTTTTATTAAGTGCTAAATCCTGCAACATAGACGATTATTTTTTTACTCTGACCTAAATATCAAAAATGATGTAGACTAGTACGGCGGCGTCGATTCTTCCATCTTCGATGTTTTAGAAATAATTATTGCTTCTCGCAGTCTTCTGACATGCTATTGTCAATGCATATGCTCAAATCACGTGACCAATCTTTCCCCACTGTTTTCTCCTACATATTTCGTTAGAAAAGCAGGAATATCGTCGGAGGTGAATTATTATTTTTTTATGGTTAACATTAATTAATGAATCTCCAATCTATTGGCGTCTCATTGAGCCGCTCATTGGGACGGAGTTACGACTGGGAGTAATTGAGGATAAACAAGTAAGACAATTTGTTCTGTTTCATTAAGAGAGAGTGAGAGAGATAGAGAAAATGAGAAAGGGGAGGGAGAGATATAGTAAATAAGAGTATTATAGGATATTGGGGGAGTGAGGAGCTACTGCCGGAGGGAAGCACAACTCCGAGGGGAACCATAATTAAATAGCACATACACCACAATTACACCACTCACACGCATCCTATACGATAGGTTTTATACAGGCACAACTCTTTAGTCATCCACTAACGCATTATTATTTCTTATAGTGAAGAAAAAATCCTTTAACTAAAAAATTAAGATATAAAGAAAATTAATTAATTTAATCGTCGATGAAGTTTCCTCAAGAAATATTAAGAGTAACTGTAGCAAAAACTAAATCTTATTTAATGGCAATCTGTGGATTCTGCAGGACACAAATTATAATTGGTATGATGGTTGGTTTTATACGATTTATTTTATATTAAATGTTTGGATAAATGAGGTATTCTTCCGTACTAATCTGCAGGAGAATAAATTAGAAAAAAAAAATATAAATATATAAAATATATATAAAAAATAAGATTGAGGTTTTCTAAGGTCATTAAGAATGAAATTATTCTAAAAAAATTGGCTTGAAACAATATTTTTCCGCATTCGAACTTAGAACAGAAATCAGTTCTGGAATTAAGGAGATTGAGAGATTAATTATTGATTTTCCTTCTGAATTCGTACATACTCATGTCTAATTAATTTTGTTTAATCATAATTTTACTTCACAAAATATTTCATTTTTCAGATTTCAACAGAATGATCTGTTTATGCACCTCGTGAGTTTCTTTTTAGCAGGTTTCCCTTAAATGAAATCAGCTACTGAGGTTGTACTCAAGACGTAATTAAAGATTTCCTCAAATATTTAATTTTATATATATATGCGTCTGTTAGCCGTGGAAGGTTTTGTTTGATCGGTACTAAATGCCCTATATGAGTGTTTAAAGCCTGTAAAACTAAAGGTGAAGTTCGTTAACGGCTGAAATCAGACTGGGGTGGGGGGTTTAGAGGGGAGGTATTTTTAAAAATCGAAATATCTTCTTTATTATTTTTCGTCTCGAAAAGTCTTGCTAAACTATTGATGGTGTACAATTGTTATTCTATGAATTGTTTTGTAACTCAAGTATTAAGCGAGTTATTCTCACCTTCTTGTTTTCAGTAACCCTCCCCCCCTTCATCGTTTTTTAAATATGTATATTGACAACAAATGTGTTATACCGGCACGTGGGATTGGCTTAGTTTCCGTAGCTCATGCGTGGCGGACTTTTTTAGAATTACATATGGTACTTTTGGGCCTTTAACAATCTGTCTATGCTAGAGTTGCCCGGATTAGTATTCTATAATTCATCACTTTGATGAACTCCAAAGTGACGTAAAAAATCTCCACCAATGTGCGCTACATCATTATATCCAACATAAAAGGTTATTTTTCCTTCCAAGGTATGAATACTACCCAATATATACCATCATAACATTCATTACAATGTTTTGATGGTATATATTGTGAGAAATAAAATACTCTAATTAGAAGTTAAACTAACATAGAACTTAAACTGAAATATTGAAATTTATTTTATTTCTGACCGTTTTTGCCTTTATAATTTTATATATCACCATGGCCATTTACATTACATTAATGAAATATGTAATAAAGCACCCAGGTGTCTAACCTGGAAATGTAGTTGTATTATATTTATTTATTAATTAACGTCCACTTTTATGCAACTAAGGCTAACTGGGGCAGGTTATTATTTTTAGTTGTGTTATATCCCTGACGGAAACATGCCTGTTCTTTTGATGTAATAGAATAAAATACAATAATTTAAAAAAATTAATGCTCCCTAGGAAAAATCAATAATAAAAAAACTAAATTGACTCAAGAATTGAAACCTGCTTAATGCTGCGAAATACAATGATAATCGAATCGATATCGACCACCAAATAATCAATTCTCCAGCACCAACACAAATTTTACCGAAGCGATAGGTGGGGAGTACAATATTTAAAAATATAAATTAAATATTTAAATTTACTAAATGCAAATACTGAATAAATAAAGACCAGATACTTTCTCCGGAATTTGCTCCGATTTCGCTTTGTAAAATTGGTCACCTTCACAATTAATTTTATAGATATCTTCTGTATTTAATCGTACTATTTTTAATTTTGTTTTCGTATTTCCGTGAGATCTTTCCTATTTCTCTATTTAAATGAAATATACCTGTCTTCCGTTGTTGTACATTTATTTGCTGAGGTACTTTTGGCCATACTCTGGCCAATAATATGTTAATTGGAAAGTTTTTTAGTAACTTTCCAATTAACATATTATTGGCCAGAGTATGGCCAAAAGTACCTTAGCAAATAAATGTACAACAACGAAAGACAGGTATATTTCATTTAAATAGAAAAATAGGAAAGATCTCAAGGAATTACGAAAACAAAATTAAAAATAGTACGATTAAATACAGAAGATATCTATAAAATTAATTGTGAAGGTGACCAATTTTACAAAGCGAAATCGGAGCAAATTCTCAAAAATAGAATACAATAGTTGGTTATTTAAGTGATTCATTTGGTTAATTGTTCGCCAAGGAAAGGATCTGGTCTTTATTTATTCAGTATTTGTATTTAGTAAATTTAAATATTTAATTTATATTTTTAAATATTGTACTCCCCACCTATCGTTTCGGTAAAATTTGTGTTGGTGCTGGAGAATCGATTATTTGGTGGTCGATATCGATTCTGATCGACATGACCGGTCTCGATCCGGTCATAGGGCACTTGGATCTTGTCGTCGAAGCTCGTATAACTTTCACCGGCACTAGGGAGATATTTGAGATGTGTCATATCCATTCTTAGATGCCTACACATATTAGCTGTGGTTACCCAGGAATAGGAACCTCCAACGTGTTCCATGGAGCAGATCTCCTATTAAGGAAGTCGACACATCAGTCACGTAAGTACCACCTTTTAATTGTTTTTCCAATCACTTGGTGTTAAAACTTAATAGTTTTTGCCCAGATCCTCTCCTTTACAGATTAATACGTCTACTTAAAAACCAGACATTCTGTCGGGAGATAAAGCCCACCTTAGGGTATATGTTACATTTATTTGTCGCCAGTTTTTCTGTGCCAGAATTATCCAATAGCAGTTTAAGCAGAAGTCCAATGCAGAAGGTAAAACCTTTCTTACTGGGTACGTTTACCCGGGGATGCAAATTTAACTTAATGGTCATTGAGAAAGAAAACAAAACTAAGTGGAAAATATTCATATAATTGAAAGTAGTCAATACCAAAACCGAGATAAGGTATTTGGATAATATATTATTCAGTATTAACGACGTAGAACGATGCCTGTTCTAAATAACGGGTCGTAAATTTTTGTCCTTGATTTATCCGGAAATCGATTTGATACATGTGAAAAAGATCAGGTGATTAGAAGAAATGTGCCATCATAGTTTTCATGAGTCATAGAGTGACTTCCCCGGCGGAAGGTTGTCCCTGCGACGCAAAGAGCAACTGTTCTGTTTTTAGTTATAAGCTCGTCTATAGGAACCGATGGATGTGTAAAACGTGTAGAGCTTTTATAAATAAATGCATCAGGAATACATGAATAACCTTGAATTTGAATGACTTTCTTCCCTTTCACCAAAGTGAGCCTAAGTTTTAGACACAGCAAGTCTTAGGCAGCCTAAGTTTTTAGAAAAATAGCCTGCTTGACGGGCTTCTTATTCTTTGTAACAAGTAATGTGGACATCATAGATCTAAAAACTACTTAATATTGATGCTCCATAGAGATCTTCTTTTTAATTTATAACTACGTCTGAATTATTTCAGTGAATTTTAATACCAAGTTTACCACCCAGGAATTGAATTATGACATTATCCCTGTTAGCTTTGCAAGCCTATAAATTAAATATAGTTTTACCATTACTACTGCAAAGGATTTATTTATTCCATTTAATTTACGACCCATTTTGACTTAATTTAAATTTCATAGTACCTTTTCCTTAATATATTAGCATTTAGAGAAGGTTATAAACATAGTGGACAGTCAGATAAAAGAGATATGCGACGGATGTTGTGATAAGAACAGTATGAAATCCACTCTCCTCGCCTCTCATCCGTACAGAACAAATTTTGTCACATTTCCTTTGATTTAATATAATACCTGTTATACTCTAGCTAATTTAACACTTATTAAAATCTGTTGCATTTTTCACCCCGCAAGTATTTTGAAAACACTTTAAGCCCCGCACAGCACTCTCTAAACGACGTAAACTTTGTTTCATTCGTTTTAGCAGACACTTTTTAAGGGAAATCGGCTTTTAAGGTTGTACTCATTTCGCGAATTATCGAAGAAGAAAAAAACATATATATATATATATATATATATATATATATATATATATATATATATATATATATATGCCACCAGCCAGCACAAATCCAGATATATATATATATATATATATATATATATATATATATGTCTGTTAAAACACACACATATATATATATATATATATATATATATATATATATGTATATATAGGGTGTGTTATTCTTCTCGGTGTTGTGGGGAATGTTGGTGAAATAAATCTTAGTTTATGCCGATATTTACAGCCCTGAAGAAGGGAAAATAAAGATTCTCGAAATATCGGCATAAACTAAGATTTATTTCACCAACACTGACCAAAACTCCGAGAAGAATAACACACCCTATATAAATACAACCTGGTCGAAAACATCAGCACAATTATAATATATATATATATATATTTATATATACATATACATATATTCTATACATGATTGAATTTGATGTATCTCAAATATTAAAGAATATAATTGCATTTTTTAGTATTCCATTCCAGTCATATTAACAGTAAACTGATGTATCATGAAACTTTCTATTTCAAAGCTTAAATATAAAATATAGTTTTCATTGCTCTTTTATTATGTGAGAGAAATGTTCGGTTTGACGCCATTAATTAAGATTTTACGTTCCATAATACATGTTTTTTTTTTTCGTGAGTACCATACTACACTGTCAACTGTTAGTTCAAATATAAAGATTTAATTGATAAAGATTATATCTACTAATCGCTGAAGTCGGACCAGAAATTGGAGAGTTTAGAGGTTGTGGAAATTCGCAAATTCAAAATATTTCCGTTACCATTAGTACGATCGAAAAATATTGTAGTACCAATCTTGTTAAACTATTGATGCTCTATAACTATTCTTGGACTCTCAGCTAAAATATTACGGAATTATTTGTACTTTCTTATTTTCAGTCTTCATTAAATATTCACATCTACTAATTTATATACATAATGTGGGATGTGAAGATATGAGTAGTGTGATTTTAATTTTAATTTTAATATTGCAACAATTACTTTATTTCATGACATAATTCTTGATTGTTTAGACATACTTCGTTGATTATTCCCTTAATATGTTAAAATTTATTTTTTAATATCATTATTTGCAATTTATATTTTTGAAATGATTTTTTTCAGTTTCCATGACTTTACTAAATGATTGATAATATAAAGTAAATTATATAATTTTATATCTCTTCATGTTTTCTGAAAATAGATCACTTCCGAATTCTGCTGTAAACTGGATGGTCTCCCGACATACCAGCTCGTGCGTAACACCTATTTAAGGCCAAACAAATTAATTAATTTTGTTTTATAATTTCATTATAATGATTTAATTTTTAATTTAACGTTAAACCAATTATTAAATGTTTGACTGGAATGATCGGGTTTATTTATTCGTCAGTTGATTGAAGATTGTGATTGAATGTGAACTGAGGTTATCGATTATTTGAGATTTCCTTCCATTATGAGGTGCGACAGTGGATGTTGTATTTTCGGGGATAAAATCATATCGTAAAATATTAAGTAGTAATTTATTTTAAACTGCTCTATTCCTAAGGTAGTGTATTTGAAAATAGTCATATCGGCTATAGCTCTACAGATTTACTCTTGATGACGTAAGTATTCTGAAAACTGAAAGGGTTTTTAATATTCATCCCGGAAATCTTCTTTTTTTTTTTTATTGTTTATTATGATTAAATGTCAGGTTAATACATTTCAATGGAATGTATTTGTTATGTATAAAATACAAGTTCAACAAATACACACTCTTTTTAAAAAAAACTGTAATTGTAAGTCTATTTAAATATATATCTTTGGAGAGAGTTAGTTGGGAAGGCGCCACCTCCCATACAAAGAAAGATCTTGTTGGATCTGCCTGGACACACCAAAATTATGCAGTGCATTTTGATGTAATTCCCTCATGAAAAGGAATGAACCATAATACATATTAAAGTGTAAAGGATGCCGTAAAAGGGTTTCTCCCAACACACGGGTGAACAATTAAGTTTTCCCAAAAGTGAAGCTTATTTTAAATTATAATAACAACAAGAACGTATGATGACAACAATACAAATTATAGTTCATTGCTGGATTCTCTAAACAATATTTCAAGAGTATGTGGTGACGCGAATAATCCCATTACACATAAAAAGAATAACAACATTTTAAGAAATCCTAAACTTAGAGAGGCTTTTACCGAAAAGGGTTCTGTTATTGGCTATTTGAGGTTAGTTCTCAGTTTGATTGGGAAGAAGGGATGCTAAAAGTACTACAACTGGATTACTCCGAAATTGATCTACAAGTTATCTCTTCATAGGTTTCCAACCGGAAAGTGTACAGAGCTTAAATGTTTTTAAAATAAATTGTGAGGAGCCACAAAAAAGTGTTTCTGATTAACCTGTCATCACCACCAGCTAAAAATAAAAATGACTAAATGTTTTTGGTGGCATACCAATTATTGGGTAAAATTCCATGCCTGCCAAATAGGCTTATCAAATTAGTAGGCATGAATCTAAAACGAATTTCTTGTTACATCAAAACCGGAGGTTAACTGGAGTTTACTATTTATTGGCTTTGGTCAAGGGACCCTTCATCACCTGCACTCTATCATGACCCCTCCCAGGAACTGTCAATGGGAAAAGGCTACAGGTCTAGCCAGTGATTTCGTTGTTACTCATCCCATTGTTTAATACATTTTGATCTAATAATTCAGTCACATGTTAGAAAGCATGAAAGGTAAAAAATGCTACTTTTGTTCCTGGTATTTAAGTTGAATTATCTTAAGATCTGGGTGTTGACATAAATTAATGTCGATTCACACAATACATAACGTAGCATCACGGACCGGCAACGTCATGTCAAAATATTCTATTTTGAATGGTAATGTTCACACTGGCCGTCTACGTAATGGGCGTTGAGATTTCACGAAAATTATACTCAAGCTTGTCCTTACCTCATCCGATCGCATAGTGTGAATGTAGAATCGATCCGTCACATTCAACTTAGCTTGCCAATTTAAGTACATACTAGTCTCTATTCATGAAAATGGCATGATCTTCTTATTCGTTAAATAATGTATAGCATTATTTATAACAAGCATTCTTTTGGGGGAATATTTTTCGTTATAGTTTAGTCATAGCTTCAGTTTTCAGGTTTTTTGCAGTGGTCACCCCTTCATCTAAAACTAATGTTGTCCATGATAAATCTTCAGTTGCAAATTTCGGAATTTGGAGGAAGGGAACTGGCACTTCTGAATAATAATGGAACCGATTAGAGACAAATTTATAACGCTCCTTTGCCGTTTCATCTCCGTGTATTGTGAAAGTCCACAGCTTTAACGTGACGCCGATGGTTCGTTGACATCATACATTCTGATGTATAGACTAATCTAAAATGACTGTTTAAAAATATCCCAACAGAGTTTATTATTATTGTTTGCTCTAACACAGTAGAATGAATTTTTGAAATAATAGCATGATTTCCCTTCTACCTCATTATTCTTAAGTTACTATTATACATAATAAATAAATGGCAAAATACATAAAATAACACGAGCGGATAAACGAGCATTAGGATCATTCTCAACAATTACTACAATCCTCTGTACTGCCTTTATACAGTAAAGCGACTTTTCGGATTCTGGAACTTATTTTTCAAAATTTTATATAAATACTAATTCATGTATTTATCAAACATCAAGCGAAGAAGGTTGGCCAATAAATGTTGCTCTTATATCTTAAATATTGTTTAACATTTAATATAAAATAGCAAAATGGTTGAGTTTCTCCACCGGAATGAGGGTCCAAGTTACCAAGAATGAAACCGTTGTAAAGTTTTTAACTTTAAGCGAGTTGAGTATTTTCAGCCTCTCTCACCATCATTTTTTATAATCGTTCCACATGATTTCCAATCATCAAATCATGAAAATCATGTTTACAGTTCCTTACTTATGGGGAAATAGAAAAGACGTAGATGGCGCAATCTATGAGTATTTTCAACACTTGAGAAGTTTGCCTGATCTTTGACTAACGGTTTTAATTGTTGTTTTCTTGAAATGTTCCATTAGTTTTTAAAAAGAATAGATTCTTTTTTTTTCTATATATTCTTACACCTCTGGTTTTCCAGAATTTAATCTACTTGAAATCATTTTTTATGACTGCCGGGTCAGAGTTGTGCCCTCGACTGTAAGGAAAATCAAGGAGCTCTTGTTGTTTCTAGATTGGTATTATGTGTGTTAGCTGAGACGTCGCCATACGCCCACTTATGACGTAAATCACTAATAATTACAACTTTGCCTTTTGTTGGAGTTAAACACATTAGTTAAGTATTTTATTTTAACATAAGAATATTTATATTTGGTCTCAAAGTGTTTTGTTGAAAATTAATGTAACACCGAGTCGAATATTAATTTGATGCCATCTCAATGGTATCAAGTCTCACATAAACTTAAAATGATGGCACTTTACTTGCTCAAAGGTTGTTTAATTTATTATTTCTTACCAACTCTCAGCAGAACCCTGACGTTACAGATTGAAATAACTTAAACCGAGTTTAAGGCATTGCGGATTTAAGAAAGAGTGAAATGCTTAAAAAATCCTTTTTAAAATATACATTTCTGAATTTTTGGATCAAAAATGAAGGCGTATGACCAGGAGTAATTGGTAATTTTCTATCAATGTGCATGTTAACATATACCTGTTTTTATTAGTAAATTACTTAACAATACCTTGTAGTTCAGAGATTATACCTTATAGAATGCCTTTTACTACCTAAACTATACATAAGCTATAGCAATGACTTATAGAATATAGAAGCTTGCAAAGGTTTGTATAATTATCATCTATAGTTTAGAGAATAATAACCAGCAATGTCAGTGAACTTTCGAAACGTATATCATATTCATAGCACTAAATTTAAGCCGTCCTCTCGTTCTTGCCTCTTGGTGGAGTGAATCATGAACAGGAATAAGTGAACTTGACTGGGGTGGTATATAGACCTCTGATTGTATGGCACTTATGTTAATCATTTTCATAATTGACTTATGGCTGTTCTCACTTCCTAGTCTACTACATTGCATTCTACCGCCGCTGCTTGCTACATATATAATCTAATAACTAAAATTTAAATAGTAGTAACGCATTATCACAAGCATATGACAATAATTGTCCAGTCTCTAACGGTTTTAATCACAAGTGAAGCCTATTAATCCAATTTATCTGAGAATAATAATTTAATTGATATGTTTCTAGTTTTGATCACTTGTATTAGGTACATACACTTGTAACTGAGTTATATTAAAAAGATGCTTGCTTTGAAGTCTCAATTATCTATTTTCTAGTTTTCTATGTATGTATTATATGTATTTATATGTCTTACATCTAGTTTTGTTGTCTAACAACAACTCAGGTGTAAGGTACATTTTTAACATTATCTTTTTGATTGAAATTATTTATTCCCAAAATAGATTAAAAAGTGCAAAATTTTATGTTCAGCCCAAAACTTTACTTCCTTCTACGGAAACTTTCGACAATTCGATTTTCACATTTCAAGAGAATTGTCTATTCTTAGCCTCCCTCCTTAAATCCATCTAGAGCTTCAGCGTGGCCACTGCACGTCAGTTGCATACTACAACTGTCGCATAACTCAAAAACGACTAGACTCAGTGTGTTGAAATATTTTGGTCGGCTGTAACTTCTATATGAATGCCGTGAACGGGGAAGAGGCGGGGTATAGAGGAGGGCGATAATAAAAAATTAAATTTAAATCTCTACCGAAATTAAAAAATCTCTACTTAATATACAAACAGTGGGTTTTCGTAGGACCTATTTTAGTTTATCATTAAAAAAAATTCTATAAATCATCACTTTCTGATGTGTTGCGTTGGAATGGATTTATCGTATATCAAAAGAAATAATTTCAAATGAAGTGCATCGAAATGTTTTATACATTTATATTAATAGTATTAAACGGAAGTCGTATGGCTTCCATAACAGATTTATTTTCGGTAGCCGCCATGATTCGTCACAAGTGTAAATGCTCGCTATACCATCTGTTGGAGGACATTTTAAGATGAGCACGGTGGGCACAGCCAATGCATAGGAGCGAACTGTACAGGGTGTGGGCTCCCTATAGACTATGTAAATAGTCGCGGTATTTTTAGTCCAGTCACGTGGCCTCTGACGTGCGAACCCCCTCCTCTCTCGCTCTCTCTCACTCTTTCATTCTAATAGGACTTTTACTGTCTTCATTTAACACTAAAGGCGCTTGGAGCCACTCCAACTTCGGCTCGGCTCCCTTTCAGTTTCCAAGTACTCTACTGTAGACAAACTAAAGCAACTCTATTTAACAAATTATGACATACACAATTATAACGCTTACTAAATAATGTGCTTATGAGGTCACCGTCCTCCGACCGAGTCTATTCACCGTACAACCCAAATGTTCTGTCAATCTGGTCCTATCAGACTTAATTCTCAAATTGATTTCTGCATTCATAGTTTAATAACACCGTTTTCTGGCTATGAGCAGATATAAGTAGGATCAGAATAATAAAAGATCTTTACTTACTACCAGAGTCTTCATTTATTAAAATAGCACACAATTCGCTTAAACGCAGTACAAAGGCGAAGCTTAAATTCAGGAATGAATTTATTTTTCAGTGTCAATTGAACATAATCCTCGTTATTGTTGATTTCGCCGGAAATTACAACCCAATCAAGTGTCTCTTATACAACATCGATAGATTAAATACTAAAATTCATTTAAATTATAATAATTTAATAATCAAAAAGTTTTTATATACCAAATCACAACCAAAAAATGGCATTATCTATCCTTATGTGATTTGGTTGTCGGTCACTTAGGCTTAAATAATAATAATAATATATACTACTTTAGTTTTACGACGTTTTGATGCAATTTATTACCTATGTCAAACATTTTGGATTACAACAGTGAAAATAAAGTTAATGATGTTTTCTGTTTCTTATCAAAAGTTTACGAAAGTTAACAGTATAAAAGAAAGAATTTTATTAGGGGGTGCTTAAACAATAATAATCGGCAAATTATTTATTATACGCAATTATACTTATTAGTATTCTTGTTGTCATAAATCTTAGAGAAGAATTATGTTAGTTTGATAAGTCATAAAACTGATCTTTATTTAGACATTAAAAAAGAATGAATTATTCTACATTTACATTAAATTATGATCTATTGAATTAAGTATTATAATTATTTAGGTTAATATTTATATTCTATTACATGCCAATGTACATGCTGTTCATTTGTAATTTAGAAATTATTATTTTTTTATTTACACATTTTTTAAAAAGTTATAATATATTAATAATCAAACTAACAATAATTGGCCAGACTCTTGGCAACATGTTTGTAAACATACGCCAATAAAATATTTATCTATCTATCTATTACCTTTGTCAAGCCAAACTGAATGTTGTACAAGATCTGTATACTGCAATTGACCCAAATGGTAAAAGAAATGTCCATAATATAAAGTTTGTATCTAAAATTTGTACACCATTCACAGTGGCGGCTCGTGGCTAAAATTAGTGGGGGTGCTGCTCCAGAAAATGTTTAGCCTTTGTTTTACAATTGTGCAAAAGGAAACAAACTTATAAAAAGAAAATTTATTCAGAAACTTAATAAAATCCTAAAAGAACAAAATCAAATATTTTTTACTTACTTTAACCTAAATTGTTAAAGTTCAAGCATATCTATTCATTTAAAAATGAAATCCATTCTTCTTGTTTTAATTTGCGTGAAAAGATCAATAACTTTCTCCTTGATCTCTGGATGACAAATGTGGAATTTTTTCTCCATTGAAAGCACTGCAAGCGCATTTAGTCTCCGAATTCATAGTGCTCCTTAGAAAAGTTTTTATTCTTTTCAATGTTGAAAAGCAACGTTCTGTCTCTGATGTAGTCATAGGAATTGTCAAGAGGATTTTTATCATTTTCGTAATTTCACTAAAAACATCATCTAGATTATTTTCCAATAAATAATTTCAGCAGCTCAATTAATTTTCAATATTCATGAATATCAGACCTACAATAGAATACTTTTAGTTCAGTTTCAAGCTTTTCTTTGTCGATCATGGGATATGCTTCAGTGGTCAGCAATATCTCTTTTGTTGGATGTTCATTCTTAAAACTAGTGAAGCAATTCATGTTGAACAATTTAGCAGCTACTAAGTGTTTAGTGGAAGAATATCAGTCCATTATATCAACACATATACAGTCACACACAGCGGTCATCACTAAGAATATTCAAAAATTGTATCTCATTAATTTAAAATAAATCAATTAAATTTTCCACATTTAGAAATTAATTTGAGATATTATTTTCTTTTTTTATTTGGCATTCTAGAGCTCAGCGATCCTCTTCCATCCTCGGTATGGGATTGTTACGAAGTTAGTGTTAAATTGAATTACAACCCACGTTCACCAAAGATAACTTTTAATGGTTGTTACCTTCAGTAGCCTGATAGGCCCCATTATATCCAGAACCATTGCTGACATTGTGCCCTCAGCTTGGGTCGATAAGAGCCCTTCAGAAGGATTATTTACTTACTAGACTCTCTCTACTCCACCAGGGTCTAGGCAGTAGTGCACTCTGGTGGCGAACCTCTCAACCATGTTTCTCCCTGGACAGTGAACGAACCGAAACCTATTTTCACCTTCAAATTACTGAGTGTGGTGAAAGATGGACACACTCTTTAACACGCAAATCCATAGGCGCCACCGCGAATCTTACTACCAATTATATGTGCTCATTAATAAAGTTTCTCGTCATATATGCATAAATATTTACTCATATATTTATTTATTGTTATGCCTTTTGCGTATATTAATTTTTACTATTTTCTAACA
The DNA here is from genome assembly GCA_019009955.1 of Riptortus pedestris. Lineage (NCBI taxonomy): Eukaryota > Metazoa > Arthropoda > Insecta > Hemiptera > Alydidae > Riptortus > Riptortus pedestris. Next base: position 105,094,167 of record CM032228.1, on the reverse strand, counting down.
TAAACCATTTTTTATATGTTAGTGGGCGTATGTGTGCGCACGCACGAGTGCATAGATATACATATGTATTACTAAATAAAATTCATTTCTATTTGTAAAAAGTAATGACGTTTTTAGTATAATAAATAAGTAATTAATAAAAATGAAAAATTACTATTTCAAACTACTTGGAATAGGTCTTGGTCATGAACAGGATTAAAGACATAATTTACTCATTTTGTACTTAAATACTGCCGATAATCTGCTCAGCGTCCCAATTCTCGACATTTCTAATTTGCCATTCCTGAAATTTTCTTCAGTCACAACAAAAATTAACTTAATATGTATTTTGACAAATAACTCATTAAATGAAGAGTTACTATATATAAAAAGATTCTCATAGACATTTGAAGACTATTTAGGATTTCACAGCATTGCTTGAGATTTTTCTGAACGGGCTGTCTCTAATTGTGTAGTATGTTGATACTCCAACTGAAGCCTGACTAGCCATACTGTACAACAGCAGTGTTGTTGGAAGTGAAGAATATTTTGTACTTAGAGAGAGAAAAAGACGTACTGAGTGTAGACGGAGACAATAGTCTTCGAAAGCGCTTAGGCCTGAAATAAAAATTGGTGAAGAATTGGACGTCTTTTTCTCTCTCTAAGTACACAATATTCTTCACTTCCAGCAACACTGCTGTGAAACATTATGGCTAGTCGGGCTTCAGTTGGAGTATCAACATACCACACAATTAGTGACAGCAATCTCAAGTATGGCACACTGAAGATGGAGACAATGGTTTTAGAAAGCACTTAGCGCTGAAATTAAAAACTTGTGAAGAATTGGACATTTTTTTCTCTCGCCGAATACTATTTAGGATCAATAAGTACAGCCATTTAGGCAACAGGTGCTACATTCTACTAGTGACTCTAGCCTAGCTTCCATCATCTGAATAGTGTATTCTAAAAAAAAAATAGACTTTCTGAGAACATCATTAGTCGTCAGATTACTTCAGAAAGGGTCACTTTACACTGAAAAATGAATTTGTAAAATTTTGTTACTTTTTAATTTTTAAATAATTAACCCTTTTAAATCATATTCATAGAACACACAAAAATCAAAACAACCATTTCAATAAACCAAACAAAAGTTTGAATAATGAGTGCAAAAACTAATTTATTAAAAAAAAAATTTGAAACTTGTATCTATAACTTCTATCAATCGTACGATGAAGATCTCAATAATTGGAGCCTTTATTTCAGTCGAGCACTGAAAAACACAGATATGTAACCGAAATAAGTAAAAAGGAAATCTATTAATTGAATCTAGCAATCAGTTTATTATCAGAATTGAAAATATTGAATACAATATTTATATAATTGCTCCTGATAATAACAAGTATTTTTAATTTATATTAGAAATGACAAATGTTAGTCTTGTATTTGCTGAGGCGAAAACATTATACCTTAATATTTTGCCACATGAATAGTATGATGTGAATTCCTGGTTTTTTGCGATGCAATAAATTATCAGTAAATTATAATATGGACTTACTATACTCCAATGAGCCATATATAATAATACTCCATTGGATTTTAAATTGATTAATTTTTGAAATCTGAAATTGAAGTAATAAATCCAATATTCGGTAATTTAATTTGAGTGTGTAATAAGAATGGTAAAATTGTAGATGATTTTATTGAAACGTTTGATTCACTATTTTATGTTATGATTTTATTCTTTAATTGCTTAAATTCTTCATGGTTTAATCTATATTCATCAATTAATTTATTATTATTACGTGGAGTTACTAATTGGTGAAGCTCGGATTAGAGCAGATCCTAAAACATTAGAGTGAACCTTGTAGATAATTTAAATTTGATTTTTTTCATGGCATCTGAAGGAGCATGCTATTTCTCACAAATGATAAACAGAAGACACCTTAAAAAATACAAAAAACAAATAAGATTGTTTCCCAAGTGGATGAATGTCAAGCTCATACTTTCACAGTGTACAATGTAAAGAGTAAATAAGCTTTGTACTTGACAAATTGTTGAAGGTCGATTATCTAGTAGTATATTTAATCTCTCTAGGTTTCCTCAACTCAAGCTAGTGTCAAAAATATCCCAATCTATTTAGTGTTGGAGTCACTAAGTAAATTCCTGAGTTACATTCTTTTATTACCTATACTAGTCCGTAGAATCGGAACCTGTAGATAACCCGTCCCGATTAGCCTAAGTTGCATAAAGTGGACGTTAATAAATAATAATAATATACTAGTCCGATGCCGAAGTAACTACAAAATATATATATATATATATATATATATATATAAAAATGACATGATATGGTTAGTTAATCAGATAAATAGCGATTTTTTATGTTTCTATGTTTATAGATACTTTTTAAACACAGTATAAAAAATTATAACTATTCTCGTTTTGAAAAACCTTTCTTTATAAAAATTTATCACTCTTATAAGAAAATTTTAAATTAGTGGAAATGCTCAAGAAAATATGCCTTATGAATTATTACATTCCATTGGGGATGATTGACATTTTTATTTCTTCATGTATCCATCAAAACCCCATCAGCTGACTTGATCCGTCATACTTTGTAATCTATTCTCTGACTAGCAAAGCTTCAGATATCGGATTCTCTGATATAGCTCAAGATGCATTCATTGTTGTAGTTACCTCTTAATGTTCTCTTTTCACCTGTGTTTTTCTTTTTAGATTAACCTTCAGCCATTGATTGGTTAAGTGAACTTAAATAGGTTCCGTTTTGTTGAAGAAAACATTTTTAGTAGATTTTGTGGAGGTTATGAGTTTCTTTGCATGACTGTATTTGAGAATAATTTTATCTCAGTCACTATCTCTTATCCTATCCCATTGGTTTCAATTATATATATATATATATATATATATATATATGCATATAAAAGAAGTTATGGTTTCTTACAATTTATTTGCAAAGAGTATAATGATGAAATAAGCTGGCAGAAAAGCGATTTAGTCCTGAAATAAAAAACTTATGACTGTATTTGAGAATAATTTTGTCTCAGTCACTATCTCTTATCCTATCCCCTTGGTTTCAATTATATATATATATATATATATATATATATATATATATATATATATATATATATATATATATATATATGCATATAAAAGAAGTTATGGTTTCTTACAATTTATTTGCAAAGAGTATAATGATGATATAAGCTGGCAGAAAAGCGATTAAGTGCTGAAATAAAAAACTTAAGACTGTATTTGAGAATAATTTTGTCTCAGTCATTATCTCTTATCCTCTCCCATTGGTTTCAATTATACATATAAAAGAAGTTATGGTTTCTTACAATTTATTTGCAAAGAGTATAATGATGATATAAGCTGGCAGAAAAGCGATTAAGTGCTGAAATAAAAAACTTCTGAAGAATTGGAGTTTTTTTCTCTCCAAGTACACAATATTCTTCACTTCAAACAACACTGATGTTAAGTAAATAAGCTGGATTTTAGGTGTTTTATAACTTAGTTCTTCGAAGTAAAAATTGGATGTGTAGAAGTGGGAATAAAAAAAGTACAAATATCTCACTTAATATTTGGGTTGAATAAAATATGTATAAAACAATAGAACGTCAACTTGCAACAACAATGGATATGTAACATTATTCGAAAAACTCTCGACAAAGGAAATATTTCGAATTTCCGATTCTATGTCACTCAAAAGCCCACCACTGATACTACTAATATAATCTGTAATGCCATGCAAAACACTAAACGTCGAGTATAATATTGATCAAATTGAAACTGTCGAGTCTAGAACGTAAAATAGTAATTGATGACAACACAAATAACATATTTACGTGAATTTCATATTGTAATAGGCCAATAAAAACATTATTTGGTATTTAATTATGAAATAAAATAAAAAAAAATCCATATTCTCGCTTAAAACCAGAGGTGGAGAACAACAGTTATAGAAAATTAGTATCACTTGGGCTCTTCCAAACAATTCCTCCAAGAAGTATTATTTATGTACAGTTAACAATAACGCACAACAAATTTGTTTTTATTCTAGGGTTAAATACCTCACTTTAGTTTTTTACTAAATAACGCTATTCCTTCTTCACTTCGTTCAATTATGGTATAATATTTGTTTTCAGAGTAGTTTCATATTGTACAGTGATGTGATCACATTACAGGTGGGAGAAATGCGCCGTTGGTTCAAGTAGTATTTCTTAATTAGAGACGGATTGCTCAAAGAACAACGCGAAAAAAAGCTCTTTGCTCCCTAGAACGGCAGCCACACTGTGCAGGACTTTTTAAGCCAAGCGTTCCTCAAATTTAACGGATAATGCTGCAGGGTCAGGTAATGAAGGTAGAGACTGGGGGAAGTTTCAGGGAGGGCAATTTCCTGTAAAGTGATCCCAGAAGGAGGTAGCCGACTCAATCAGGATATTCGAGAGAGGAGAAATTGATTCTGATAAGACAAAAGTAAGGAAGGGCGGTTAATTGATAAGAGATTGAGCGAGGCTTATGACAATGACCGGGGGAGGGGGGAGTAATTAGTGAAGTTAAGAGAGGCTTGTTAGAGTGGGTAATTGGAGGGAAATTCCCCGTCCCTGGTGGCTAGTGTTCCCCCTCCATGAATAAAACTCCCCCCCCCCTGCAACCCCCCCCCTTCTACAGCCCCCCTCCCCATTAAATCTGTTTGCCAGCCAACCCGCCGCTGGCCTAATTCTCGTCAAACACTGCTCTCTAATAACGGAAGTGCTAGCGGCCCCCGCAGCACCCCTTCTGTCAACAAGACTTTTTTTTTATAATCCCATTCCCATAATCGCTTTTCTGCCAGCTTATATCATCATTATACTCATTGCAAATAAATTGTCAGAAACCATAAATTCTATATAATTGAAACCAATGAGATAGGATAAGTAATGACTGAGATAAAATTATTCTCAAATACAGTCTCAAATTTGTCACTTCTTGACACAACATTGAATGGACCTTCATAAGTTGGTTGAAGAGGTTTCCTGACGGCGTCTTGAAGAATGAAGACGTGAGATGAAGTCATGAGCTCAGAGTGTATAAAAATTGTTTTCCTACAATGGTGTCGAAATGGAACGGGCCGAGTTGACGTGTTCTTGAAGTTGGGTGAGTAATGTAGGTATGTCATTTGACATTTTTGAGTCTTCGAAGAAATCAGCAGGTGTGATTGGTTCACCGTAGGCAAGATGTGCAGGTGAAACTCCAACTTCGGGTATTATGATTGAATGAAGTCCCAGGAGAATAGTTGGAAGTTTCGGTACCCAGTCCATTGTAAGTTGAGCCTTAAGAGCTGATTTCAAGGAGCGATGCCACCTTTCAATAGGTCCATTGGCAGCAGGATGGTAAGCTGTGGTCATTATGTGGTGAATGCCAAGCAAGGAAGACAAGGATGAAAACTATTGACAGTCGATTTTTCGGCCTCTGTCGGTCGTGATGAAGCGAGGAACGCCGAAACCGGATATCCATGAATGAAGAATGGAAGAAGCGATCTCTTCTGCGGTTATGCATGAGATTGGGATCAGTCCATCTTGAAAATCTGTCGATGATGGTTAGGAGGTAACGATATCCTCTTGAAGGAGGCAAAGGTCCGACAATGTCAATATTTAAGTGAGAGAATCGTTTTTGAGCAGGGGTGAAGGAACCGATTTCACTAGAGGTACGACGCTAAGTTTTACATCGTTGACAAGGTATACAAGTCTTGGCCCACAGTGTCACATCACTTTTTGGTGAAGGCCAGCAGTATCTCTCTTGAAGTAGCTTCAGTGTCGCTGAAATTCCAGGATGAATAGAGTCAAAAAGAGGTCTTCGGTAAGTCTGATTGACGAAGGGTCGAAGCTTGCCTGTCGAGGAATCACAGCTCCAGACTATTGTCCAGAGTTATCGTTTGAAAACTGAATGATGACGAATTCGATTTTCTGATGTATTCGAGCTCGTTGCATTTTTCTTGAGCTCGAGCGATGTCTGTAAGCGATACTGTTGTAGACACCACAATTTCTGTAATTCTAGAACAAACATCTGCAGAATGATTTTGGTTTCCAGGAATGTATCGGATGTCAGTCGTAAATTGGCCGATGTAATCAAGATGTCTGAGTTGTCTAGGAGTTGCTTTCTCAGGATGTTGTTCAAAGGCGTAGGTGAGAGGTTTGTGGTCCGTTAGGATGGTGAAATGACGACCTTCAAGGTAATGCTTGAAGTATTTGACTGCTTCATATGCGGCCAAAAGTTCACGGTCGTAAGTGCTATAGTTTTGTTTAGTTTTAGATAGGACTTTAGAAAAGAAACCTATAGGTTCAGGTATATATCCTCTCATCTGGTGAACAGAAGCACCAATCGCGAAATTTGATGCATCCGTTGTGAGAATGAGTGGGAGATTACTGGAAGGATGGAAGAGAAGAGTAGCATTAGATAAATCAGTTTTCAACTTAGTGAAGGAATTTATGGCAGCATCATTCCAGTCTAATTGGCTATTGTCCTTCCGTTTAGGTGCTGGAAAAGGTCATAAAGGGCTTTTTGCGTTGTAGCTGAGCTAGATAAGGATCTTCTATAGAAGTTAACAATTCCTAAGAAGCGTCTAAGTTACTCAGCTGTTTCAGGCTTTTTTTTTTTTTTTTTTTTTTTTTTTTTTTGGGGTGTCAACCATTTTGGTCATTAAAGCCAACAAGGGCTCTTTGATGGTCTACATATACCATATCGAGCAATTTCTGAAACTCTAACTTAGCCTGTGAAAGCTTGTCTGGGGCTAGGCGCCGTACTTTGGAGGTAACGGGCGGCTCGTTAGTGCAGATTGTATGAAAGAAATCAATGTCTGGTGTTCTATGACCAGGCGATTCTTTCAATAAATCGGGATACTGATGAAATATTTGGCAGTATTTGTTATTTGGGTCAACAAGATGGACATCAGAGGATACTGACTGTGAGGGTGTTGAGCCATGTTGAAACAGGAATGTTTTGCCGTCAATTAAATTACTATTTTTCATATCAACTAAAAGGTTGAATTCTGATAGGAAGTCTGGTCCAATAATTGGTTGTTGGACGTCGGCAATAATAAAGGGCCAACAAAATGACCTGCGAAGACCTAGGTCTAGTTGTAAAAGTTGTTCACCATATGTGGCGATGCTTGGATCCATTAGCTGCAAAAAGTATTCTACTGGCTGGTTTTGGTTTTGGTTTGCCACGTGGAGGTATAACAGAAATGTCCACTCCGGAGTCAATCAGAAATTTAGTATTGGTTAAGCGATCATAAACAAAAAGACGGTTGTAACTAGTTTTCCGAATTCCTAGTTGGGGTGGAAATGTAGTTGCATGGTAGAATACACTTTTTGGCATTTTTACCAAAATTCTTATGATACCAGCAGATCTGAGATTGTGGAGATCCACTCTGCGGGAACTGGCGTGATTGAGATTGAAATTTAGATCTTGATCTGGAGCGCAAAGAGGAAATTTGATTAATCAACTCGGATATTTGTGACTCCAAACGTAAATACATGATAGTATTTAGTACGTTCCTGTATGATACTTGCCGTGAAGAATTGAGCGTCGACCTGACGTAGCCAAACTCGGACGTTCTTCCGCCAAAAGGGTGGGATTTTCAGCGCCACTTTTGAGAGTTGGTGGTCGGGATCGGGTCTACTGGTATTTTCATCTGCGCTAGACATTTTCAGATCACGTCGATGGTCACCACTATATCGCGAGTTAATGAGAAAGGCACGAAGTGGGTTTGAAAAGATTTATTGGGTACAGAACATGACGGAAATGAATACATGAATAAGGTTAAGAAAAAAGTAAACAAAGTTAATAAGAACATATGATTTTTAGAAAAACATTAATATTATTATTATTATTATTATTTATTAACCTCCACTTTTTTGCAACTTAGGCTAATCGAGACGGGTTATATACAGGTTACCACCCTTCTCTAGCCAGGGTGGGATTTTACGATGTTATTTAATGAATTTCGTCACTAAATAATCTCCTTTGCCAAGGCGAGAATCGAACTCGCCACTCTAGGTTAACCATGTGAGATAAAGGTCAACGCTTTAACTCGCATGACTAACCTGAGCCCCAAAAAAACAAAAAAAAAACATTAATAAATGTAGGCAGGCGGTGAGGACGGCCACAAATAGTTAAAATTTGATAATATTATCATCATTTTCTTTATATGGACAAAATTTTGGTTTAAAAAATTACACAGAATTAGTACTTTACGAATACTTACTCCTAATTACAATTTTTGATGTATAAAACTGTTTAAGAACTATTTTTTTATTTGTAATAAAAATAGTTTTCACCTGCTGAGAGTCGAACCTGTGCTTGAGACTTTCTTTAATTTTCTATGACACAAATTAATGAGAAATACATTAGAAATTAACACGGCACTATACCCGTTAACCCTTGTTCCATAAACCAATTTCAATTTAAAAATATATATAAGTATTCAATGAAACGCAAATTAAAACAAAACTTTTTGATATAGTTTTCAAATTAATCCGCCAAAGAAATGGGATGAAAATTCTGAGAAACTGAATATTAAGGCAAACGTTTTTTTAAAAAAGGAAGTAAAATTTCGGTATTTTATGATATTCGAGTTTTTATTTCGCTGTGTGAAAGGTGAGTTTATTACTAAAAAAGAAAAAAAGTCTTTAAACTTAACTTTTAAGTTATAGTCTCTTTTCTGGTATTTTGGAATTTTTCGGAGTAAACTGTCAGTTAATGAATCGGAAAAAAAGTTTCTCTACATGGGTAAATAGAAAATTTAAATGTGAAGAAAATGGTGTAAAAACATTATTTGTGAACGATTACCACATTGGCTAGAGTAGACCTTTGTCCCTAAGAAGTTCTTGTGGGTGAGACTACCCGGGTCGATAAATTGAAGAGAGGCAATATACTTGTCAATTTAAGGCTTCCCTACGTGAAGCTGTTAATTGGAAATTATTGCCCCACTTCAATATATTGACGAGGAAGGTTTGGGAACCTAGATAAGTCAGAAAGTGTTCAGAGGTCTTTGTTTCATACCAAGTTCGGCTCCCTGCAGATATGAACGATTTTTTACCAAAATAAAACATAATTCAATTGTAAGGTGGGACCCTTCATAAAAATTTAGTGGAGGGGAGAACAAGGAATAAAAATGTTTTTACAGACAAGTGAAACGTGGATTTTATCATGAGCTTCATTAGAGTCAGAACGGGAGGAGGTGAATATTCTTTGTTGGCAGTAAATGTATTGAGCGCCAATACTGCATACTAGATGTGTCGTATAAAATAATTGTAATATTGGATATTATCTACAGGTTCACCCTTTTCTAACCAGTACGGGACTACGGATTTAATTTGATAATTTCGTCTCTAAAGAAATTCCTATTGCCCATGCGGAGAAGTACCCACAACTGCAGGTTTACCCGTTACAGTGAGATCACCACTCAAGTTTAGCTTTTCATAAACGGGGTAAACACAACCATGACTGAAACATTTTATTTTGTTGCAGATTTTCCCCAAGGGAAATCAGCTCTTGAGGATGCGTTGAATCGTTTCAACGAAACAGGAACCCAGAATGGAAGAGAATAAACCCTACATGCCTGGAACAAAAGGTATGTTCTGAAATACCAATGAGTTCCAAGCGAAGGAGCCTCCATAGCAGGACCCCCGTAAGGGCTACTGGCGCCTGTGTGCAAAAAAGGATTTTGGCGCCCCTTAAGGCATTTTGAATTATCTTTTTTATTTATGGTAGGTAGGTGCTTGAAATAAAGCAAAGAACTGAACTTTAAAAGTCATATTTATTTGTAGACTAAAATATCAAAACAGAATAAAATCTAATTTTTTTTTTTTTGGGCCCTTGGATGGACCCGTGTGCATTGCACACTTTGCACATATGGTAGCGGGGACCCTGCTCAATAGTATAATTGTTTTTAGTCCGTTTGGGAATCATGATTGAATAATTACCAGGGTCATTTCAATAAGAGATTTCAAATCGCGTTCATTTTAAACAATCTGCCACCACAAACGCATGCTACTATCCTAACCATCAGCATTATTATCAAGTGCTATTGGTGCTATCTGTCGTAAGAGGAAGCCACAAACTATTTTTAGAGAGTGTCGTGTCAATACTATTATCAGGCATCGACTGCCGACAGCTGAGACAAGCCACTGGGTGTGAATGATGTGCGGTGCCCAGAACCCTGTTTAATGATAGCCGACTGGAGGAGATGGAAAGTGGAGATAGGCCCCTTTCTGCCATGCCCCTGCCTTATACGGTCTCTCTCCCTCCATCTCTCTGCAAATAACCCTCTCTAACTCTCCACTCCTATATTTCAGCTTGACAAACTCCTCTTATCAATCTCTTCATCCAGTAACTACTCACACTGGTGACATTTACTTCAACCTTACTGTCAATTTTAACCACGTTCAGTAATAGATTAAGGCACGGGCAAGACATTTTGTGGCGCGGGAAAGGTATGTGCACCGTTGTGTAAATAGTAATGCTTTATTAAAAGTCGTAGAGTACTTGAGATTGGTGGTTGATTCTTTTCAGAACTTTTCGGGTGGATTATTTTTATAGATCTGATCGCTTCTCTATTCCGGGGGTTCAGGTTGGCCGTACGAGTTAGGGCGTTGGTCTTAATCTCGCGTGGTAGACCTAGAGCAGCGGATTCGATTCCCGCCCTGGGCAGTAGAAATTTACTTAGTGACGGACTCATTAAATAAACACCTTGAGCCCACCCTGGCTAGAAAAGGGTGATAACCTGTAGATAACCCGTCCCGTTTAGCCATAGACGCATAATGTGGACGTAAATAATAATAAACAAAAAAAGCTTCTCTATCCACTATTTCGTTTGTGTTTTTATAATATTTTTGAAACCCATTAATCTCTACAAGCTAATAAAAGCCCAGGACTGCGTAAACTAAGCAGATTTTCCACGTGATGTTTTACAATGGAGAAATCTACGTACTGGTAACACTTAACAACCCCGTGAATATTAATTGAATAAATGGAAACGGCAATGAGAAATCTTTCAGTCAATTATAATAACCTCCCAATGGAAAGTGTCTGAATTGTAAACAAACAGGTTAGTCAACCTCTTAGAGCTGAACAAATAGATAGAAATATACTTCACCCGAAAGAATAACAATTACTGAATTATATCTGATTATAGCATTAATTTTATTGAAAACTATTTACTATATCTAGTACTGCAATTTATAATGAATGAGAATAATTTTTATCTCAATCACTAAAATTTTAGTAATCCAAAAAATTAAAACGGGGGGGGGCATCAACATAACATATTTGCATGTACATCGTATAATAAAGGGTCCTTGTAAACAATATGTTTATATTTAAGCTTCAAATAAAGTCATATATTACATAACAGAGTATTGCTTATGTAATATGAGTAGGAGTGGGGACACTGGGACGGGGAAATGTCAAAATATTGTGCAAAGGAAAGCTTTTCCAAAAAAATACGATCTTCATTCTGCTTCAAATGAATTCCCGGGAGAAGCCACGTAACTTTGATAGTATGTATATATATATATATATATATATATATATATATATATATAAATATATATATTATATATATATATATATATATGTGTGTGTGTGTGTGTGTGTGTGTGTGTGTGTGTGTGTGTGTGTGTG